>JAQMRL010000007.1:6490880-6905880 GCA_035578175.1 Catonia carolina | reverse complement strand
CGACGTTAGTTTTTTGTTTATTTCTAATGTTTTATTACTAATGTTAGAATTATTGTTTATTATTTGCATAGGGAAGAGAAAGTTGTGTGAGTGTTTCACACCAGATTTTTTATTCTCTTTTAGATAGGGTAAGCGACATATCTGCTGAAATTCTTGGGGAAGCTGTGCTTTCGTAGAAAACAAGAGTTTTTTTAAGGTTGTAACCTTGTTATGTGTTGTAGGGCAAAAAAGTAGACAATCAAAGTTGTAGAACATTTTTAAAAATCTGAAACTGTTATTTCAAACATTTTTTGTATAATGCTTCGTTTAGTGTCTTTCTGTATTTTATTTTTCATCAAACCCTATAAAAAATGGGTTTTCTAAGATTGTAGCCTTAATATTCATCCCATTTGCAATTCCATTTTTGAATTTGCGGTCTAAGTGTTCCTTTTTCATTTGACGACAAAAATGTATATAATCGAAGTTAAAGAAAATTTAATAACCTACAGCTTTTAATTTAAGCATTTTCCACTACAGAGCCTAGTTAAGCGTTAATTATAGATTTTTTTAATTTTTAAGTTATACAGGGGTTGATTTTCATTTCGCATCATTCATTTATGATTACGTTTTTTTATATTGTTTACTCATTATCAAACATAGGTTTTCAATTTTTTACATTGGTACGAGAAAGCCATGTGAGTGTTTCATAGCAGATTTTTTATATTTGTTAACGTTTTTTTACAGATTTATGGAACCTGAGTTATTGTATACTTTGTACAGTACAATCATTCGTACAAGTAATGATGAAAGCGAAGAATCTATTATTAGATTTTTCAATGATATCGTAAATCATCCGGCAACTGGAGAGCCTGAACGAGTTACAGTACTTTTAGCACTTGGTTGCAGCGATGAACTACGTGAAAGTGAAAAGTAAGTTTAAATCTTTGTACTTTTTTAACGGCATATTTTTTTAACATGTACGAAGAACCGCTGTTGCACTAAGTGACATAGATGGTAAACTGACTGATCGGATCCCTACAAACAAAGATTAAGGCAGGAATGTCTATTATCACCCACACTTTTTAATATTATAGAAAAATATTGATGACGTTTTTCGGTCATGGAAAAGGAAAAATCGCTTAGGAATAAGATTGGATGATGACCACCTCCTTAGTGCAGTCCTGTATGCTGATGATACGTTAATGATGTAGGATTGTGAGAATGATCTACAACGAGCACTTTTCACACTCCAAAAACAATGAAAGAATACAATATGAACATTTTAGCAAACAAGACAAAAGTTGTAGTATTCTGCAAAAAACCCCAATAAGATCCAAAATAGTAATTAACGGACACATATTAGAGCATGTGAGCCATTACAAATATCTTGGAACTGATGTCTCATATGAAGATTACTATAACGTAAAAAATAAAACTATCTAAATTTAATCAGATATGTTGGACACTGAGACACAACACAAGACCAGAAACAAGGTTAACGTTTTATAAGACGGTGGCAGTTGTTTGACTTTTGGCAGTAAAGCATGGGTGATGAGGAGAAGAGAGGAAAGAAACATCAAAACTGTGGAAATGAAATTCCGAAGGTCCATCAAGGTTGTAGCCCTACATGACCAAACAGGGTCAGAAATGAAGATATAAGGCAAGAATTGTAAATTTTTCCAGTTAACGAAAAAATACTATTATAACGTACCCAATTATTTTAATAATAGAATATCAGAAAGTCGCTTACCTGGTTTAGCAAGAAGGTATAAACTAATAGGAAGCAGAGATATTGGAAGGCCGAAGAAAAGATGAGTACCGGAACTGGTGAAATGCCTAACACATGAGGAGGAGATAAAGGAGAAGAAGGAGATGAAGGAGGAAGAGTAGAAAAAAGAGAAGTGAAGAAGAAGCAAGAGGAGGAGAAAGAGAAAAAGAATTTAATATATGTAACATAACCCTATTATAAACAATGTAAAACATATAGTAGGTAGCGATTGCAAAGTGTATTGTGTCTATTAAAGAAATGAGACAATCTCACAAACATTAGTTTTTTTCAATACAGGTCATGACAACAAAACAAATATCGGGGTGTTAGTAATTCAGACCACGACAGTTAGAAAATTTTGAGATGTTTTATTAGTAGCTCTGATAGCCTCTAACCGAAAAGTTTGTGTAACAGCAGTTCTAACCTCAACTTAAGATTTTGTATTGTTGCGTTATTTGTTCAGACTACGTTCAGTGATAATGAATAGGTAAAGTTTGTTTTGTTGTTGGCTGAATTGAAGTCTGAAATTTCAGTTTAACGTGATTGTGGAAAAAACCACCACATGAAAATAATGTACGACGTTTGTTCAAACAAATTAAAGGAACTGGATCAGTTATCAAGCTGAAATCAACTGGTAGACCTCCAATATCAGTCGAAACCGTTGAACTAATCAGGCAATCTGCAACTAGAAGTCCTAACAAGTCCTTCGCTCGTCGAAGCTTTGTTAGGTATTCTGGAAACAACAATTCACAAAGTTTTTCACAAAAGATTGAAATTACACTCACATAAAATTCAGCTACTGTAGCAATTGGAACCTAATAATGGAGTAAAACGTTTCAATTTCGCTGCTGTAATGTTAAAAATAGTTAATAAAAACTAATCATTTTTAGATGATATAATTCTTATAGACGAAGTTACATTCCATATGAATGGGTGGGTTAGTAGACACAATTCACGAATATCGGGAGCTGAAAACCCACATGTGAGTTTTTCTAAACGACGTTTAAAATTAATGTTTGGTATGGCATGATGAAAAATAGTGTAACAGGGCGTTTCATCTTTGCTGAAAAGACTTTATTGAATTGTGTATATCGATATGTTAAACAATTATTGCTTTCCTCAGTTAGATTAATTCGAAAACATGCAACGAATTAATTTCCTACAAGATGCCACACCTCACACTTTAATGCATTTGTCACCCAGGCTTTAAATGAAAAAATTTCACATCGATGGATAGGCCGGGCTAGGACCTACACCCTGGACTCAAAGGAGTCTAGACCTGACACCTTGTGATTTTCTTATGGAGGCTCATCAAAAACCACTGTTTTCTTTTTCTTCTTCTTCTTCCAAACAAGGATTAGGCCGCAGCCTGCTCCGAACTCACACATTACATCATATATCTCCATCTTAGGTCTACCGACATCCCTTTTGCCTTCTGGAGCATACCAGTGCGCCTGCTCAGGTATCCTGTGACGGTGTTTTTTAATGCTGGCAGTTACAAGCTCGAGCCCTTATCTTGCAAGTGATGAGGAAGAAGGAGCAGATCCTCCTGCTCGACGGCAGATGAGGAAATTTTCCCAACAGTGAACAGGGCGGAAGAACCTAGGAGTTGGGTCTCTGAATGAAACCCAGGGCACGGCCAGGTGTTCAAATGTAGCAGCCCCTCCCCCTACTAGTTTGTAGCCCGGCTGCAGGACATTTTAACCTACTGGCAAACTCACAAATAGGCTCAAAAATATTGTTTATTCAAAAAATATTCGTGACCTAAACCACTTAAGGGAAAGAATTAATGTAGCATTGACAACCGTAGCAGAAGATAGGTTAACTAACGTTTGGTCAGAAACTGATCATCGATTGGACATTTACCGAGCGACCAATAGTGCACATATTGAAATTTATTAGTTATCCAGTCGAACCTCCACATATCGAAATTTCAGGTTTCTTACAAAAAATTTGATATATATAGAAACTTCGATAAAGAGAAACGCTGTTTTTTTCTCATTAAGACTGCTACGAGTACTTATATTACTTGAGATTACTAGACCGTACCCATATTACCTAAAAAAATCTGGTGTGAAACACTCACACAACTTTCTCTTGCCAATGCAAATAATTAATAATAAACCTAACATTATTAATAAAATATTAGAAATAAACAAAAACTTACCTCAAAAACATAACCTTATTTTAATCATGAGTGAAAGACAGAAAATGAAAATATACCTGTTTGGCTTAAAAATATGGAAAATCACTCTTTCAAGCTAAACTAGGCTCTGTAGAGAAAATGCTATAAATAAAAGTTGTAGATCTTTTAAATTACTATAAATTTGATGATGTACACTTTTGTCGAAAAATGCATACTAAAGCCGAAATCTTAAAAAAATCGATTTTTCACACGTTTTCGTGAGAAAAAAAACAGAAAATCGCTAATTACCGCTAAACTAACCGTTATACAAAAAAATGTTTGAAATAAAAGTTGTAGAATTTTACATTTTCTACAACTTTTATTATATAACGTTTTGCGCTAAAATGCATATTAAAGCCGCAATATTAAAAAGAAAATGTTTTTACGTAAAAACAGCCTCACGCAGAACTTCAGCAAACATGGCGCCTACCCTATCTTGTAGAGCATAAAAAATGTAGTAAACCAGGCGATTTTTAAAAAAATCGTAGGATCAGTTTTTGAGAAAATCGCAAAAAAGTGAAAAAATTACACGAATAAACTACTACTTCCGGTTGACCGATTTTAATGAAAATGTTCGGTTGGGTCCGGTAGTGGTATGTAACTTAAGTTTCAAGTTTCAAGTTCGTACGATGTTCCGTTCTTGAGATATTCTGTTCACACACAGACACACGCACAGACACACACACACACACAGACACACAGACACACACACAGACCAATCGCTAAAAACATGTTTTTTGGGTTCAGGGGGTCTGAAAACGTATAGATCCGGTGAAAACTCGATTTATAAAAATCGACATGAAAACAATACTTTCCTTCCTATATATTCATATAGGCAAGAGAAAGTAAAAACAGTATTTGTTGATAATAAAGTATGTTTTATTGTACAGTTTTATAAGGCTACGCGCTGTACTTAAATGATACTGTATTTTGGTTAAAAATAATACGGCCTAGTAATGATAAACATGCATCTGTTGGATATTCTGCTACAATAACGGCTTCATCTACCCTTACAAATTCATTGAACGAAATATCGTCGTTGATCGTACCTGGCAATGGATCCAACGTTCCTCAATTTGCGGTAGTACATTAACTTCTTCCACAACAGTTTTTTCAGAGAAGCCGGCTTTTAAAAACAATTTTTACTTTCTCTTGCCTATATGAATATATAGGAAGGAAAGTATTGTTTTCATGTCGATTTTTAGAAATCGAGTTTTCACCGGATCTATATGTTTTCAGACCCCCTGAACCCAAAAAAACATGTTTTTAGCGATTGGTCTGTGTGTGTGTGTGTGTGTGTGTGTGTGTGCGCGCGCGCGCGCGTGTGTGTGTGTATGTGTGTGTGTGTGTAAACAGAATATCTCAAGAAGGAACAACGTACGAACTTGAAACTTGAAACTTAAGTTACATACCACTACCGAACCCGACACGAACATTTTCATCAAAATCGGTTAACCGGAAGTAGTAGTTTATTCGTATAATTTTTCACTTTTTTGCGATTTTCTCAAAAACTGGTCCTACGATTTTTTTAAAAATCGCCTGGTTTACTCAATTTTTTATTCTCTACAGGATAGGGTAGGCGCCATGTTTGCTGAAATTCTGCGTGAGGCTGTTTTTACGTAAAAACATTTTCTTTTTAAGATTGCAGCTTTAATATGCATTTTAGCGCAAAACGTTATATAATAAAAGTTGTAGAGAATGTAAAATTCTACAACTTTTATTTCATACATTTTTTTGTATAACGGTTAGTTTAGCGGTAATTAGCAATTTTCTGTTTTTTTTCTCACGAAAACGTGTGAAAAATCTATTTTTTTAAGATTTCGTCCTTAGAATGCATTTTACGACAAAAGTGTATAAAATAAAATTTATAGGAAATTAAGAGATCTACAACTTTAATTTAAGCATTTTTTTGTACAGTGCCTAGTTTAGCGTGAATGAGCGATTTTCCGTATTTTTAAGCTAAACTGAGGTCGATTTTAATTTTACGTATTTCACTAATGTTTTTTGAGGTTAGTTTTTTGTTCATTTCTAATGTTTTAATACTAATGTTAGGTTTATTGTTAACTATTTGCACTGGCAAGAGAAAGTTGTGTGAGTGTTTCACACCAGATTTTTTATCGTTGATTCCGCTACATTATTTTACCACACCTTTACTAATTCTGATATAGACAGCCTGATACGTTGATCACAGTGGTCAACGTATACCTTGGACAATTCGAATTCGCACAATCAGCTTCGGTGTTTATCTACTCCACTCTTCGCCGCTCGCAACAACGGTACAGTCACAAAAGTATACAATCGCTACTGCAATGTGCGACTCACGCACTGTCACTACGCTTTGTTTTCACTGTGTTTGTTAATATAATCTGTCAGACGTAATGATGTGACTAATTTCTTTTCATATATGATTTTCTGTTCATTATAATATATTCAGACAAATTTGTTCAGTTAGTTGCGTGCATCTGTAGAGTATAGTTTAGTGAGTTTTTGCAGTTTAGTTTTTGTAATTTATAATTTAAATTTTTACTGGAGCAAATTAAATACATATTTTAAAATGATATAATAATTATTTATATGTTTGTACATTGAAATAAAGTTGTAGGCATTTGCGTACCTTAAAAAATTTGTAGACCTTGTTGAAAGAATAGGGTACGGATATACAGAGTGAGCATAAAGTCTTGCCCTGATTATAAAAATTTATTGCAGAATAACCGTTTGACATAATAATTTTAATTTGATGCTGTTACATAGGGTAGTGTTACTAGTTTTCTTTAAGATTACTTACATAAGTAAACTACAACAAATGCCCCTTGGTAGCTCGGAGAATGTCGAAGCAGTATTTCAGTTCCCGCCAGGTGTTTTGTTACATGTGTTCTGTCACAATACCCACAGTAGCTTGTATCCTAGCCTTCAGTTCGTTGACGTCAGCAACTGGTGTGGCGAAGACTCTGTCCTTGATATAGCCCCAGAAAAAAAGTCAAGGGGAGTAATGTCTGGAGAGCGGGGTGGCCAGGGCGTCGGACCATCCGTTCCGAACCACCGATCCGGAAATGTTTCAACCAGGAAATTACACACTATCAAAGCCCAGAAGGGGGGCGGTGCTCCATCTTGCTGGAAAATTATCCATGGTTGATATTCTTCTAACTGTGGTGCAATGAACTGTTGCGAAACATCTAAGTAAATGTTAGCGTTAATGGTGTTTTCCGTGAAGAAAAACGGCCCAAAAACCTTGTTATGCATGAGGCTGCACCAAACATTCACTTTTTCACTGTCTTGATGTAACTGTTCAGTAGCATATGGATTCTGTGATCCCCATATACGGACATTAAGCCTATTTACCATTCCACTGGATTCATGGGTAAAGCATAAAATGTGATTTAAGTAATTGTTAGCGCCATCAATCCTGTTGAGAATCTCTGTTGCAAAATCTGCATGTCTCAGCAAATCACTCGGTTGCAAGTCCTGCATGATTTGCACTTTATAAGCATGCAACCTAAGCCTTTTATGAAGAATGTTTACCACACTTGCTTGCTGTATTTGAAGTTCACGAGTTATTTAGACGGACTCCGTTGAAACGATTGCCGAACACGATCAACAGTTGCTTCACTTACACTAGGCTTGCCACTTTTAGGAAGATCTTCAACGCTGCCTGTTTCTTTAAACCTTTCATACCATCGCTTTATTGATTTAACATCAGGAGGGCAGCGTCCATAAGAAGCCCGAAAATTACGCTGAACACTGATGGGCGATTTCGTTTCGTGAAATCAAAGCACACATTGCGCTTTCTCCTGCTTCGACGCCATTTCACCAGCAACTAACTAAAACTAACAGACCGCGTCATTGTTGAGGAGCACTAGCGCCATCTGTTGGTCACAAAAACTACTAACAATAACCTATGTAACAGCGCCAGATTTAAATTATTATGTCAAACGGTTATTCTGTAATAAAGTTTTATAATCAGGGCAAGACTTTATGCTCACCCTGTACTTTATGCGGAACTGTGTGTACATGTAGAGCAAGAGTTGTGCCAGTTCGAATTGTCCACAGTATGCTATATTGTCGTTGCTCTCTTTCTCTGTGTTTCCGATTGACTAGTGTGTTACGGGACGGCTATATGGAACTTTATTAATATTGTTTATTAAAATTAAGTTCGATGTATAGAATTTGTTTTTGTTATACAAAAACATTTTTCCATTAAAACTTCGCGGGACTCAGGAAATAATTCAATGTATAGAGAATTTCGATATATAGAAGTCCGACTGTGTATTCTTTTATGATGACCTTGTATTTTACAAGATTGTCTTATTTCTCCTATTTGCAGTCGTGTGTGTGAATAGTTCATATTACAAGTCTATGAGTTTAAGTGGAAACCAACCAATTTTTTCCGTCGTTTTTTCAGTCGTTATGTTTAGTTCATACTTTACTTCTGAATTTTTGTTTTCTTTTTGCCCGTAGTTACATGTCAAATATCTTCCACAAGGATCCTTTTTTAAGTTCCAAGGACTACTCAATTGAGATTTTCCGATTGATGCATGAAAATCCTCTTAAATTCAGCATCGCTTCTGAGTTTTTCTATACCGAAGATTGGTTAGCTCACTGGTAAGTATTTGATCATTTATAATATTCTAGTACCAAAATTTTAAATTACTTTCATGACCCTTGAACCCAAAAAAGTATCTTCGTTATTTGGTCTGAATCAAAAACTACCTGACTGATTCAGCGGAAATTTGAAAATTAAGGTTTTCTTAACTTCCAAACAGGATTTTACTTTCTCTTGCCTATATGAATATATAGGAAGAAAAGTATTGTTTTCATGTTGATTTTTTGAAATCGAGTTTTCACCGGATCTGCACGTTTCCAGACCCTCTGAACCCCAAAAATACATGTTTTTAGCGATTGGTCTGTGTTCAGTAATACAATAGATTCAAATACCGCGCGCCGTCGAATCTTCCAGAATGGATCCTTCCCGCTCGATTACATCCGTAATATTGATTCTGCATCGATTACTTCATCAATTAGTTCTACGCATGTGTGATCCTTAACCACGTGGCTCGCCCTCCGCCAGTAGCAAAATTAGACTAATTTCCCGTGCTCTCTCCGCCATTGTTCCTTCTTCCCGATTCTGCTTCACTTCAAGTCAAACCAGCTAACGGTTCGGTCGTGTTTCAACGGACGCTCGCAGCCTCGAGTGCTGGCGTCACCTGCATTTAACGCGTTGGATGTTCCAACTTCATGTTGCCGATAATGCATTAATTACGGCCCCAAGCAACGAAGCTTTTCATTGTGAACGCGCTTGCAATTATGTAACGAACTATTCATGGTCTTTATTTAATTAATTACCGGACTTTGTGCAATCTGTGTTACCTCGTGTCTCGAACTTGTAAACCGTTATCCTAACTGCAGTTATCCGAGTGTTAGCAGTGCTTTATGTGTATTCTTAACGTGCCTTTGTTTATTGTGTGAAATCTGTGCAGATCTAATCGAACTTTTAGTGTTTTTCTACAACGGCGTCAACGAATTGAAGCATCCTGGGAAATCTACGCACTCAAAATCGAGTAAGTACTGTTAAGCTCATTAATAATTGCAGTGTTATTCCCTGTATATGTTCCTGTCTATCCTCCAAACTTCCCTATTCCTTAACGAGCAAAGCGTTACGCCTAATGTGCGCGTCGAAGTCACATCGCGCCTTTTGTTTCCCGGTTGTAATCGATCCAACCACCTTAACGAATCAAGCAGATGTAGGAATCATAATACCATTTGATTACCGCATCGCACAGTCTGTATATATGTGTGTCTGTGTGTGTATGTGTGAACAGAATATCTCAAGAACGGAACATCGTACAAGTTTTAAACTTGAAACTTAAGTTAGATACCACTAGAGGACCCGACACGAACATTCTCATCAAAATCAGTCAACCGTAAGTAGTAGTTTATTCGTGTCATTTTTCATTTTTTTGCGATTTTCTCAAAAACGGCTCCTACGATATTTTTTAAATAGCCTCATTTACTAATTTTTTATGCTTAACAAAATAGGGTAGGCGTTATGTCTGCTAAAAAATTCTTTGGGAAGTTGTTTTCTCGTAAAAATTGTTTTTTTAAAATTGCGACTTTAATATGCATTTTAGCGCAAAAGTGTATAATAAAAGTTGTATTCTACAAAGTTGTATTCGATTTTTTTTAAGAAGCAGCCTTATACGTTTTACGAAAAAAGTGTATATAATCAAATTTATAGGAAATTAAAAGATTCACAACTTTTATTTTAAGCATTTTTCTCTACAGACCCTAGTTTAGTGTGAAAGAGTGATTTCCCGTATTTTTAAGCTAAAAAGGTTGTTTTTCATTTTGCATTTTTCACTCATGATTAAAAAAAGGTTATGTTTTTTGAGGTTAGTTTTTTTGTTTATTTCTAATGTTAGGTTATATTGTTCATTATTTACATTTGCTAGAGAAACCCGTGTGAGTGTTTCACACCAGATTTTTTAAGTTGGATGTATAAAGTGACACAAAATTTATTGACAATCTTCCGGACGATGATTCCTATTTAGATAACAATAAGAAAAACTGTTAATACAGTTCAACCTTTATAACTCGAACTTCTATGGAAATATAACACAAATTCGAGTTAAATAAAATTTGAAATACTGAAAAACAAAATTATATTGCGCGTCACGATAAAAGTCCATTGTTTCTGAACAACTCTGTTTCATAACTACCAAACGGAGAAATTTTAATAATACACCAAATAGGAGCTTGTTCTTTTTCGCGTTGACTAATATGATTGAATTTCTTTTATTAAAAAATTAGTTTGAGATACGGAAGTTTACGCATAAAAAGTATCCAGTTTTTAGTTGGTTTTCTGTTATGCGCTTTTGAAACGCATGCTACTTCGTCCAGAATGAAACATAAGAAATCGGTTTTTACTTGTAAAAGATCACAGTTTTTTCTATAAATTGAATATTTTGAAAGATTATTTTTAATCCCTAATTTGTTTACGTTGCAATCTGTTCATTTTAAGAGCATTTAGCAACCCATGACTCAATGAGATGAGGATGATAGGCCTATATGTATCACGTATACATGAGGCGTAGTCTTGTACTATAAACCTGAGAGATTGTCTAGTATTCAAAACAACATAAAAAAGTTATACCTACCTTTACTAGGATTTGTACCAGGGACCTTCGTCTCCAAAAATCAGCTGTTAAACAGATGACTCTTGGTGACGATTTACCACTAGGCCAACTCGGTGGGTATTTTGAAAGTAAAATCTGATTTTCTGTTTTATTTTTTTTATCCTTAATGCATGTACGTTGCAATCTGTTAAATTCAGAACATTAAGCAACCCCATGACCTAATAAGATGAGGATGATGTCTATGACGTGTAAATGAGGTTTAGTCTTGTTCAGGCCCAGGTAGACCATTTCTGAAAGAGTATGGTTAATTGAACTCCAACCATAAAAGTTTTAGATATTATTCTCTATAAAATGTATTAACAGCTGATTTTGTCAACAGAATTTATAATACAGTTTTAAAATAATTGTTTCACCGAATTTATTTTGTAATGATACTTATTGGCAGATATTAACACCGGTAGCTGAATCGTAGTTAGCAAATAATTAACACAGCCATTTATTTTGTTGTATTGTTTATTTATTATAATTTCTTCCTTATTATTATCATGTTTTACCACCCTTTAAACTTAGTTATTAGATAGTACTTGAATGATTGAAAAAATGCAATAAAATGGTTTATGCAGTACGTTCTACCTTTTTTTATTGCCAACTTAATTTTCCCAAAATTGCAACTTTTAATGCATTGATATTCGGTCAGGTCTGGCATTTTTCTATCATTAATTTTCATATATCATCATTCTTCACCGTCTGGATTAGCAGAAATTGCAAAACAGTCAGACGTAAAACCAAAAAAAAACTTTGAATGCACTTATAACTCAAAGACAAAAAGCATCTATCGAAAAACGGTTTGCGCCATTGTTTTTTTTTCTTTAAACTTTACATTGAAATAACGTGTCACATGACCACCATCCTTGTTAAAAATATAAAGTTGAATCCAATATGGTGGATTCTAGATGGCGGACATAAGTTTAAAAACCACCAAAAAGTTGGATTTTTAAAACTAACTTTTAATAACTTAGTTATGTATTAGATACTTTAGAATAGTTTATGCAGTGCATGCTACCTTTTTTATTACTAACACATTTTCCCGATATTGCAACTTTGAATGCTTATAACTCAAAAACGAAATCATACATCAAAAAACGGTTTGCGCCATTTTTTTTCTCGAAATTTTACATTGAAATGACGTGTCACATGACCACCTTCCCATTTAAAAATATAAAGTTGAACCCAATATGGCGGAATAGAATTTCAAAACCACCAAAACGTTGGATTATTAAAACTACACAGATTCGCATAAGCTTCTTCCACCAAGTACGTCTCAGTTACGCAATATAACGCCTTTTCCATACTTAAAAATCACCCTATTTAAAATTACATTAATAATAATAAAAACGAACAAAAATACACAAATATAATCAGATTGTTGAAATCTAAAAAAAATCGAGTTACAAATATTCGAGTCCATAGGAGCTAAGTTTAATGTAAATTAATGAGTAAGTCCTAGGGTTACCAAATTTTATTAGGCCCGGAAACGCTTCGTTACCGAGTTACGGCTGCATAAAGATTTTGCCTGGAATTCAGTTACCCAAGTGGATATGAGGCCATTCAGAAAATTTCTTAAGTCTTTCATTAAAAAGCAAACTTCGTAGCATCTTACAATTTTTAACTAGAAATTGAATAAAACAGGTCTCAGAACTGTATCTTCCATAATTTTCTACGAATCTAACATTAATACAAAAATTAGCTGTAGAAATAATATATTTTTTCGTTTAATCTAAAACAACTTCATTAAATATGTTATTAAGTCATTTTTATGTTTTACTAATGATTACTCATAGATATTTTGTTATTATTTACATTGTCCAGAGAATGTCGTGTGAGTGTTACATCAGAATTGTTTTGTTGCAGTGGAATTTTTCAATTAGACAATGTAATCAGAGATCATGCAATACCTTTCACCAGGAATATGTTGGCCATAGAAAAAGCAAATCAACAAGACGTACGTATCAATTTTTTATTGGTTGATTACTTTAATAAAGGTGCATAGGATAAACCGCTTCACAAACAAATACGCACACACCCACCCAAATCAGCATAAGTGGTTCAATCGTGAGCGACAGCAACCACGATTGAATCTCGTAAAGTCTGTCTACGCTAAGAGTACTCCGACGTAGGCAACCAGCAATATAAGTGAGCATGCATATTATAGTGAACTCACGGTAAGAGCCAACTGTGAATCAACAAACTGCATCTGTGGTAGGTAGTACGTGTAAATACACCACATAAATACATGCAACAGCCTAGCATTAGTCACCGGGTGGACACCAACACTTTTATAATTGCTAAACAATAACATAATAAATAAATAACAATAATATAATAAATAACAAATAATATAATTGCTAAACAATAACAATAATAACGCGTTGCCTAACGTCAATAAAATCTTTCCCTTATCACTTAATTTAGTTTAGAATTCAGTTGCATACTACTCGGTATTGTTTATAGGGTTATTCAATGTTTATATTACAAATTCTTCATGTATGTGTAATTTTTAATTTTATGATCCTAAATGAGTTTTCAATTTAGTTGGCTTTGTTATTTTAAACTGTTCGGTTCGGTTTAATTGTGCGTCTAGTTCGAATGGTGCTTTTAGTTTCATATACGGTTTAATTTTATTGTAGTTATTACTTTATTCGACTGTTTGAGTCAGGTGAAAGGATACGTAGCACAGAATAATAAAACGTACAAAATAAAAGAAATCAAGGAATTGCTTAGTAGTGCCCTGAACGTGGTGTCCCCAATCAAGTGGCGAGAATGTGTTAACCACGTTATAAAAGAAGAAAAGGAATTTCGCGAAATGGAAAATTTTGTTGATATTCATATTGACAATTTAATAATAAATGTAGGCAATGAATCGCCATCCTCATCTTCGTGCACAAATTTTGATTTTAAAGACGGATACTTAGACAATACGATGGATGGAATCGAATATATATCAGACAACTGCCCAGAATATAGTAAGTGAGTTTTAAAATTAGTAAATAATAATAATTTTATTTATAAAGTAAGCATTTAAAATTATAAAAAAACATTAAAGTATTTAATTTTATTAAGCTAAGAATTAACTACTCATAAGAGTATTAAGCACGAGTCGTTTCGCATACGCCTACTATGAAAATCACATAATACGTTTGGTGCGTACGGTTCTGGAGCTGTGACATCATTCACTGTTTGTTTACTTCACAGTTGGTTTTTAAAATGAATTTAGTATAATTAAAAATACACACAGCATGGTCAAAAACAAAATTCTATACAACACTGATTCGCTCAAAGCTTAATATAATAAAAACACGTTCAATTCATTTGTTAGAAAATGTTTTATAAATCGAACATTAGTTTACCATTAATAACTAAAATTTCACTATTGTTACTCTTACTTACTCTTACTCTTATTTACTATTATTACATTATTATTTATGATTAGTAGGTTTTTATTATAGACACAGTTTTATTTTATTTTTGGTCACAAGTAATATAAGACTAATGCGCTTGAATTATAACAGGAGAGTAAACAATTCCAGTGATTCGTTGTTTATCATTTCAGATTGTTTATTTCATTTCATTAAAATAATTAATGTCTGTGACTAGTTTAATACAACTATTTGCACTTGCCCGTGTTTAACTTATTTTTAGTTTCATCAGTTATTTTTTTGGAATTGTATCGGTTCGTTTCGATTTTCTTCGTAGACTAAAGTTCAAAAGTTTTGTTAAGCTGTGTTTTGTTAACATGCGTGATAGTGAATGTGTTGAGTTTTTGAAACATAAAAGCGGTAAACATTAAAAAGTAGGAAAAAATTGTTTTGTTAAATGTAGACTAGTGGTTAAAATAATCAATTAAGGAGTCTTTATGAAACTTCAATAATTACAAGTAATCTGAACGGTATAATTGAAAACGCTTAAAGGATTATGTTTATTTTAGCTGGATGTAGATATTTTAATGATAGAACGTAGTGCAAGATAACTGTCCGGCCGAGAGGTAAAGGGTGATTCAAAAAGAGCGCCGGTTTTTAAACGGCTGGTAAATTTTTGTTTATCGGTTGGCAACATTGTTTGACCTCATTTCTATTTTGGAGAACATTCCGATTGACGATTCAGTTGTAGTTTCTCTTGTATGCACAGCAAATGACAGTTTGGTGCGGCTTTTGGTCGGGCGGTGTCATCGGCCCTTACTTTTTTGAAAATCAAGAAGGACAAGCCGTGACAGTAAATGGAGACCGATACCGTACGATGATTAGGGAGTTTTTGTGGCGTCATTTGGATGGAATGGACATTGACGAGTTGTGGTTTCAGCAGGATGATGCCACCTGTCACGCTGCACGAGAAACAATGTTGTTGCTCCGTGAACGGTTCCAGGATCGCATCATTTCTCGTAATTCCGACCATCAATGGCTACCAAGGTCGTGTGACTTGACGCCTTGTGACTTTCATCTTTGGGGTCATCTGAAGTCATTGGTGTACGCCAATCAACCCCGAAACATCAATGACTTGAAGGAGGAAATTCGACGGGTTATCGGGCAAATGGAAGTCGAAACCTGTCGTGCAGTAATATCCAATTTCATGGACAGAGTTGATGCGTGCCAGCGCAATAGAGGAGGACACATGCATAACATCATTTTTCATACATGAAATCGGAAGGAAAGATGAACTTGTTGATGTATTTATTTTCAGTTTTTCAATAAAATAAATCTCTTAATTTGATATATCAAAAACGGCGCTCTTTTTGAATCACCCTATAGATACGCGCCAACTAGTGTAAAACTTTCGTTTACAACCTATAGGCGCTTGCCTCGCGCTAAGTACTCTTACAGTAGATGCGCTATAGTCGCAAGCACTGTTTAGTCCACTAGAACCAAATTCACAATTGAACAGAAATAAGTTTAGTCCAGAGTGAAGCACAAAACTCTTCTAATTGTTTAAAAACTAGCACTCTATCTCGCGTGTTACAGAGAATGTGTAGTATACAGAAAAAATTCAGAAATAAAAGTGAACTATAAAAACGGTGCGTTATATGCGTGAACTGGGTTTTTAGGCCTAATAGTATCTATGGAGTCAAACCAGCGGAAATGATGTCGGCTGGATGATCACGTAGGCTGGTCTGAATCATGCCGCCGTCAGTACAGGTTCACAGAAACGGATTTGCACTTCGGAAAATGATGCGCGGCAGCTGGCCATATGGAGGGGTTACTGACACTCATTTCTGCTCTAGTGCCGGACTAGCAACATCGGTACAGCGTATTCAAAAACAATACTGCTGTTTTTAAAAAAATTATATAATAGAATAAATTATAAACAAAATTGTTTTCTTAAACTTTCGATAATATATTTAAAAGTCAGAGTTATCTCCTCTGAAAGTAATGAATTTCATTATACAGCCGGACCATGTGGTGAATGAAGTGAAGGTGTCATTTGCAGAATGGAAAGTATGTGCTTTTCAGAGGGCCCGGCATGCTGATAAACATATTTTTCCATTCAGTAAGGAAGGCAATTGTAAACCTCTACAGGTTCAAACCAGCTTTTTGGCTGATGACCTAAACAACTACAACAAATATATTTAAAAAAAGAAGAAGAATATAGCCAATTTATTGTCTAACACTAACTACATTGCTAATGTAACTACTTTTAACAATGGGGTTTTCCCATTCACCAGTTGATGGTTTTTACTTTATTTCTGGAAGTTACAGTAATTAAAAATCACTATAACTTTCACTGTTTGGCTATTTTTACTTTACAACGGTACATGATTCATGCGTTTGTTTTTCCCTGCGTCACGTCCAGATACTGTTCAGGTACGATTCAAATAGGACCTTGCTAGTAGCGTTATTACTACTATCGGTAAGTTGAGTTTTATCGTGGATTACTTTTCGTTTTGTTTTGTGCGTAGACACTTTCGCCTTTTTTAAATATATTATTGTAATACATTTTTAGCTATCGTGTTTCTCGTGGGTTCCTCGCAAATATGCGTTTTCATAGTAAGGTATCGAATAAGATACTGCATTCTCAGAGCAGGACGATTGTTAGTTCGGTAATTAAATTTGACTTCAATAAGTCTGATATTGAAGATTATAAAACTGGGATAATTCAAAAAGGTATGTACAGAAGTTCAAAAACCTAATAATGGAAGTGCCCTGTAATTTATCTTGACGGGCAGGCTGCATTTTTATGAGGAATCATACTCATTTTAGTTATCGTGTTTTTTGTGGGTCGTCATCATACTATTCTATTTTCACAGTTAGGCAAGGAATAAGATCAGTACCTTCTTCCATACCTAACTATGATAACTTTTGACTAATCAAAGCAGAAAGATTAATTCATACAGCCATTAAATTAAAAGTAATGTTTAAAATGTCTTAAACAAATGAATGCTGAAATTAAAGTTGAATTGCTTAGTTACATATTTCATTTATTTTGTTGCTGAGCAACAGGGTAAAAAAACTAAATATATTCATTTTAACAAACGTTTCTACTCAACAGTACACATTTATTCTGTTCAGTTTTTTTGATTTTAGGTTCATGTCGTATAACAATTTTTTGAACCGCGGTCATTCGTCTCTGAAAATCTCCTGTTATACCTTTAGCAGATGATTTTCAGAGACGCCTTTACAACTAGACCAACAAGATTTGAAAATAAGATTAAAAATAACTTAATCTTCGCCATCAAAGAACAAACACTACTAGAATTTGAACTACGATCATTGGGTCTCTGAAAATCTCCTGTTATACCTTTAGCAGATGATTTTCAGAGACTCCTTTACCAGTAAACCAACAAGATTTGAAAATAACATGATTAAAAATAACTGAATCTTCGCTATGAAAGTACACCACTAAAATTTGAACCACAATCATTCGTCTCTGAAAATCTCCTGTTATACCTTTAGCAGGTGATTTTCAGAGACGCATTTACCACTAGAGCAACAACATTTGAAAATAACTGAATCTTCGCCATAAATTACGTCTAGTATTACTTCTCAACATTTTTTCTCTATATTTGGGTATAGTTCTGTTTCATTTCAATAATTTTGAAATTAGGGTTATGAATAAATCAAAAAAGTATGGTTAATTAAAAGCCCAACCATTAAAGTACGCCACTAAAGTTTGAAACACGGTCATTCGTCTCTGAAAATCCCCTGTTATTGCATAGCAGGTGATTTACAGAGACGGCTTTACCCACTAGACCAACTCCGTGGGTTTTCATGATATGTGAATTTTTTGTGTTTTTAGATTAATAATAGTTCTAACATTGACAACATTGTCCTGCAAGAATCTAAAGCGCATTTACTAACACAAGCCGACGCTTTACATTGGATTAATTTCCGTAAACTGGATTTAACCGAAGCACTAAACACAATAATTACAGAAGTAAGATTTTTTTTGTAATATTTGTAATATTAATTATTTTTTCGTATAAAAATTAGATCATAAAAATATAAAATTTGTGAAACACTTACACGACTTTCTCTTACTAATGTATAAAAATGATGAAACAACGTGTATTTTTAAATTAAAACTGCTTTTCAACTTAACTACGAAAAATCAGTTAACTAAGCTCTGTAAAGAAAATAAAAAAAAAAACTACAAAAGTTGAAAAAGCCCAAATTCTTATTTTTTCTTGCCCTATTTGAATAAATACAGAGTGATTCATGAGCACTACAGCGCATTGTACTATTAAAAACAATGAAAAAATGTTATAAAAACAGGTCCAAAAACGCTTCGTTAGCGAGTTACAGCTAACGAAGTATTTTGGCATGATTCCTGGGAAAAGAGTGAAATAAAGCCATAGTGGAAAGGTAAGTTAAGTAGCAACATTTGTGGTTCTTATGTATTTTGACCTGGAAAATAGGTTTCAGAACTGTACCTTTGGTAGTTTTTGAGGAATTTGGGATTAAATTCAAGAAATTGGGGCATAAAACCCCGTATTTTACGTATGATATACAATAACTTTTTTAAATGGGTAATAAATACCTACTTCAAATCTTTAAACATAAATTGTAGAGAATTTAATTCTGAGAAAATTGATGTAAGTTAAGTTAAAAATAAAACAGAAATACTCCAATTTCTAGTATGTAGGCCTATATGTATCGCCAGGTCCTGTTTTGAACCAATAAACAACATTCTGTATTAATCTTAGTCCCACAGTTAGATTTCCTTTAAGATGCACTTATTTATTTGTTCACTTTATAAAATAAAATATCAATGTGCATCTCTTAACTTCTACGTGAAATCAATCGTCCCTATCGTCACTCCATTACTTACTAATAATTTTACATCTGTCCTCTCGGTTTACCCATTGCCAACTACCTAACTAAACTCTCCCTTTTCTTGGTCTCTATCCCCTCGGCTCTAGCCGGCGCTGCAAAGGGCAGCGATCCCCGTGATACTACCGTACCGTTACGTCAAAACGCACCCGTATTTAATGATGTACTACTGTCAAACCGGCCAGTTCACCGGAACGGCGGCCGGTGAAAATTCTTCTGGTGGACAACAGGCCAGCCATTTCCACCTAATGGTGTCTCAACATGAGACACTGTGATTTGCATCCGGCAAATCAGACATAGATGATTACTAATGACGTGACGGCTTTTGGGCATATTGAATATTAAATTTATTCTTTTTTCACCCACCTCGATCATATTATTTATTTATATTCTTTTGAAGATGAATAGTAACAGTAAGATTATTGTATTTTATTCGGCAACTGAATTATTCGGAGTCTGTAAACTGTAGTTTGTGAATAGTTTGGTCGTTCAACTTTAATCGAATATTTTTCAAATAGTAGTGGAATAAAATATATTTATTGGAACACTCGAATAATTTTTATTTGAATATCCCATAACTACTGCAATTTTACTAATGATACATAAAATATTTTTAATTTCAGCATCAAATCGCTTAATTTTAATAAGCTATCAATGGGCATCTGGGTAAAAAGGTAATGGAAATTGAATATTTTGATTAATTGAATCCGACAACAAAATGGACTTAAAATACTGGCAAGATAATTTGATCGCTGGTTTACGTATGCTCTGTTAATACATTCCTTGCACCTCCTGTAAAGTGACTGGATAACACAACAAATCAAATGGCTCCCTTCCTACACAGTCCCAAGAGGCCTACGTGTCTATACTTTATGTCAGCTAAGTTGTGATCTGGTCAAAACAGTTTTTATAGAAAAATATTACGTAGCGCACCATCCATCCGATAAAGCTTACGTTCGTTAAACAGGAAATTTACAATTGTTAATTTTGTAATAAAGTCCAACCTCGATTATCCGGGATTTGGATTAACCGGGGTCATGATTATCCGGGATCGTGATAATGGGAACACCTACGTCAGCGCCGAAACAAAAGTAACTTTGTGGTCGCGACAGGGAAAATATCTTTTGTCTTTTGATGTAACATAATTGTAGGCGTGGCCGCAACGCTTGTATACCTGATTTTCTTAAAGGGTCATTATCTATGTTTGTATACTGTATAATGTATATTGGAAAAACCCAGAATATGGTGCAATCAGTACTGAATTTCTTGGGATTTTCCACGGTCTTACAAAGATTGCGGGGTTTACATGTCGTAAAAAAAGCATCATGTGGTAATATCTGAAAGTAAGTTTGGCACATGCGTGCGCGCGCGTGTACACACACACACACACACACACACACACACACACACACACACAAAAGGTATGTTATAACAATGTGTTTCACGTGACACTTAAGCGTCAACATCTGTCGGTATTTATGGGTCAAAAAACATTATTGTCATAAATCTATTTTAAAAATTTAAGAAAATAGAAAACTGTAAAACAAACGATGAACCAAATTGACCCTGCTTTTGATACGACGAGTTTTATGCTAAATTAACTTTTATCTATTTTATTAACGAAAACGGTAGTTAATTAGTTAATAGACTGACTAAACATAAGTTTTTTTATTTTAATTGTTTTTAATAATTCACTTTCACATAGGCATCTTACTGATGAGTCCACCAATTCACCTATATAATATACATACATACTTATAATACATGGGCATTCATAGGTACAAATGGACTCTGTAATACTGTGTATACGGATAAATCGGGATTTCAGTTTTCCGTGGTGGATGTAGCCGGAGGTCAGCCTAAATAATCGAGGTTGGACTGTAATTAATTTACATTCTTATTACTATAATTTTATTATTATTATAAACATTTATTTGTAAGTATGTGTAAGGTTGTTAATTTTAAACAAAGTCTGTTACACGTTACCTTCTTGTAATTCTTCTACACCCAATAAAACTTCATCGGACGACACATCATTCTCATTGCCACTACTTGAATCATGTTCAAAATTTACAACAAATTTTTCTACCTGAACTTCGCACAAAGATCTAAATTCGACATGCGTTTCTCCTCCTTTTCCACGTGAGATACAGTTTTTCAACTTATCCACCAATACTTTAGAAATCCCAATTTTCAAAAATTTCTTTATTTCTTGGAGCTTCAATGTCTTATTATTTGATCTCACGTAATCTTTCCCTTGTAGATACACTAACTTAATATGATTCAGGTTCAGTGGTACGGCGGCAATCGTAGCACTGTGCAGTACAGTTGGTTGCCTTTATCAGTTAATCTACGTTATACAAATTTAATTTAGGTTTAATTAATTTAAATTTGCTTATGAGTTCAACTTTCAACATGCGCATTGTCGCACTATGCCCGTAACGGGTTAGGTAGAGTGTTAAATTAATTGCACTCGATTTGTTGGTTCCAGGGCTCCAAAATTAGTTCTGTTTCTTATTACATTGTCAGCCAATTATATAACTAAACTATTTAAGAACAGAAGACGTAGAGGAATAAAAGACACTAATCAGAGTTATCTCCTCTGAGAGTAATGAATTTCATTGTACAGCCAGACCCTATGGTGAATGAAGTGAAGGTGTCATTTGCAAGGTGGAAAGTAGATGCTTTTCGGAGGGCCTGGCAAGATGATAAGCATACTCTTTCAACTCAGTGAGGAAGGCAATAGTAAACCACCTCACTCCTCGTTTTTACTTAGTAAACCCTCTAGAGGTTTAAACCAGCTTTTTAGCTGTTGACCTAAACAACAACAACATTTTCGCACTGTACCCCTTTACTTTATAACCAGTCAATTATCTTAATTTTTTAGAAGATCGATTAGGAATCTTTTCCTTTCTTACCGAATGGTAGCATTGTCCATAACAATTAGATTAGAATAAATAAATAAATTTAAACAACGGACTGATTCGATTGCTAGTACATCTACTGATGTGTACATTATTGGAATTTGTTTTACAGTATAGAAATGAAAGCGGGCAACGGGCGCAATCTATCCGGTTACACGTAGCGTAGACACAACAGATACAACCTTACTTGGTAAAATGTTGTTTACAGTAAGTAGTTCTCATCTTAAAAGAAATAGAGTGTAGTTTGTATTAGTAGTGTCTAGTTTATGTAAGAATGATTTATATAATAAATTAAAGGAAATGCATGATTCATTAAATAAATAAAGTTAAGAAACCATTACCGGCTTACAAAAAGAGGTTTGTTTATAAAACGATGTGGTTATGTTGTGGTCAAGCAAAACTATACGGACATTAGGCTAACGAATGAAGGCCTAATCGTATAATAGCGAAGGGCGCTTATAACAAGAAGCGCTGTATTATTGGGGATACAGCTGTACTTGCAACTCCACTCTCAGCGCTCAATTTATCTTACCAGTATTCTACAAGCTTGTTCGTTATTATCAACTTAAGTTCAATGTTATTTTACTTTTGGTTAAAGAATGGTAAATTTGAACATGTAATAATTTTCATGAACCTAGCCGTGATCGAATTCAAGACCTTACATTTTGCAGCGTAGCACCGCAATCACTGTGCTACGTAGGTGGTCACATTAAATTTAATTACATTATTATATATGTTGGCCTATTTTTATGAACGCTTGTCGTTATGTAGCGACAGTAAATAAGACTTTACAACAGTAGGTCATCAATTCTATTCTTGGCTAGAATCTGAATATTGTTACAACTTTAAAGGAGGTGTTTATCTTCAAAAAAAATGTTTTTATGTTTGGAAATTTGTGAAAATGTTTTTCAGCGGGAAATGCAACTATAGTTTTATTTTTGTTAGATTTCTACTAATGATTTATTATAAAAAAATTTTTTTTCATGACAATCTGTAAAAAAATGAATTTTTTACCATTTCTGCCATAGTATGCATTTATTTTACGACAAAAATTTATATAATCAAATTTACATGGAATTAAAAGATCGACAACTTTTCTTTGAACCATTTTTCTCTTTTTATTATAAAAAAATAACGCGTATTTGTTTGTATGAGACAATGTCAAAAACTATCGAACCAGTATTTTACAGTAAATGCAGCAGTACATTGTATGTTACAAAAGTAAAAAATAATTTTTTTAAATTTAATTTCAAAACAGAAATAATAGAACAACTGAATAATATAAAGTGATAATACAAACTTAAAAAATGCCAAAATCTGACTGGGAATCAAACCTGGAGCCCTGAAAATTTATAAACAATTTAATTTATTTTGTTTATATTTATTAATTTATTGAATTAAATATGTTATTAATACAATAAATAAACAATTTTCTTCATAATAAGTTTCTGTACAAAAATAACGATGAACGTGTTTTCGGAAACGTTTTTTGGAGGTAGACATCTCAAATAAAACTTATGTTACCTAAAGTTAAAAAAAATTGTACAAACGGTAAGTTAAAACATTAAAGCACCGATTATCCGCGAGTGCCGCAAAAATGTTTTTTTAATTACGAACTTAAAAACCACAATTTTAATCCAAACCAACAACAGGGAAATTACAATAGGTCCTACAATGCAAAGATCGAAAATTACTGTCAGGTTTATTGTGCATCATAATCCTACAGGTCTTCTCGGAATTTGTATATGAGTGGCACTCGTCCACAAATTGTTTACAATTAGTTGTTTTTTGTTTACTAATCATTATTTCAGTGATTTAGATGCAGAGCAAAAGTTTTTGCTGTACTATACAAAATTTGAAAAGTTTTACACATTATGTTTTTTACAATAAAATATAGTTTTTACGCTGAAATATTTTTTCGTGTTTGCACCTCAGTTTTACTCTTTATCCGCGATTTTCGCTATCCGCGGTGCCTTGACACCCTACTTCACGAATAATCGGTGTTTTACTGTATTTATTTTTGTTAAGGACAAGCTGTATTTATGTACGACCTGTTTTATTCAGGCAGGAAGACTTCCTGCCTAAATGAAATTGTATTTTAAGTCTTAAACTAAATAATATAGATATATATATTTTTAATTGTTAAAATTTAGTATTAAAGATTACTGTATTGTTAGTTATTTAATTAATTTTAAGTACTTTTATTCACAAAGGTATCCCCCCCCAAAAAAAAAACAAAGTGACGTTCATTATGAGCAGACGGCGTTAGCTGGCGGAATGTTGGCGGGGGGCGGGGCAGTTTAGTTCTTTAGAGTAACTCATTAGCTGTCGCTAAAATACTCAGTGAGCTGATTAGCGAAGAATCCTCAGATTGACTTTTTTGTGAAAGGATTTGAACAGCACCCTCCAGATTTTAACATTATTTTATTTAACATGAAAAGTTACGAACTAGATTTCTCAAAAGAAAAAATTTTTCAAGGGTGAAAGGTTAAAGAGGAGTTAAATTCTGTCTCGTTGAATGATAAAGTATGGAAGGAGAGAAAGATTAATATTTATCATGCTATCCTGGAGAGTGTGTACCTATGATGTGGAAGTGTGAGTATTGACTAAGAGGTAGAAGGATCACCTGAAAGCGGTGGAAATGGTTCTAAAGGTGGAGATTCCTGTGGTGTGTCACGCATCAATCGAATTCCGTAATTAGGAGAAGAATTGGCGTTCAAGGAAATATCATGAATACCATATCCTGGAAGCAATTAAAATGGTTTGGCCATTTGCAGTGGATGGAGAATGGTAGGTGGCCAAAGAGGGCATGGGAGTGGACGCCAGGTGGTAGAAGGAGGAGGGGTAGACCGAAGTGATGTTGCTGGATGGTGTACAAGAGGCAATGTCTTTGCGGCGGCTTTCCGCTGATGACTGGCACGACAAAGAGAGGCGATGCTTAGAAAGCGAGATATGGCTGGGGCTGTAAATTTTCACATGAATTAAGTACTAAAACACACAGTGTACAAGTTACTAAAACATTGCTTTATTTAACAAGAAAAATAACAAAATTTTAGCAAACTTACAAAATGGTTAATTGTTGACATTGGAGAATTCATGGTTAACTTTTTTGAAGTATTACCCAACGTTTTGGGTACAAGATTTACCCCCATATTTGAAGGATTGTCTTGGTGACTCTTTTTCCGGAATGATCTTGAAAAAACTTTGAACAGCATTTGTGATGGTTTTTGAGTTTTCGAGAAAGCCAGAAGTCGCTTGGTGCAAGATCAGGACTGGGCGAGTAACAACCGTGATCTTTTTGCTTGCCAAGTACAACTATCAATCAGAACAGATGAACATGAACAGATATAAGTTGACGCAGTTCCTGACCGGACATGGGTTCTTTAGGAAGTACTTATTTGTGACGTCGTTAAGTGACAGGCACATTTGTTTCTATTGCAGAGAAATAGACACAGTAGGGTACACAATTTTTCGTTACTAATTACAGTGGCCACAGTTACATTAATTTTCCTCAGTAATGGCAGTTGATGGCCCACTACGACCTCGCGGAATCAACTCGGCTGGCTCTCATCCTTTAGAAAAATGCTTTTTACCAACGGAAAATTGTACTGGCACCCAAGCAGTCTTTCCCATATACACTTTTCATCTTGCTCACAATATAAACAACTGATAAACCGCAGTGAACACAATAGCGAATCGCATATCACTTCTCTATTTTTAGTTCTGCACTCATAGAAAAAAAAAGAAAACAATCGGAGCGTACCGCAAAAAATATGCGACAAATATGACTTCTGAACGCTTACTAATGAACAAAAATCATTCGGCTCGGCTGTATACTTTTTTTTAACAATTTAAACTTCGCATCTAAGAAAGTTCCAACTTGTCCAATAGCGTCAATCGCTCATACAACGTCAATCTCAGTTTTATTGGGACACCATTTGTATTTTTACATGAAGTCGAAATTTAATTATCTGTAATTAATGTAATAATGTGAAGTTACCGTGTATGTTTGATTTAAATCAAATAGTCAGTTCTGAGAAGGGAACTAATTCTGTATAATATTCATTTTTTATAAATTGTTAGGACTTTTCAGTTGATCCTGTGATTCAGTGATTTGGCTGTTCATGTGAGAGCCTATTTGTTTAATGTTTAGAAATCTATGTGTTTAATTGGATAAGGATGTTTTTAATAGAGTTTAGTTTATTTTATTTTATTTATTAAAATTCAATAAAAGTATTTACAAATAACAGATAATTAATATTCGTTCTACTGATCTAATATATACATATTTGTAATTGTTAAAATTTTAGTATTAACCCATTCAGTCACAAATTTTTATTTTAGAATTTAAAAAAAATTACTATTATATTCTTACCCATCGGGTTGGTCTAGAGGTAAAGTCGTCGCCAAAATCAGCTGTTTAACAGCTGATTTTCGGAGACAAAGGTTCCTGGTTCAAATCCTAGTAAAGGTAGTTACTTTTATACGGATTTGAATACTGGACAGTGGTTACCGGTGTACTTTGATGGTTGGGGTTCAATTAACCATACTCTCTCAGGAATTGTCGGCCTGAGTCTGTACAAGACTACACAGTCTCATTTACATGTCATACATATCATCCTCATCTGATTGGGTCATGGGGTTGCTTATTGTTCTCAATTGAACAGATTGCAACATACACATACTAGGAATTAAAATATATAGGCTATATTCTTAAAGTACTATTTTTTTTTTTTTTTTTTTTAGCTTGTTTGACCTCAGTGGATCACTCTTAGTCAACTTTCTGGTTCGCTTCCCATGTACTTCATTGGCTTGGCGTTTTTGCCAATACCTCCTCACGTTTTCAGATCTTGCTTTTCGTTGTTCGTCAGTTACCTGCACAACTCTAGCCACCTTGTCCACATTAAAACATTTTGCATTCAGAAACGCCCTTATCTTTGGTTTATTTGTCGCATCTTCAATCCTCAGTCCAACTTCGTCAAGATCCTCTTTAATTGCTGAGATGTATCTTCCACCAGATTTCACACTGATTCCTCTGGTTATAAGTTGTTTTAATAACCTATTCTCTGGCATTCTTAATATGTGAAAGAAATAAGAAATTCTGCGCTTTTTCATTAGACTGATAATCGGTTCCACTACTTCATACACTGTTTTATTAGTGGGGATTCTCCACACACCATCCTTTTTGTAGTTCTTATTAATGCAAGTTCTAACAATTCTATGTTCTGTTTTAATTGTCTGATCACTTTTCACTATTTGTTTTATTATTAAAACTTTTCAAAAGTCCCAGTAGATTGCAGCACTTGCTGGACTCTTAAAGAATTTGTTCACGTATGTGGCCAATTTTACGCAAAGCGATATGTGCGCAGTTTAGTGCATAAAAATAGGTAAAATTTTATGTACATGTATATGGCCAAGGTGAATGAATGGGTTAAAGATTACTGTATTATGTTAAACAACACAAAGTTGTTAAGTCAGGCCTTTACAAAAATCGTAAAATATCAACCTACGATAACCTTCACGAGTAATTTCCATTTTTGCACAAAATAACTTTTTTTAAACGCTAATTGTAAGCAAACTACTTGGCCAATTTCTCAGTTATTTGTTTCAACTATGAAAAATTTCAAAGTTAACAATAACACTATCTAGTGGACGTTTGTAAAAACTTAACAAGCAATCGTATAATAGGCTATTATATTGTAAAAACTTCAGCTGTAATTAAATCAGAAGTATTTTTGGTTAAGCAGTCCTCACAGTGAGGTAAAAAGTTTTGTAAGAAACATAATAAATATTACTGGAATTAACTGAAAAATTTGACCATGCTCAATCAATTTTAAAAATTTTGTAAATACTGCTTAATATTTTCCCCTCATTTTTCATAGGTAACTGTCATTGATGAAAAATCTAGATACTTAGAACCTTACTAAGACCTAATCTAGAACTAAAATACTAAGATAAATTGCACGAAGCCATCCATGGTTGGCTTTATTTTGTCGTTGTTCTGCATCGAACAACAACTACTACTACTAGGTACTACTTATTAGTTATTAGAACTACTACTAGTTTTTGTTGCTTGAACATGAAATGTTCATTTTTGAATTAAAAATAACAGTAAGTATTAACACCAAATGATTGTCCATTATAAAGAAAGTAAGAATGTTTTCTGTCCTTAATACAGAGGACAATTTATATTGTTGATATACTCGAATGCAGAGGTATCAGTTAACTAGGCCATTATAGAGAAGTTTCCCTTTCATAAATATTACTCAAATAGGAGGTTTTTTGTAGTATAAGGTTGTAACATTTGATAATTTTTCATTTGTGTTCAATATTGATATTGAGTGTTCAATATTAATTGTTTTAACCTTAATGTACAGGGGTGAAATACACTTTATTTAGGAATTATGAAAAGACCCCTAACGTGACCATTATAGAGAAGTTTCTCTTACATACGAGAGATTTTACTGTAACGCAAGAGTATTTTAATTTGTGTCCACTATATAGAATGTTAATAAGTTTATTGTCCTATATATAGAGGATAAAGTTATATACTATTGATATAGGACTTGTGGAAGGATTATTCAAGATGGCCGTTATGGAGACGTTTCTGCAACTACAAGGCTATAGCCTGATTTTCGTAAGGAGAGCGCTGGGCAAAACGTGCGTCTGGATTATTATAGTCTTGTATGTACTGTAATAGAGCAGCATTTGTAATCAACAATGGAACAGCATGCCTACAAAATACAATGGGTGTTGTCAATTTTCAACAACACTCTAAATGTATAGTAAATTTATTTTAGGAAGAAGCTTGTAAGGGGAGGCCGAGTGGGTAGAGTAGGGATAGTTTCAAGGGGCAAGAGTTGTCTCCTTCTCACTTAATGATCATTCCCTCTCTTTATAACTGTATACTACTGTTACAACTACGAGGTGCTTT
Organism: Catonia carolina; assembly: GCA_035578175.1. Lineage (NCBI taxonomy): Eukaryota > Metazoa > Arthropoda > Insecta > Hemiptera > Achilidae > Catonia > Catonia carolina. Next base: position 6,876,642 of record JAQMRL010000007.1, on the reverse strand, counting down.
CCCCACCACTAAACAGAACAGCTCAGCGGCACAGAGCGTTGGAGGGAGAGCTTCTAGCTAGAACAAATGACCTATACATGTAACTGTTGGCCGGAGGGGTATGTGGGGTCGAAGTCAAGTATGCACATGCGTAGTCCAGCGCTCACAGCAATTGGCTTGGGCTTTACAAGTATATTAAAATAAGTCTTAAATCTGTAAGTATTTGAAAGGTGTTAATGCATTGTAAAAATTTTGTGAAATTAAATAAAGTTGATGAAATTTCGGATTGTTCTTTTCATTATTCATTATAATAATTTCCTAAAAATCAGCTTCTATCTAGTACCGGAACTACTGTGTGGTAAATAGTAGGTAATGTAAAAATTAAAAAATTAAACACTCACACAACTTTCACTTGCTAATGCAAATAATGAATAATATAACCTAACATTAGTAATAAAACATAAGAAATAAACAAAAAAAAAACTAACTTCAAAAACCATAACCTAATTTCAATCATGAGTAAATAATGCAAAATGAAACCAACCTTAGTTTGGCTTAATAATACAGAAAATCACTCTTTCCAAAATGTACCCCTAAAAGGATGAACAGGGTGTCCAACCCTCAAACCAATACTTTTATTTAATCGAAAGATCAAAAGATAAAAGAAAGAAACTTGGAAAGAATCTTAGCATATCGCAGAGTAATTCTATTTTATACACCTGATAAGTCATTTTTACTTTCTCTTGCCTATATGAATATATAGGAAGGAAAGTATTGTTTTCATGTCGATTTTTCACAGATCTACACGTTTTCAGACTCCTTGAACACATAAACATGTTTTTAGCAATTGGTCTTTGTGTGTGTGAACAGAATATCTCAAGAACGGAACATCGTACAAACTTTAAACTTAAGTTAGATATCACTAGAAGACCTGACATGAACATTTTAATCAAAATCGGTCAACTGGAAGTAGTAGTTTATTCGTGTAATTTTTCACTTTTTTGCGATTTTCTCAAAAACGGCTCCTACGATGTTTTTAAAAATTGCCTCATTAACTAATTTTTTATGCTCTACAAGATAGGGTAGGCATGTCTGCTGAAATTTTTGGGAAGGTTGTTTTCTCGTAAAAAATTGTTTTTTTAAGATTGCGACTTTATTATACATTTTGTATAATGCTTAGTTTAGCGGTAATTAGCGACTTTCTGTTTTTTTCTCACAAAAATGTGTAAAAAATCGATTTTTTAAAATTTCAGCCTTAGTATGCATTTTATGACATAAGTGTGTATATTCAAATTTATAGGAAATTAAAAGATCTACAACTTTTATTTAGAGCATTTTTCTCCACGGAGCCTATTTAATGTGAAAGAGTGATTTTCCGTATGTTTAAGCCAAACTGAGGTTGATTTTCATTTTGTGTCTTTCACTCATGATTAAAATAAGGTTAGTTTTTTGTTTATTTCTAATGTTTTATTACTAATGTTAGGTTATATTGTTAATTATTTGCACTGACAAGAGAAAGTCGTGTGAGTGTTTCACACCAGATTTTTTTTAGTTTGGTGTAAAAGTAGTACATACACAGTCCCTATTCATTACTTACCAATTCAGACTTATGTTTAAAAAGATTCAACACTATTGATCGCATGACATCTACATTCAAACTTTTTTTTTTTAGCTTTTATTTGTTATGGGGAACTGTACATTATTGACAACTACCCAATTTGATCGCTGCTTTTTGCTGTATTTTTTTGACGTAGATTATACATGAGTTTGAACAAGGACCCTCAGTAGAGTTTGTTCATGAATGGCTGTCAACTGGTCACCATACAAAGTCGCTTGCCCAATCGGTGTTACTTAATAAATAATAGCGACTTTCTACCAGCTGACTGACTGACTGGGCAAGCTCGAAGGCCTCTACATTCAAACTTAATACTTTTTTTTATTAGGTTTATATGGAAATAACACGGCCCATAACAGACAGTGGAGTGTCAAATTATTTACACTCAATCTGTTCGTTGCAGGGCTAAAATAAATAGTTCTGTTTTTTATCACATGGTCAACCAATTAAATGACTAAATCATTTAAGAACAGAAGAGGTAGAGGTGTAAAAGACACTAATCAGAGTTATCTCCTCTGAAAGTAATGAATTTCATTATACAGCCAGACCCTGTGGTGAATGAAGTGAAAGTGTTATTTGCAGAGTGGAAAATATATGCTTTTCAGAGGGCCCGGCATGCTGATAAGTGTACTTTTCCACTCAGTGAGGAAGGCAAAGGTAAACCACCTCACTCCTCGATTTACTTAGTAAAACCTCTACGGGCTCAAACCAGCCTTTCGGCTGATGACCTAAACAACAATGGAAATAACACTGACAATTTAATATGTACATAGTTATTTATTTACTGAATAACAATACACAATTTTTTAATAACAGGATAAATACATAAATAAATAAATAAATTACAATTGTGAATATAAATTATCATACAAAAAATTACAATTACACAAAGACACTGGTTACATTACTTAAAAAACTAATTGGTAAAAACCTTGATACATCATCAGTCATGCAATTCTATGTTTAAAAATCTGGTGTGAAACACTCACACAACTTTCTCTTGCCAGTGCAAATAATTAACAATAAACCTAACATTAGTAATAAAATATTAGAAATAAACAAAAAACTAACCTCAAAAACATAACCTTATTTTAATCATGAGTGAAAGACGCAAAATGAAAATCGAACTCAGTTTGGCTTAAAAATACAGAAAATCACTCTTTCACGGTTAACTAGGCTCTGTAGTGAAAAATGCTTTAAATAAAAGTTGTACGTAGATCTTTTTATTTTCTATAAAATTTATTATATACACTTTTGTCGTAAAATGCATTCTAAGGCCAAAATCTTAAAAAATTGATTTTTCACACGTTTTCGTGAGAAAAAAATCACAAAATCGCTAATTACTGCTAAACTAAGCGTTATATAAAAAAATGTTTGAAATAAAAGTTGTAGAATTTTACATTCTCTACAACTTTTATTATATACATTTTTTCGCTAAATTGCATATTAAAGCCGTAATCTTAAAAAAACTATGTTTTTACGTGAAAACAGCCTCACCCAGAATTTTAGCAAACATGACGCCTACCCTATCTGTAGAGAATAAAAAACTGAGTAAACCAGGCGATTTAAATAAAAATCGTAGGACCAGTTTTTGAAAAAATCGCAAAAAAGTGAAAAATGACACGAATAAACTACTACTTCCGGTTGAACGATTTTGATGAAAATGTTTGTGTCGGGTCCGGTAGTGGTATGTAACTTAAGTTTCTCGTACGATGTTCCATTCTTTAGATATTCTGTTCACACACGCACACGCGCACGCGCGCGCGCACACACACACACACACACACAGACCAATCGCTAAAAACTTGTTTTTGGGTTCAGGGGGTCTGAAAACATATAGATCCGGTGAAAACTCGATTTTGAAAAATCGACATGAAAACAATACTTTCCTTCTATATATTCATATAGGCAAGAGAAAGTAAAAAAGTAAAATAAGTAGACCAAGGAAAGAAATTTGTAAAAAATAATGGCTGCCACAGCTACAGTAATTTTTACTTTCTTTTGCCGTAAATTAATTTATAGGGAAGAAAAACATTATTTTCGTGTCGATTTTCCGAAATTGAGTTGTCACCAGATATACACATTTTTAGGCCCCCTGAATCCAAAAACACCTGTCTTTAGAAATTGAACAAAATATCTCATGAACGGAATAACATATGAAGTTGAAACTTGGAACTTACTTTAGGTATCGCTATTGGATACAACACGAAAATTTTCATCAAAATTCGTGAACCGGAAGTAGTAGAAGTAATAGTAGTAGTAGTAGTTTATTCGTGCAATTTTTAATTTTTTTGGGATTTTCTTAAAAATGACTCCAATGATTTTTTAAAAGTCACCTTAATTACTACATTCTTCATGATAGAGGTAAGTGCCATGTCAGCTGAAATTTTTGGGGGGGGGGGCTCTGTGCTCACGTGGAAATAAAATGCTTTTTTAATGATTGCGGCCTTAATATAGTTCATTTTAGAGCAAAAGTGTAATATACATTATTAGTCGTAGAAAATTAAAAACCTACAACTTTTCTTTTTAACATTTTGTTTACAATGCTTAGTTAAGCGTCAATTAGTGATTTTCATTATTTTGCTCAACTAAATCGGTCAAAAATTGAATTTTTTAAAAATATTGCAGCCTTTTTTACAACAAAAGTGTATAATAATTAAAGCTATAGTAAATAAAAAACCTATAACTCTTATTTCAAGCATTTTCTTCGACAGAGCCTAGTTTAGTGTCAATTAGAGAGATTTCCTGTATTTTTAAGTTGAACAGAGATTGATTTTCATTTTGTGCCATTCGCTCATGGTTAAAATTAGGTTTTATGTTTTATTATTTATATTGGCGAAAGAAAATCGTGTGAGAGTTTCTATTTAGTGAGATAAATAAGGATAATTATATAAAATATATAAAAGGTTTAGTTCTTAAAAGAACTGTCTATTATTCTGAATGGTAAGAAAAACAGCAGCAGGAAAACAATGCAAAATACTAACTTCACACTACGATAACAATTTTACAACAGCAGTAGCAAACAACGAAAAACACTAACTTTGCAGTAAGGCTTAAGTCCAAAGACTGGTATCCAGAACAATGCATTGGGCATAGGAGTGGTTGAGACAGTAGGTAGTGACATAATGGTTCTTTAACATGACGTGTTATTACGCTTCCTGTGGTAACATCTTCTGAAATGATGTATTCATACTCTTAACTGTATTTAATACTCTTGTACTATAGTACTTGAGCTAATTAAAGTCTTTAGGATAACAAAAGCTAATGTTTCCTGGATTGAAAAATCAATTAAAAAGGTCCGAGCTCAATATCTTAGTTGTTTATGAGTTATACAGTTTTTTAGGTTTTTTGAACCCCAGGGAGGGTCGCACCTCAGATTTTGAATTTTTCCTGAAGGTTTTGAGAAGGTGAGGAACAAAAAAGATTTTTATCATTTTATCGCTCCTTATGGATTAGAATTTCCGGACAAAACTGCAAACATTCAGATTTATAAACCGGGTGTTCCATGACGAGGTAGCTATTTTTGAATTAATATGCCGGATGTATCGCACACTCTACAGACTGGAAACTTAACAGTAATAATAAATAAATATGTAAAAAAAGTACCCTCAAGTTTCATTTGCTTATGATTAATATATATAAAAAAAAACCAAATAGCGAAAAGTAATTTTATTTGCATAACCATTTGAAATTGGTGATTTGTTACAATGTTGATTAAGTAATAAAATGAAAGAAATATGAAAGTGATAAATTATTAATAAACACAATTTGCTTCACTAATCTTTATTCAAACTGATATCCATCAATAGCTATGCACTGTAGCAAGAAAAAAATGAGTTGTAAGCGTTTTTGAAAAATTGCCAAGGTATCCAACAATATCATTTTTGATATTATTTTCTTATTCCGCCATTTTGTTTTGATAAATCATAAGCAAATGAAACTCGAGAGCACACTTTTTACGTATCTATTTATTACAACTGTAAAGTTTCCAGTCTGTAGAGTGTGCGATATGCCCGGCATATTAATTCAAAAATAGCAACCTTTCCATGGAACACCCAGTATAAATAGATGATGCTAAATAAAAATCAACTTCTCTTCGACTTAAAAATAGGAAAATTCACGAATTGATGCTAAACTGAGCTCTATAGAAAGTAATGCTTCAATTAAAAGTTGTAAATATTGTAATTTTCTGTAACTTTATTTATTTATAAATATTTTTGTCGTAAAATGCATACTATGATCGCAATCTTAACAATCCCATATTTTACCAATTTGATAAGCAAAATACAGAAAAATCCATTAAATGACACTGAACATTGTAGAAAAAACGTTTGAAATAAAAGTTATAGGTTTTTTTTAAGTTCCTACAACTTTAATTATATACTTGTATAAATTATGGCCGTAATCTTGAAGAAAAAAACATGATTTACCACGAGAGCAAAGCCCCCAAAAATTTCAGCAGACTTTCCTGTGTTTTCACTTATCCTTTCTTGTAAAACATAAAATAGATAGTAAACAAGGTGATCTTTTAAAAAATTATAGGAGCCGTTTTTGAGAAAACTGCCAAAAAGTAAAAAGTCGCACGAATGAACTAGTACTTCTGGCTGAGTAATCTTCATGTAAATTGACTACATGGTTATAGCTTTAAGGGTTAAATTACAATCACACTAGTTAATATTTGAATAAAGAAATAAAAAAATCAGGTGTGAACACTCACACGACTTTCTCTTGCAAACACAAATAATTAACAATATAATCTAAGATTAGTAATAACACATTAGAAATAAACAAAACAACTAACTTCAAAAAACATAACCTTCTTTTAATCATGAGTGATGATGCAAAATGAAAACAACCTTAGTTTGATTTTAAAATACAGAAAATCACTCTTCCATGCTAAACTCTGTAGAGAAAAATGCTTTAAACAAAAGCTTTAGACCTTTCATTGTTCAATAAATTTTATTATATAACTACACTTTTGTCGTAAAATGAATACTAAGGCTGAAATCTTAAAAATCGATTTTTTACAGATTTTCAAGGAAATAAACAGGAAATCACAAATTACCACTAAACTAAGCGTTACACAAAGAAATGTTTGAAACAGAAGTTGTAGATTTTTTAATAGTCTACAACTTTGGCTATATACACTTTTGTCCTAAAATGCATATTAAGGCCGCAATCTTAAAATACCATTTTTTAATAAGCGCACAGCCTCCTCAAGAATTTCAGCAGACATGGCGCCTACCCTATCTTGTGAGCATAAAAAATGTAGTAAATGAGGTGATTTTTTTTAAAACTGTAGGACCCATTTTTGAGAAATCAGAACAAAGAGAAAAATTACACGAATAAATTACTAGTTCCGGTTGACCGATTTTGATGAAAATGTTCCTGTTGGGTCCTCCAGTAGTATCTAACTTAAGTTTCAACTTTGTATGATGTTACGTTCTTGAGATATTCTGACCAATCGCTAAAAACATGTTTTTTGGGTTCAGAGGGTCTGAAAACGAGTATATCCGGTGAAAACTCGATTTTGAAAATTGATATGAAAACAATACTTTCCTATTTATGTACTCACAAAGGCAAGAGAAAGTAAAAATAAAAGATAGCATGTTGAATTACATTTTATGTGTTCACTACCATACAAGCCACACACAAATGACACGCAACAAAAAGTGGAACACGCCACACTTGAATGACTGTGATGTGATTATTATGTACCATATGCATGTTGTATCATGTCGGTGAGTGCTAACTCATATGCTAATGTTATATAACAAGCAAATGACATCACTCATGATGTCACTCTCATGTCGGTATCTAAATGAGCACTCTCATGTCGGTATCACATTCTGTAGAGTGCTCCACCTAAGAAAGATAATTTGGCATATGAATTACACCGATCGATGTTACCATGACCCATACCTCCATATTCAATGTAAGTTACAAACATTAAATAAGTCCTACTATATTTCAATAGTTATGGACAATCATCCATAACTAATGACAACAAACTGATGAAGATGAGTTATCAAGGTCTTATTTTAAACTACTAATACATCAATTTTTTGTACTACAAAACAGAACATAAATATTTCTTTTTACATATAAAAATAAATAAATAAATATTATTAACCTATAAAACAACATTGATACGTACAAAAAATTGTGACAAATTTTGTGGGTGATTAATTACACTGAAACTTATGAGTGTTGTTTTTTTTAAACTTTTGATAGGCCATAAATAAAAGACAAGTGAATTTAGAAAAAATGTTGTATCACTAAAAGTTATGCATACTTATGGCTACTTTTCGATATAATTGTGTTGACGATTGAAGCATTTGTCGTATCTGTGGATGAGCTTTTCAATACGCTATTCAGAAAATGTTGCCACCAATGAATTTAAATGTCTTGATGTTGTCTTGAAGCTCCTCATTGTCTTTCTGGTGGAGTACATGCAGCCAGGGATCACGATCAATACAGTTGTTTATTGTAAAAATTTATGAAATTTGCAGAGAGCCTTTCAAAGCAAAAGTAGAAGTGTGTTAAGTTCTGGAATGGTTCTGATCCATGAAAAAATCCAATCTCACAGTGTTGGTGCGACCCAACGATTCCTTGAGCAACTTCAATGGGACATTTTCAATTACCCGCCATACAGTCCCAACCTAGCATAGAGTGACATTCATCTTTTCCCTGAACTAAAGAAGTGGCTTCAAGGACAACTAGACTAATGAAAAGCTTCAAGACAACGTTAAGACTCATTTAAATTCAGTGGCAAAAACATTTTATGAAAAGGGTATCCACAGAGCGTTGAAAAAACTCATCCACAGGTACAACAAATACTTCAATCATCAACACAATTTTATTATATCGAAAAGTAGCCATAAGTATACCATGCTTCCCAACAAATCTGACATATAGGGAAAATTAACATTGGACAATGTACTGTCAACATTAATCTTATTATAAGGGTGTGATCTTACTTTTATTTCTCCAGTCATTAGAAAACAGAATAAAAATGAGTCTACAAAAGATTTTAGTAGCTAATAATTTAATTATTAATAAAAAAATACAAAAATGTTATTCAATTACGATATAGTGCGAAACTTACATAAGAACAAATTTTGCTTCCATTGTTGTCTGAACGTTAGCCAAGCATATAAAGTGGTCATATTATATTTATTTTTTGATATTACAGTACGAGAGGCTGTGAGTTCGAATCCCACATACTATTCAATATATTTTAAATTTTTTTTACTAAATAATTTTTTTTACTACATAATATCTTTAAAATTATTATTAAATAATTTGTAAACTTAATTAAATAGAAAAAAAATTTCAAGTTAGTTAATCAAATTAAAAATTACAATTATTTCTAATGTTTTTCATTATTTAAAATTAATAATAATCAGTTATCAATATTAACAAAAAACAAAAAAAAAGTTTTAATATGTAGGACTTGAACTCATGGCCTCTAAATCAAAAATGAAAATAAACTGACCACCTCGGTCTGCAAACGTTCAGACAACAATGGGAGTGAAATGTTTTCTTATGTAAGTACCGCGCTATATCGTGATTGAATAAAATTTTTGCCTTTTTTTATTAATAATTAAATTATTAGTTATTAAAATCTTTTGTAGTTGCATGTTTATTCTTTTTTGTAACCACTGGAGAAATAAAAGTAAGATTACATCCTTGTAATGTAACGTCCGGCTTTGCCGCCGTTACTTATTTGATTTTAAATTTTATTTTTCAGCGGTTGTTCTAATTATCTGCGTATCAGCTGATTTATTATCTACTTTTATGTTGTGTCCGAGAGCTAGCGAATTTATTGAATACTTTCCTGGTTGACGAGAGTCATGTCTCGACAGTCGAAATGTAAGGTCGTACATTATTGCTCAGTAATGTACGGGCCTATTTGTGCTTTATACTTTTGTTATAAAAGTTTTTTATGTATTCTGATTCTTATTTTATTTAATTTGTTTGAACAGTCTGTTTTTGCGGTTATAATTAATTAGTTTCGTATCTACTTTTAAAAGTCTTTTCGGATTGTGCAAGTTGTTTAAAAAATAAATTTTGTAATTCTTTTATGACCAATTTAAATTTTAGTAAGTTAATAGGCCGAAAACATTCCGGAACTGAGAACTCTTACAGGTATCTATTGATTTAAAGTGTTTGTGCGTGTTATTTAAACTAGAACTATGTTTTTTTTGTATTGAACTTTGTTACGATTATCTGGGTTCGATTCCCCGTGCATAACCTTAAGGATTAAAATAGAAATGAGATAGTTCATCATCAAATAAAACAAAACAAGTAAAAATGCAAACGCTACTGAGTCCATCTATTTACAATAAGTGGAAGGAGGTATTTGTTTAATAAACTGAAAAGAATGGTATGTAATTATTTATTTAATTTTACTTCTGAATCAACCTTATTGCGTGGATTTTCATTTACTGCTGCCAACATGTTCTGGCCATTCAATTGATGGTTTGGACAGATGGATCTCTTATGGTCAAGCATGTTCTTGAGTAAATTGTTAACTATTTTATTTTATCTGTTTCGAGTTTTTTTTTTTAAAAACAGCAGAGTAGCCTTTGCATTAAAATAACTAAAGAAGTTTTTATAAAATTTTCATCCTGTATTCTATATTTTTATAAACTTTTTTTGTAACTTAAATACCATTACAAAACTTTTGTATTTGTCTTGCCAGTATTGCTGGATGTTTCTCAGTTATACTTATAAAATAAAATGGAAAATGGCCAATCTTTCTTATATTCTATTCATAATTTAACAACCATGGTTGATTTCAAATCTTATTTACTAAATAGGGCAGTTATTGTTAAAACTAAATATTTTTGGTAATAAATAATTTTATAACTTAGCTTTTGAATATTAATTAGATATTTTTATTAAATTGTGTATTATTTCGTTAACTAAGTTGAGTCATGTTTTTATAAAAGTAATTAACATTATTAATTTTTATTGATTTTTACCATTATATGCTATTACTGTATTATTCTTATTTTTTTATTAAATTTAATATTTTGATTGAAGTTTTATGTGCAACCGCAACTTGAGTGTATTTATTTGTTTTAGCTTCCTTTACTGTTTTTTTTGTTAACGCCCCTACCAACCTATCGATGTAGATAGAGGGGCCGTTACAGTAATTAGATTAATGTTGTCAGAACATTGTCCAATGTTAATTTCCCTACATGTCAGATTTGATAGGAAGCACTCATGGCCTCTAAATCAAAAATGAAAATAAACTGACCACTTTGGTCTGCAAACGTTCAGACAACAATGGAAGTGAAATGTTTTCTTATGTAAGTACCGCGCTATATCGTGATTGAATAAAATTTTTGCCTTTTTTTATTAATAATTAAATTATTAGTCATTAAAATCTTTTGTAGTTGCATGTTTATTCTTTTTTGTAACGACTGGAGAAATAAAAGTAAGATTACATCCTTGTAATTAGATTAATGTTGTCAGAACATTGTCCAATGTTAATTTCCCTACATGTCAGATTTGATAGGAAGCACGGTATATAACTTTTAGTAATAAAATCTTTTTTTATAATCACTTGCCTTTTATTTGTGGCCTATCAAAAGCTGAAAAACTGACTCTTGTAATTCTGGAAATAAACAGCCAAAATGTTTTAGTGTTCACATGCCTAACTACCTAGTTCAAATTCAACCCATTTCCCCAGCAGCCATTAAAGATATTTGTAGTTTATCTGTAGCACAATTCCTGAATGAATTAATGTTAACAGTCAATGGGAAGAACTGTCAGTATCTACAGTTCAAAAACAAACATAATATAGGGTAAAATAGAGACGTGAATGTCTTCATACAAAATAATTTCCTAGAACATGTACAAACAATGAAGATTCTAGGAGTGTCAGTAAATAAATCTTTATCACTGGATTTTTACACCAATAAAATCTGTGGTAAAATAACATCTGGGTTATTTGCATAAAACAAATTGCGAGATTACATGATAAAAAAATGATAATAGCAGCTTACCATGGTTTAATCATGGTCTCGTATCTGGTATGCCATATTAGTTTGGGGTAGTTCATCACAAAGTAACAATGAGAGTTTTTAAAAATCATAAAAAAGCTATTAGGTGTATGGTAGGATCTCAGGGTTATCTAAAACCAGGTTAATTGAAATGATCGAAAATTATATTTTTAGCAAAAAATAAACTGATTTTAAATTTTTCAACTTAATTTGAAGGAAAATGAACAAAATGAAATAAATTCAATGCATACCGATATGTTCTTATAGTACAGATAGTTAGCAATGACAATTGAGATACACTTAAATTACAGTGGGTTGATTTCAAAACTACAGAACATTCAATGAAATTTTTTTATAAAAGTTTTTTTAAATTATTTGCCAAAGTTTGTCACAATCTCTTTTGTACACTTGTAAATATAGAAATAATTTAAATTTTGCTTAATATAAACACAACAATTACAAAGCAGTCTTATAATTACCTATGTAAAGTTTAACAAATTTGAATTTTTTTGTAAAATTAAATAAAAAATTTTGTTCATTTATTAATTTCAGCTGTATGGTGAGAAATTAGAAGATTCTGAATTTTTTAATAGTTAATATTTTGTTACCAATACTTTGAGAGCAAGTTCTAACCCAAGTTCAATGTGACCAAAGGTTTAAAAGTATGGCTACTGTATTGCTCCTACCCTTTCAAAATTTATTTACTGTCTGTCTATAAAAACTTGATGGCCTCCGGCAGAGAGGAACAGTATGCGGATTGTAAAACCATTTCAGAAAACATACATCTAATTTTTTTAAAATAACTAAAACTTGTCGGAAATGACATATTTTTATAACACAAAGTATTTCACATGTTTTTTGTTCTATAAAATTATTTTGAAAAACACACGCTTAATGAGATAATGTAGGTATAATTTAGAAAAAATTTTGTTTTTGAAGAAAAAACTGTACTTTTTCAAATATGTCATTGATCCACAACTATTACACAGATTAACATAATATTTGGCAGGTTTGTTCTATAATCAGTATGGAAAACGATGATGCAAAACAATGTAACAGAAAATCATTAATTTTTCTGTTACGAGGTATTTTCATAAATAATTTTGTGAAATTGCAAAATACGATCATTGTAACTCCTATATGGTTCGTCCAATTTAAATAATTCTTTCACTAAAAATTAATAGAAAATTTTCTCTTTATACTGTTTCCTACATGTGTACAGCAGGGGCGAACCCAGGGGGGGGATATTGGGGATATATCCCCCCCCGAAATATTGATGTTCAATAAAAAAATGTTACATCATGATTGCATATATGTATGTATAACGTAAACATACTACCCAAAATTCCAAGCATTTACTGTTAAAATATAATTCTCTAGTGAGACTAACAATAAATTAAAAAATAATTATTCCATAGACTAAGCATACTTCTATATGATTAGTCTACTATGATTATTCCTCGTATTAGGTTGGTAGTATTCATTTTGTAAATATAGCTTTTGGTGTTGGCAATACTGGCGTTCCAACTGCTGTCAGTAGGCCTACGAACTGTTCGCGCCAATTATGTCGTCTAGTCGTCTGTCTTCTCAGTGACAACTTAACCTCTAAGAAGTGAACAAGTCATTCTTTGATAAACTTAGTTTGTATTTCATCGTTACGTAATTATATTTTTTCTGTGGCGTGATATTACATTGTTTGATTGATGACTCATGTTTTATACTCTAATGTTTATGGATGATTAATTCTGTTTTACTGCTTTCTTTGATTGTGTGTGTAAAAGCATCGCGTCGGCACTGTGACTGTGAGACTGTGTTACTACAGAGTGATTGATGTCTGCTATTTAACTTATTACTTGATTAAGGTACACTATGTCTAAACGAAAGTTAACACTTGAACACTTTTTCAAATCTAAACAAACACTATCCACACCAAGCTGTAGCAAGGACAGTGCTCAAGCCGACGATAGTGACATAACCTGCCCGTTGTCTAGGCCATCGCCTGGCTGTTCCGGATATAATGCTACTGAAACTGATGAAGGTAGGCCTACATCTATATCTAATATAAAAATTACAGTCTCTACAACCGGAAATGAATCCAGTTTGCCAACCTGCAATAGGCTTGATATAGGCCTCCACAATGGCAAACAGTTATCAAACGAGTTGAAATACGATTTGTTAACAAACGTCTGGACTCCACCAGAACGTCCAGAACTGTACCGGTTTCCTCCTGGACAAAGGAACTTGAAGTTCCAAAGGCCATGGCTTGCCGAATTTCCTTGGTTGTGCTATTCAGAATACAAACAAGGAGCCTTTTGTAAATATTGTACTACTTTTGCAAATGAAAATAGTGTAGTAGGAAAGGGGAGTCACATGAAACTTGGTTTTTTTGTCAATGAACCTTTTGTTAATTGGAAAAAAGCAAAGGAGAATTTTCGCTCTCATGAGTCGGCCGAATATCATAAAAAATTTTCTATCATGGCTCAAAATTTCATGTCTGTCTATGAAAAGAAAATGCCTGACGTAGCATCACAAATAGACACTGGAAGAAAACTTCAAATCGCTGAAAACCGAAAAAGACTTATTCCTATAATTAAGACCGTCATTTTATGTGGCCGACAGGAACTTGCACTTAGAGGACATCGGGATCAAGGACCATTGGTTTTAGAAGAGCCAAGTAAGAATGATGGTAACTTTCGAGCCCTCCTGCGGTATCGCATAGATGGAGGGGATGAAACTATGAAGCAACATGTGACAACCTGTGGATTAAATGCTTCATACCTGAGTTATAAAATACAGAATGAAATAATTAACACTTGTGGAGACGTAATCCAAACTCAGATAGTTGACAACATTAACAAAGCAGAGTGTTTTAGCGTTTTGGCTGATGAAACCTCCGACATTTCAGGTGTAGAACAGTTTACTTTGGGTGTTAGGTACACTTGTAAAGATAATGAAGATAAGTATGTTTTGCGAGAAGACTTTCTCAAGTTTGTTCCTGTTACCGACACTAAAGGAGTAACGCTAGCCAATACTCTCAAACAATCATTAAGTGAAATGGGAATAAATTTAAATCACTTACGAGGACAAGGGTATGATGGAGCTACATCCATGAGCGGCCAGTTTCAAGGATGTGCTGCTATAATGCGAGAACAATTTCCCCAAGCCGTTTATGTACATTGCGCAAGCCACTCGTTAAATTTGGCTCTTTGTCATTCTTGTAACATACCTGTTATAAGAAACTGTCTTGGAACCATGAAAGAAGTTATTACTTTCTTCAGAGTCTCACCCAAACGATCTGCTGTCTTCACGAAATTTGTTCAGGAATCAAATCCTACTGGTACAAAAAAAACTAGGCTGACAAAGTTTTGTGAAACCAGGTGGGTGGAGCACCTTGATGCAATAATGCTTTTTAAGGACATGTTTCACATCATCTGTAAGGCTTTGAAAGAAATTCAAGAACATCCTGATTCAGATTCTGAAACTTCAAGCAAAGCTTACTCTTTGTTAACTGCTATCGAAAAATGCAGTTTTGTTGCAGCCATGACTTCTGTGAGCAATATTTTCAGCCTATCACACAATTTGTCAACATCATTGCAATCAGAAACTATAGATCTTGTGTATTTCCTCAAATATGCTGACGATCTCAAGAAAGAAGTTTTAGATATGAGGATGGAGAGTGAAGCTAAGTTTAAGTATATTTTCAAAGATGTAATTGCTGTTTGTGAAGCAGCTGATATCGATATTGATGTCCCCAGAAGAGCTTCAAGACAAACCCACAGAGATAACTACTCATCAGAATCAGATGAACCAGAAACGTACTATCGATGTTCAGTCTTCATTCCCTTTTTGGACTATTTTTTGCAACAGCTTGATGTACGATTTCTCAACCACCGAACGTTGTTGGAGTCCCTCCAGTTTCTTCTCCCACATCACTGTTGCTCTCTTGCTGATAAGGAAATCCAAGAAATATCAGATAAAATAACAGAGTTTTGGCCTAATGATACAGAAGGTTGCAGTGGACGTTTTCATTCAGAGTTGATCATGTGGAAGAGAAAATGGTTAGAATGTGAGAGCAAGAAACCAAAATATTTTATATCGTGCTTGAACGAATGTGATAAGCACATATTTCCATCTCTGCACAAGATTTTGAAAATTGGTGCCACTATTCCTGTCACAACTGCGACATGTGAGCGTTCGTTTTCAACTCTTAGAAGAGTGAAATCCTACTTAAGAAATACCACAGGACAAGAGCGGCTGAATGGCTTGGCACTGATGTCAATACACCGTGATGTTCCTCTGAACCCAGAAGAAATCCTTAACAAGCTAGCACACAATAAATCAAGACGGCTTGATTTAATTTTATAATTATTTGTAAAAGTTTAAACTGACAAGGAATGTTTCTTCATATTGAATTTGAATGTAGCTCAAATAATTGTATTAAGTTGTACTTTTTCTACATAAAATAAAAACATATGATTTTATGTTATTCAATGTGTGCATTACTTTCATTTCCCCGTGCAGCTTGAGCTTATCATTATATCTCTCAATGTCCTCTACGTATAAGTAGATAATATGATGTCACTTCTAGGCCAAAAAAGGAGGAGTTCAGAAAATTAATATAAAATCTCTGTTTAAAACAAGAAAATCACGTTCATGTCAACACAAACATAAAATTTTACGTTTTATTTATTATATATTATATGCACTTGAAAAAGTTTACGATGTAAACGAAATAAATATAGTGAATGTTTTAAGAAATATATTGAAGAGAACTTTCTTAATTATATATGTATATATATACTTGAAAAATTATCCCCCCCCAAAATAAATTCCTGGGTTCGCCCCTGGTGTACAGTTATCTTTAAAGACAGAAAAGTTTCTCGCATGCTGACTTTTTTATGTCATGTTTCGCGATTTTACAAAATTTATTTATGAAAACACCTCATAACTTAAAAAGTAATGATTTTCTGTTAATTTTTATTGCATCATAATTTTCCATAATTATATCAGAACAATGGCAATGTATTGGAAAAAATATGGTTTTTTCTTCAAAAACAAAACTTTTACTAAATTACACATTATCTATCTCATTAAGCATGTGTTTTAAAAAATAATTTTACAGAACAAAAACATGCAAAATACTTTGTTTTATAAAATATGTCATATCCAATAAGTTTCAGTTACTTAAAAAGAAATTAGATGTATGTTTTCTGAAATGGTTTTACAATTCGTATATTGCTCCCCTCTACTGGAGGCCATCAAGTTACAGACAGTAGTCATTTAGGAATTGGAGAGGAATATATGGTAGGGTTGGTGTTCCTATCAAAATTACAAACAGAAGAAATTTCACTAAGTTTTGTTGATGATCAAGTGTTATTTACAGAAGACGAGTATAATGTTCTATAAAAGCTTCAGAAGTTTTATGAGGAATATTGAAAGTTGGGCTTGAAGTAAATTTTTAAAAAACCAAGTACATGGTTGTAGAAGGTAAGCAATTAGTAATAGATGACAGATCTATTGTAAAACCATGCCATGAGTTTACTTAGCCAGGTTCATTAATGTCTGCAGAAGAAAATTGAAGTCGTATCATTTAGAAATTAACTTGATAGCTGATAGTTCTATACTAATGTGGACATCTCAGGAAGTATGTGGGAGTAAGACCTGTGGTGCATCACTGAGAGAAGCACAGCAGTCGTAAACTTTAACTAATAAGAATTGGAGTTGGGAGTTGAGTTCTCCTCTCCTCCAGATAGTTTTAAAAGTGAATGCAATTGACCAACTGAGAGACATGGCTCCTGGACAAAAATAACTTCATTAGAAGAGAATCATGTTTCTGCTGGCGGACCTGACAACATAACCACCATCACCGCAGCCTCATGATGCCCAAGAAGCATCGATGTCTCTACAAGGAAAGAACATGATATCTCCGATAGGTGACAAGTTGCTGTGGCGACTACTGCCTTAACCAACACAGCTGAATGACATTCAAATGACCCTTTTCAGGGCCACCAAATCTTAAAAGTTATGATGACAGTAACTTTAATTTTTTGGGTAACTATCCACTTCTAAAAAATCCGTCTAGGATTGATTAAATAAACTTTATTTTCAAATTTAAGCCTAATCAAAAATATAATAAAATGTACAATAAATATAATAAATAAAATGTTTTTAATTTGTTTACTATTACCGTATTATCGTGGTTAGAAATATATACAGCAAAATCTCTCTATAGCGGAATGGAAGGGACCATGAGGTTCCGCCGCTATAAAGAGAGTTCTGTTATAGAGAGGGTGAGTAATTAATGGTGGGGAAGGAAGTTGGAGTAATAATTTTTCTGTAATAAAACTCATATATATATGTGAATGGTGCATCCAATAAGTTTACTTTGAAAAACTACGGAGTAGATTACTTTATTACTTATTTTCAATGTTTAAAACTTGTTGTAAATTTTCATCTACATTGTGGAAATCTCAGTACATGGAAACAATATGAATAGCAACTATTGCCAGTTTACTTGAGAGGGGCACTATTTCTGTTTCCATTTCATCATCATCTTCACTTTCTTCCTCGTTGTTTTGGGCTAAGAGATTTTCGATTATTGCATAATCGCCAACATCTGCTGAAGTGGCTAAGTTATTGTCTGCCCCTACATAGGCATCTAAATCCATATCCTGAAGATATTGTTTAGCCACTATAGAGAGATTTTGTGCCGCTATAAAGAGAATTAAATGCATTACCATAATATACGAAAGGGTCGGCGTCAGCAAATAATGGCACTAAAGAGAGAATTTTGCAATAGAGAGATTTTACTGTATTTCAATTTTAAATAATACGGCTGTTGATAATCCTACATAGGATGTTTAATAAAATAAAAAATGTACATACTACAATCTTCTAAAATCCACTTTTAGGCTTCAAGAGGACATGAAATATTATTGCAATACTTAATTATTCTATACAATGAATAGAACTCAAGAAAATAGATAAAAAAAATATACATTAACTTTCTGAACCTTCATACAATTTCACCTAACAAGTCAAATCACATAATTATAGATTTACCAGTAATGAAATAAAAAATAATTCTACAAATTATAAAAGAAATCACAGTCAAAAATAATAATAGTAAGTACTAATTATCAAATAAATTTTAAAACACATTCATTATACAAAGTGTTCATACAGAAAAATGAAAAATAATAAAAAAATTATTGTTAGTCCGCAAATACTAGGTGGTTTACTTTCCCCATGCATAGGATAATTTTCCTGATAAGTTTCTACCAACATATATAACATTCCTGTTGTTTATAATATCATTGCTGGTTTGTAAGGGTTTGTCTGTTGTTAATGTTCGTAAAGTAGTAACTTATATTTAAAAAGTTTACTAAAGAACAATGAGTTACACGGTATACAGTTTTGGTGGAAGCACCAAAAAGTACCCAAAAATCATTGTTTCATTGAAAAAACCCCTGATTGTATCCTTCTTTCCTAACACACCCAGAAAAAACTTTACTTTTCCATTGATTTAAATATATAAAGCACATCCAGAAAGTTATATATACTGTTTGAGCTCTCTTTGAATACATAACCTTCAAACAATTAGATGTACAGGAGATATGCATAGATGACTTTCAAAATAAGGTCTGTAATACGTACAATTTTTTAACCAAAATATTTATTACATAACATACAATTACATTGTGGAATTGATATGTCTTCTAGAATATGTTTACATAAATTACATAATATAAAGCCTTTAATTTTTATTTTTCATCAGATAATTTCTTTTTACTAGACATGTATAGACTCCACAAGATATCTGTATTGAAATAAACACGAAAACTATTTAACAATCAGATGCCTATGTCTAAATGACCTTAGCTTTTTGACACTGTAATTAATTATTTTCTTGGCACTGCTATAGTCTAAACCCTCACTTGTTTTTCTAGTATAGAGTAGAATGTTCTAGTATTTATTTTACTTATCTAAATGTTTCTGTTTTATGTTGCCCAGAAGGAATAATCGAACCATCAATATATCAATCTGTACAGCATCTTAAAAATCAAAAAATAATATAAATGGATAAAAACATTCACACAATTATTTTTTGTATTGCACATTAACGATTTTTATAATTTTACGAACTTAAAGTCATTTCAGATATTCTAAATCTACTAAATATATAAAATGAATATTAACTCTTTGCAAGCTATGACGGATAAATAAGCATGTATGAATTATACCCAAAACAATGAACAAAGACTCATGTGATGTCTAAATGTGATAGTTTGTTGGTCTGTGCATTCTACTTAACAGTGAATGATTAAACAATTTCAGGTACACTGATGAAACCATCATTGTTACCAACACTATGCAAGGACTACAACTCTTACTGGATAGGGTAGTTGAAATTAGTTAAAAATATGGATTGGAAGTTAACACCAGAAAAACAAAAGTTATGGTAATCAGCAAAGAGAGAGTTGACATGATGCAACTTACCATTGATGGGAAAGTGGTTGAACGAGTGCCAACATACGCATACCTTGGCACAGTGTTAAATGAACAATAGGACCATTGTTCATCCCGAGGGTGATCAAGAGACTGCGGAGAGAGGAGATATCTGGAGATCAGCGGGATCACCCTCTCCTACAATAAATCAATCCTGTCCCGATCTCAGAAAGTAGGCACACTTATTTCCTGAGCTGGTGATGAAAGAGATGAATGAAAGTGAGAGAGTAAGTGTTGGTCAATGAGAGCGAGAGGGTTATTACGCTGCGGTCCCTTCCACACCCCACTGACAGGGTGTAAATTTTTTAACCCAACATTTCCCTGGTAGTATTACATAAACAGTTCCAAAGGAGGTAAAGGGTTCTTTGCTGATGTCGGATTAGGTGGCCAGGCGGCAGATTTTTGGTTGGTAGGTCGTTGCGGCCTCCTTGGGGCTGGATGAGGACGCCTCAATTGAGTCCAACACTACTTCCCCCATCGTGAGGGAGTGAACATGAGTTTTTCTTGCTGCCTCAAACAAAAAAAAAAAAAAATCGGACCATTCTCAGGGAATAAAAGCCAGTATTGAAAAAGCCTGTCTGCCCATAACAGACAGGTGGAGTGTCAAATTATTTACACTCAATCTGTTCGTTGCAGGGCTAAAATAAATTGTTCTGTTTCTTATCACATGGTCAGCCAATTAAATGACTGAATCATTTAAGAACAGAAGAGGTAGAGGTGTAAAAGACACTAATCAGAGTTATCTCCTCTGAAAGTAATGAATTTCATTATACAGCCAGACCCTGTGGTGAAGGAAGTAAAGGTGTCGTTTGCTGTGGAAAATATGTGCTTTTCAGAGGGCCCGGCATGCTGATAAGCGTACTTTTCCACTCAGTGAGGAAGGCAATGGTAAACCACCTCACTCCTCGTTTTACTTAGTAAAACCTCTACAGGTTCAAACCAGCCTTTTGGCTGATGACCTAAACAACACATTGAAAAAGCAAGGACAGCGTTCAGGTAAATGTTCAAGCTATTCGAAATACATAATTTAAATTTAGAATTAAAAATCAGACTCCTCCGATGCTACGTATTCTCCATATTATTGTACGGAGTGAAATCTTGGACCTTAACAGAAGCAACGAGACTGGAAGCGTTTGAATTATGGACTTACAGAAGAATTTTTAAAATACAGTGGATGGATAGAATAACAAACATCAGTGTACTTCAAAATCTTAGTAAAGAAAAGAAAATAATGTGCGCAGTAAAAATAAGAGAATTAGAATATCTAGGACACATAATTAGAAATGGTAATCAGTACAAGTTGCTGAAATGCATTTTACAAGGAAAGGTACAGGGTAAGAGAGGTGTCAGAAGATGACGAATATCCTGGCTAAAGAATTTGAGAACCTGGTTTGCAACTTCTACTACAGGACTATTCAAAGCAGCAGTGAATAGATTTATCATAGCCTGAATGATTGCCAACATTTGGTAGTGGACCGGCACTAAAAGAAGAAGAAGATGGACAGTCAATAGATATTGTTTATGGTATTACTAGATTACTTTAGGATTTAATATTAGTACAATGAAGTGTACTTACAATGAAATAACCTCTTTTTTGTTGTCATAAAGCTGGTACTATACTGTTTTGTAAGGTTATGTAGATCTAGTTTACAAACGGCTTGCTTAAATAACTGAAATTCATCTCTTTGTATATCACTGAAGGTTACATTTATGTTGTTGTTTAGGTCATCAGCCGAAAGGCTGGTTTGAACCTGTAGAGGTTTTACTAAGTAAAACGAGGAGTGAGTTGGTTTACCATGCCTTCCTCACTGAATCAAAAAGTACGCTATCAGCATGTCGGGCCCTCTGAAAAGCACATATTTTCCACAGCAAACGACACCTTTACTTCATTCACCACAGGGTCTGGCTATATAATAAAATTCATTACTTTCAGAGGAGATAACTCTGATTAGTGTCTTTTACACCTCTACCTCTTCTGTTCTTAAATAATTCAGTCATTTAATTGGCTGACCATGTGATAAGAAACAGAACTATTTATTTTAGCCCTGGAACGAACAGATTGAGTGTAAATAATTTGACGCTCCACCTGTCTGTTATGGGCAGAGTTACATTCATAACAACGTAAATAGGTGAATAAGTACATTTTTGCACAACTTAAAACTTTTTAATCAATATTAGAGATACACGAATTCATTTTATGAAACAAAAAATATGTTGGTTTTCAAAATTTTTCCCAAAATATTCAGCTCTGGTTATAAGAAGTTCCGTGAAGGCTAGCTTGCAAAGGGTTAAAAAACAATGATATTTTTTACATTCAGTGATAATTTTTCTAAGAAAAAATATATAAGTTTTTTTGCATAGATATAAATTTGTTGATTTGAAATACATAAAAGGCATTACATTTATAATGATTATCAATTGATAACAAGCTACTTGTAATGGGAGATCAAATTATTTAAAATGTTTTCAGTATTGAAAAATGTAGATTTGGTCCATACAAGCAAGTTACATTATTGTTTTAAAAATTATAATTATAATACGAGAACAGCCAACAAATTTTAGTACCAATCAGAGATAATTAAATTTAAAATTACGAAGCATGTTCGGAACCCAAGTACCATTGTGTTCTGACACTACTACAACACTATTCCATGAATATGCACTAGTTCTGCTTGTTTATTACCTCTTCCCTGACGTTATAACAATTGATTTGTTTTGTATTTTCGATTTCTTGTAATTGTTTAAAATGTTTAAAACAATTGATTAACCTGCCGATTGAGATATTTATTCTGTTATCCGGTTTTATAACGCAGGGAAAGTTAAACTACTTAAGGTGCAGGAAATAAAGGCAACCGAAATTCATTGGCAGATTACAGAGATTTGCGGTAAAAGTGCAAAGAGTAATGAAATGGTGTGAAAGTGGGTTAGGCAATTCAATGAAGGATGACAAACTATGAAATGGGTGGCCTTCTGTTGACTTCCAGATAAATTTCCACAAGCTGTGTTCCAAAAAAACTCACAGATTTGCAAACAGTCAAAAGCTAATTCACCAGATCATCATCTGACTACTACTGTTTCTGTACATGAAATGAGCTTGGTGATAAGTACTTTGAATGTGATGCAACACAAAAAACGCTGGAATGTTATTGCTGTCTTCACTGGCAGGATGTTTCTGTGAGGAAGGTTTAGATAAGCTGGTCACCCATTAGAACAAGTGTCTGAACAATGGTAGAAACTTATGTTGCAAAGTAGTTTAAGGTGCGATCTTTTATGTAAAAGTAAAACTGTTTTGAAAAAATATTTTAGTATTTTTTTTCAAAACATAGTATTTTTTTTCTTTCCAGATATGGCTTGTATGTAGAACAATTGGAACTACATTGAGGAACACGGCTCGTGAAGATATTTTGATAAGATATTAGAAGGTAATGGTTGTTTTAACTCTTTAGTATAACAGTGAAACTTGCACTCGTACAGTGTAAAGTTATTACAGGTAGCTGTACTGTACCGACAGTTAAGTTAAAGTATGTTGTCAACCATAATATGGATCGATTGTAAAAACTGTACAATCCCGGATAGGGCTGACCCCTCAATATTATACCATGGGATGTCTCGTAATAACCCACGTCTCAGTATGTCTTCCTTCTGCCGTGACGTAACCTGGGAGGATTATACTTTAAACCTAAATTCCTACCAACCCTATAATCTGTATCTTTAAATGGGAAAGCCCTCACTGACTGACTGACTCACTCACTTATCACAAATTTCCCTATTTGCACAATAGCTAGAAAGCTGAAATTTTAAGGGAATATTCTCTTTAAAGTAAAAAAGTTAAACACAAACAATTTTGAAATTCTACTGTTAAGGGGTTGAAAATAGTGTTCAATGCTTAAACCAATTTTTTTTCGTTTATTACGTTCCGGATGAGAAAGATGGCTGAAACTTGGTGGAGGTGTTACCGATAGTGCACCTAAAAAATTATTCCTTAAAAATTTCCAAAAATGAACCCCTAAGGTGTTGAAAAAAGTATTAAACCCTTAAACCCTTATCTTTGGTTTATTTATAACCCTAATTTAAAAATTATTGATATAAAACATAATTATACTCAGGTGAAGCCAGGACAGGCAGGTACTTCGTTTTATACGATGGTATTTACCAAATTATTATCTCTGACTGATTCATAATTGATATGAATAAGAATAATAATAATAATAATAATAATACTATAAATTAATTTAAATTACCTAAGTTAATAAATCAATAAAGATTTTATTAGCACTATCCTAAAGACTCAATAAAAACACCTTACTACAACAATACTTTTAAACAGGTGTGACTGGTATTGTGTCAATGTCACCAATAGATTTAACCCTGCGATGCCTATGCTGAGGTCGTCTGCGATGTGTCACAGTAGCAATAGCCGATTGCGGAGAATCTGGTCGACAGTTAAATGTTGAACTATTTTCAGATGATGAAGATGGCGATGCCATTTGAATTGTGTTTCTTTGTTGAATGAACTCAGAGTGGCATGATATGGTGGCTGAAGTTGAGTCGTTTTTCGATGATTTTAAACCCAAGGCCCGACTGAGTGATCCCTGTAACAATAACGATATTATGTTATTTTAGAGTGAAAGTTTCATAAAAAAATCTAGGGTGAAATCCTTACATGACTTTCTCTTGACAATTCAAAAATAAATACAACCTAATTTTACCCATGAATAAACAACACAAAATGAGAATCAACCTCCTTAGAATAAATGCATTAAATACAAGTAATATATTTTTTTAGTTCCTATAACTTTGATTATACACCTTTGGTGTAAAATATATACTAAGGCTGCAATCTTAATAAATCCCATTTTTTTACCAATTTTGATGAGCAAAATACAAAAATCACTAACTGACGTTAAACTAAGCATTCAAGAGAAAAATGTTAAAAATAAAATTTTTAGGTCTTTTTCATTTTCTACAACTTTGATTACATATACTTTTGCCGCTTAATGTCTATTAAAGCTGCAATCTTAAAAAAACATTTTTTACTGTAAGAGCACAGCCTCCTCAAGAGTTTCAGCAGCCCTATCACTCATCTTGTAGAGCATAAAAAAATGTAGTAAATGAGGCAATTTAAAAAAACGATGTAACAGGGCGTTTTTGAGAAAATTGCAACAAAGTGAAAAATTGCACGAATAAACTAAGATTGACAAAAACGATTCGAATTGACCGATTTTAATGAAAAAATTTGTGTTGGGTCCCCTAGAGGAGGAACCTAATTTAAGTTCAAAGTTTCGACTTCATATGATATTTCGTTCTACAGTAAGTAATATTGTTCACACACAGACCAAATTGCTAAAAACTTGTTTTTTTGGGGGTTCAGGGAGCCTGAAAACGTGTATTCCTGGTGAAAACTCAATTTCAAAAAATCAACATAAAACAATTCCTTCCAAATATATTCATATAGGACAAGAGAAAATAAAAAGAGCATAACTTTTTAACCTACCATGCAACAACCAAACTAGACAACAAAGAAATAATGATAAAAATTTACCTGAGAACTTCTCCAAGAGGAAAACTAAGGAAAACGAACCAAATTTTACTATAAATTAAGTAATCATTTATGAATTCTTGGATATAATCGTAATAATTAGTCTAAATTAATTTTTACTTGATAAAATTACAGTTTAAGCTCCGTATTTCCCATAACTGCATTGCAATGGCAATACAATATGGAATTTGAGCTCCAAATTGTCTTAGCTCCAATAAGCTCCAGATTGATAAGACTGACAAACTTTTAAACTTATTGAAATGTTCAGCTAATTTTGCGCTAAACCTACCAATTTTTCCACATTATATCTGAAAAACCCACTGGGTTAGTCTAGTGGCAAGTTGTAGCTGCGAATCAGCTGCCTGGAAGCTGATGTATGGAGATGAAGGTTCTGTGGTTCAAATCCTAGACAGTGGTTACTAGTGTACTTTGATGCTTGGGGTTCAATTAACCATAGTTCTTCTCAGGAATGGTTGGCCTGAGTCTGTACAAGATTCCACCTAATTTATATGTCACACATATCATCCCCATCACTTTGGGTCATGGGATTGCTTATTATTCTAAACTGAACAGATTGCAATGTACACACATTAGAGTTTAAAAAATATATACATAGTTACTTGAGTCACAAGTTTGCCCTTATTTGCAACGAGGGGTAAAGGGGGAAAGCATCAGTGCACATGCGCGACTGCTTTAATTTCAGTACAACAAACATAACAACTTATACTATACCCAGAGCATATACAGTATATCGCGGAACCTTTTTTAGGTTAACTGTACAAATATCAACAGAAATGTTAGTTTCTCGAAAATGTGGGCAGACTATTCACAGTGCTGAACTAAATCTAATATGCAGTGTAATAAAATGCTGTGAAGTTAAAGCTAAACAAAAACATGTTTCCCCTGCCTCTTAACAAAAGCCATGAGCAAGTGGCTAACTACTGTGATATTTCTCTTTCCACAATTTAAAAAATAAAGAAGGAAATTAAAGACGTGAAGAAGCTATTCTTCAACAGTTTTGTTGACACCTGGTAAACAAAGGAAACGGTTAGGTAGATAGTAGTGAGGCTGATATTGAAGATGCCGGTGACACTGATAGTAAAGAAGGTGATTCGTTCACAGAAAATTTTGTTGCAATGGAATAAGGTAGCTGGTAATTACAGTAGATCAAACATTTCTAGTCATGAAATTAAGCTACAGGAAATTTTACAGGTCACATGTATTTCTTATACGATTTATGAAGAAAACATTTTCTCAAAATAAACCACAGCTTACAAAATGTATGTAGAAACTGCACGGTAATGTACGAGTAGTGTCTCACTGTCGAGGTTGGCAGCAATGTCAAATTTTCACTTCCCTTTCTCACAGCCCATCCATACGCAAAAGGCAATCTCGTGACTTCAGTATCTATACCTAAAAAGTTTATTTCAAGTCATACAACACTACATCTAGCAGAAATGTCAACTGTAGTGCTTGCCACCAAAGAAATCCGTTGTGTTTGAAAAACTCTTTTAATAAACTACAAAACCGAAAAAAATTCAATGATACACCAAATAAAAGCTTCTTCTTTTATGTGTTGACCAGTTTGACTGAATTTTCTTATTTAAAAATTTTGTAGGAGATAAAGGAAGTTTACGCATAAAAAGTACCCAGCTTTTCTTTAAAGAGATTTTAAGAACAGTTAGCCGAGGCTAAATATAAAAAAATCTGATGTGAAACACTCACATGACTTTCTCTTGTGAATGTAAATAAGTAACAATATAACCTATCTTTTATGAGTAAAACAGTATTTTAAAATA
Source organism: Catonia carolina (assembly GCA_035578175.1). Lineage (NCBI taxonomy): Eukaryota > Metazoa > Arthropoda > Insecta > Hemiptera > Achilidae > Catonia > Catonia carolina. The sequence goes on along the minus strand of JAQMRL010000007.1, from coordinate 6,849,186 downwards.
CCTAACCTAAAATTAATCATAAGTGCACGATACAAAATGAAAATTAACCTCAGTAGAACTTTAAAATACAGAAAAATCAGTAATTGATGCTAAAATAAGCTCTATAAAAAAAGCTTGAAATAAAAGTTGTGGGTTATTTTATTTCTTATAACTTTAATTACACACTTTTGCCCAAAAGTGCATACTGAAGCTCCTCAATTTAAAAAAACCATTATTTTACCATGAGAGCACATCCTCCCCAAGAATTTCAGCAAACATGGCACTTACCCTATCTTGTAGAGCCTAACAAATTTAGTAAATTAAGTAATTTTAGAAACAATTGTATGAGCAGTTTTTCAGAAAATTGCAAAAAGTAAAAACATTGCACAAATAAACTTCTGGTTGTTTGATTTTGATAAAAATGTTCGTGTTGGGTCCATTTATAGTACCTTACTTAAATTTTAACACACTCACCACCTAGACCAATCCATAAAAACGTGTGTTTTGGATTCAGGGGATTTGAAAACACATATTTCTGGTGAAATTTCAATTAAGAAAATTTGACACAAAAAACAAAACTTTCTGTTCCTATACAATCATATAGGACAACAGAAAGTAATACAACCCTTTGAGTGCTACAAACATTTTATTGATGAAGAAGATAAAAAAACACACCAATAAGTTTGTTTAACTAAAGCATATTAATTAAAAGTAAAAAAAAAAACTTATTAGAGTTTACTATTTAAATAGGCAATGATAACAAACCTTTTTTAAGTATAGCATACTGTACGTCTATTCCATGAAAGCAATGCAGAAGAAACAAACATATATGATAAGAAACATTTTTATACAAAAACTATTAACTATTAATTAATCTGTAATCTATACTAATATAATAAAGAAGAAACGACTGTTTGTTTGTTTGTATGAGGTAATCTCAGAAACTGATCAATATAGGCTATTTTGCACCTTTAAGTAACTTTAATTAAGTGAGTTAAGCAACTTAAACTGTGACGATGTCGCATGATTTAGTTTATCAGGTGCATAGCACTTTTATTTTTTTTAAGTGCTCTGGATGGTGTATTTTTTGGGCTAGAAGCACGATTCAACTTTTATATTCCAAAGAAAAACGTGAAAAATAACATTCGATTCCAAAAATATTAAAAATTCGGAAATATTCAAAATTTTTATTTTTGTACCGTATTTCATATATTTGTTTTCATTCGATAGGTAGTGAATGAGTCATATATTTCCAATTAATCTGCGTACCGCACCCACGTATTACTGTCTCTTATCTCAGCCATATATCAACTGTCTCTTTCTTTTCCATCGGTATTCTTCTATGCATTCTATTCAATTCTGTTAAATCGCAGGGACAAACATTTAAAATGGTGGGCATCGATTTGAGACAAGAGTGCTTACTTCACTCATGGATAACGTTATGTCGGACTTTCTAGAGCTGGAAGTGCAGAAAAACAATTTATTTTGCTGCCACAGGGTAACAAAACCACAAATATTGTATATACAGAGGTTATAAAATAATTTAATGAGGCCTACATTAGCTGCTGTGAAGCGAAGCGAGCGGGGGTTGCTAGTTTATTAAAATCATTTAGGTAATCTGGCTGATAGATGTGCTATTCTACCATGTCTTGAAAGCCACTGTAATGTAGCAGATATAATTAGTGTTCCTAATTTTGTGGCTAAAAGTGTGTTATAAATAAATGAAGAAAATAGAATATTTTAAAAATAACCATTAAAGAATAATTCTAGAATAATTCGTTATCACTGTTTAATAAATTATTAAAGTTAGTCTACTATAAAAAAAATAGTATTTTTCCCCTTGATAAGGCCAATTTTAGACAACACGAACTGATTTTAGACATTTCTATTTTTTTTTTTTTTTTTGGTTTAACGCCCGACTGTTCTGCAATTACTGCTAATGCAGACGATGAAGGATGAAATTATTTTTTGTAACGCATGAAAATATGCTGTGCCTGAATGGGATTCGAACCAAAGACCGCATGATGAGAGGCGAGCACGTTACCAACTACCCCAATGTGGCCGGCATTTCTAGAAGCTCTTTTTACACCCCACATTATCAGTACCGCTCACTGTAGGCCTTTCTCCTTTCTTCTGTCCACTTGGTGTTTCTGGTTTTGCTCTTCATGGAAGTCCGTAATTAGTTGTCTAAATTCTGTTTGGTTCATTAAGTTTTCTTAATTCATTTCAGTTTTCCAATATCCATTATGAGTTTTTTAAACCATTTATCCAACACCTTAGGTTTACTGTTTAGCATTTTAAAAATTTGTTTCATCAACCATTTGTCATCCATTCGATACAGGTGTTCGTAAAATTTTAGTCTTCTTTTTCAAATCATTTCCATTTATCATTCATTTTTCTTGTACAGTTCTTCTCGACCTCATACACAATAATTAGTTATTAGTTATTGTCCGTCTACAATCTTTGGGCCCATTGTCTTGAGAAGGATCTTTCTCTCAAATCTTTTTGCTTCTCTTAGACCAGTCTTCCCGGCCATTCTAAGGCACTCACTGGTGAACAGACACACAGGTTTTATCACAGTATTATACTGTCTAATCTTGGCTTTCCTTGAGTGTGCTTTCTTCTTTTACAAGTGGTGAGTTACTTGGAGTTCATCGGCTATCTTTCATTGTCTGTTGTTTTTTGGTTCCTGTTTGCTAGTCTTTGTTTGTACAGTTACACTTCTCTTAATGACCACCTCTCTCCCCGAACAACAACCGCCGGGTAAAACGGCATTTTCGTTTTTGGGGGACCAAAAATTTTACAGCCACAAGATTAAGGGAATTTTCAATACTGTAGATAGGCACCAACTGCTCATGTTAGTCGTTTGCCTACTGCGATTCATTGTTAGGTTGCTACGGAACAGTTAGGCTCCTACAATTCCAAGAATTTTTCACACCCTTTTACCGTATTACACATAACATAGGCCCACAATACTTAATATAAAAAAAAAACTGCTAACATTTCTATAAACCCTTATTAAATGATCACTCCTCAAAAAGACAAATTTACTCTTAAAATTGTGGTGGTCGCTTTAGAGAGGTTTAACTGTACTTGTTGTATTTCCTCAAGGTACTTGAAGCTATCAACTTTTCCATATTTCCGTACTGTGTCTTCAAGTGATGAGGGGTTGTTTTGATGTTCATTACGTATTTAGTTTTCTCAAAGGAAATCTGTAGTCCTGCATCATTTTATGAAATATAGTAGAAAAGGAAGAAGAAATACATTAGACAAGTACATACAATATTTCTAGGAAATTCACATTTTTGTAATGCAAATCATTAAACAATAAGCATAACATAAATGTACATACAATCAAATACCATGTGTTCACAGCAGGGGTAATGACAAATAGTAGAGAAGGATAGACCTGCTGTCCTCCCACATCACTATACTAAGATATAATGATACTACACTGACTAATAACAGTCTATGGTCCCACAACTATGTGGGAATCCTTAAGAATATTATTTTTTATAAAATTTATCAATAAAATAAAAAAAACATGTTACAAAAAGAACACTTACCCTCAAACTAGCTCTCCGTTTATCTTTTTCGACGACAGGATGATTGGCTTCATGAATTGGTGAAGAGACATTAGACGAATTAGCACTAGATATAATAGGAGGGGCTGAAGCACGAACATCAGCAAGTCCAGCTGCGTACGACCTTGAAAAACTACGTCCTAAACTACCACCGCCTAATAATTGCTCAGCGCGACGTTTCTCAGCAGCTGATATGCGTACAAAATGTTCAAATGCAGCCCTGCATGCAAACAGATATAATGCAAGCAGTTATAAATAGATAATTTAATAAATGCAAACAAAAATTATCTAGTATAAGTTATAGCATAAAATGCATAAAATAAATCAATATGTTTAAGAAATTCAAAAGAACGCAGTTATGCAAAAAAAAAACCACGTGCAGGAAATATCTCCTTCAGTAGAGCCACGTACAGAGGTATGCAATTTATTACACTCATGAAAAGAAATCAAAACAGTAGTATGAATAGGGATGAATTTCATCCCTATGCCATATTTTGATAAGTGCAGCTACGAGATCAGTCTCTATAGTGTCTTCTTCATGAACTTTTTTTTACCAATTGCTCAATAAAATATTCTCTATCGGTTGGTATTGGGGCTGTTACCTGGCCAGGGAAGGATTTTCAAGTTATTTTCTCTACGAAAATTTTATAACTGATCTGGCTGATCCATCCTGCATGAATACAAAGTCACCATCAGGGAACCAGTCAATGAGTTGTACAACTCATTGACTCATTGACTCATTTGGATGAGTCAGGTTTGTACAACTTTTTGTATTAATTCTTTATTTTATTTGGTACTTTCTACACAGCAGGGGTTTTAAAGCTGAACCAATACGTAAAAGTTATACAAACCTATGTCAATAAAGAAGTTTTATACAAAATACGTGTGTGAATTTGTAGAAAATATCGTTTTGATTTTTTTCCATGAGTCTGGTAATTTCCACGGCATTGTATACAAAAAAAAAACATACAAATAATTCTACAAGCAATGTTTCCTTTAACTGAATACAAACAAACGTATATATTTACAGTAATTCAAAACCCAAGCCCATTTACTAATAAAACATGCATGCAAACCTAAACATTTAAGAAAAACTTGTATGAAACACTCACACAACTTTCTCTTGCCAATTAAAATAATGAAAAATATAACCTATGTTTAATTATGAGTAAACAATTTCAAATGAAAAACATAACCTAATTTTTATGAGTGAATAATGCTAAACTCTACCAAAAACATGTTTGAAACTAAAAGTTATAAAATGCATACTACGGCTGCAATCTTAAAAAATCCGGATTTTCACCGATTTTAATGAGAAAAATAAAAGTTGTCGGTACTTTTATTTTCTACAACTTTATTACATACCATAAAATGTGTATAAAGGTCAATCTCAAGAAAACTATCTTTTTACTATGAAAACATACCTCACGAATTTTCGCAGATATCCTGCTTACCCCATCATATATAGCATAAAAATGCAGTAAATGCCATTTATTACATCCAGTTGACCGATTTTGATTAAGATGTTTGTGTTGGGTTCCTCATAGTTCTTAGTTTTAGCTCGGTAGCTTAGAAACTGAGGACAGAGCTTTTTTTCTGGATTTACCTTCCAGAAGGTTGGCAATATTAGGACAGTTTCGTGTAACATATGGTTTTAGGCCCCAGGTGACACATCGATCAGAGTTAGTATAACAGATTGTGGTAAAAAAAAAACCCAGAGGGCAAATGCAAGCAAGCTGGCACACTATTTCCCCGCACCAATCTAAAATAAGAGGAGGCACCTCAAGACCTATGGTTGATATCCTTACCATCGGGTTTACCCAAAACTTGTTAATCCACCTTCCATAAGCAGCCCGAGTGCCCATACTCTCACACAAAACAGACAAACCATTATTGTTTGTTTAGGAGGGGAGTCCCGGTCTGAACCCATTTCAATTGCGGTCATACCTGTGACTTGAATCCTTATCGGGAAGGATGTTTCCCGTCGTATTATGTGTTACATATTGGCCCTACTGTATTTAACAAGACAACAAATTTTCATTTGGAAAAAAAGGTTGCTACTCTCTGTCCAAAGAGATTCTGGTGCTACTTCCAACAATTTGGTTTAATTTAGTTTCACATAAAAATGATTCTAAATTTTGAAAAAGGCAATTAAGTTAAATTTAACAAGTAGTATTACAGACCTTAACACTCATTGGTCTATATGATTTCAAGACAATGCGCAATGATGGTCTAAGGCACATCATAGATAAAGTCTTAAATAGACACTCAGAATAAAATCTGAGATTTTTGTAAAGCCGGGAACGGCTCTCCTATCGCTACACAAGTTCTCAAATTACAAGTTCTATATTTGCATACTATTAAGTTCTTGAGATATTTTTCACAGACACACAGACCAATTAATTAAAACATGGTTTTGGGGTTCATGGGAACTAAAAAGATGTTTTTCCAGCGATATCTCGTTTTGAAAAATCGGTAAGAAAACAATACTTTCTTTTCCTATATTTCATAAAAAACAAGATTAAGTAAAAAAGTTTAGACCAGAGTTCTACAATTTGATAAAAGAGTGGAGTGGAGAGTCTATACGGCAAGTTAGATCTATGTTTTTGACTAAAAGTAATAGCATATCCCCTCCCTTTCAGCAGCAAAATGTAGTCCCCACATAGTTTTACCATGCTTCCCCATGTCCCATTTACTTATAAATCATCTCAAGATACGAGGGTAAATCAAAATATAAATGAGATTTTTGTTTCTGAGCGTATACAGTTGGTAGGATTGGGCATAGGCTTCTGGTATGCTTCTTGGGTGGGGTCATTAGGAGTTGGAAAACCGGCCATTCCACACTCCCAACCAATATCAGAGTAGCAGGTGCTCCTCTCCATTGCGCAATGCATAATTATAAAATTTCTTGCTCGTGAAGGAGTTGAAGAGACAGAAATTTTTCAGATTGACACCCCAGTTCAGCTACTAAACATTATCAAGGACTCATGTGTTTGCCTGGCATAGAGTTCAAGAATGGATGAGAACGAGTGGAAAATCAGGAACTTGAACGCCAACCTAGGACCAGCGACCAGTGAGTGTATCTGAAATTGCAGAACAGATCTGCATAAGTTATGGGAGCTATCAAGCGATCATCACAAACAACGTAAAGTGTGTACCAGATGGGCCCCTCCCCTTTCGACCTAAGATCAGAAGTTGAGACGCTCTAACCGTCTCAAAACTGGAATAAATGCACAGGACTAAACTTGATCATCCTTCCTACAGTCTGGACCTAGCACCCTACAATTTTCATTTGTTTGAGTCGCTTGAAGAAGCACTTGGAGAACAACGATTTGAAAATGATAAGGATGTGGAGGGATTCATGCAGAATTGGATCCTGATGCAACCAGCTTTATTCTACAATTCAGGGATAAAAAAACCTTTCTTCTTACTGGGAAAAATATATTTCCAAAGCAGGAAACTATGTAGAAAAGTAGTATGTTTGCCCTTTATTTTTCAATGAATAAATTTTTTTAAATAAAATCCAGTTTATATTTGATTTACCTTTGTATAAATGATCTAACGATCAATTTATTACTCATATTGATCCATAAATATTATTATTTTAACCCTTTCAGTACCAACGTCCGGTTTACTGGACGTCCGTAAGTTATGCATAAAGTGCCAACGTCCGGATAACCGAACATTTACAAAAAACTTTTAACAAAAATTAATGGAATAATATATTTTGAAACTGCCTCCGTGGTGTAGTGACTAGTGCGCTAGCCTACAAAGTGAAAGGTCCCAGGTTCGATTTCTGGCTAGGGTCTAGAAAATTTTAACTTGTTAAAACCACTGTTAAAGTACGAAAACCCACAGTGGTTGCTAACGACCAAGCTGTTGATGCGACTTTAAATAAACTAAAAAAAAACTATTTTGAATATTTTTAGTAAACAATTTTTTTTTATGAACACAATAAAAATTAATTTTTAACAGGGCATTTTATTTTTCTGTAGCGTTGAAAATTTGGTTGGCAATGGCAGGCTTATGCCAGCATGTTTTCGAAATAAGGGCTGGCACTTTAGCTCAAACATTTAAATATTATTTCAGCACTGAAAGGGTTAATTTATCAGACAACAAATTTCTTAATATTTATTAAAAAAATATACAGATAAAACTTATTTCTTAATATACAATCCGATTATTCTACTACAACTATTTATATATTTTTTAAATTAACTAAAACTATCTGACGTTACATATTCCACTAGCATAACCAATGAAGAAAATCATAAACCTAACCTTATGTAATGAGAAACTTAAATATAAACTTAACTTAATGTAAATTATCCAAAGACAACTTAGCTAAAATATTGGAAATTATTTTAAATATATTAATTTTGTTTAAAATTATATAGTTTAACGATTTCCTAACATAATACATTTCAAAAAGTGAAAGTTGCTTAAAAAACAATAAAAAATATCTTACTTTATACTTAAGAATGTTAGAAATGTTCTTGAATTAACACCCTACTGTGTAATAACCATGATATAAACATGAACAGATATAACCTAACGCAGTTATGGAAAATTGGTAGCGTAGGAATGAAGATGAGCTATTGGTTAGAATAAGTATTGTAGGGCTATTGTAAAAAGGAGACAACATATCTACTCCGCTACACCCAGACTGAACTTATAAAGTCCCTCCACAACATAATACTACTCTATCCACACACAGGAAAGCAGGGACGACCAAAACCGATTTCTGGGCATCTACTAAAATTCAGAACAGATCCATTGGCATGTGAAGGTTTATTCCTCTCTGCCATCCCCACACCTACTATTTGAGGTAGTATGTACAAATGACAGTGTTAGGAGTATTATGTGCATCTATGTGCGCGTGAATGATGCCATATAGATGCGTGCTGGATTTATTCACAATTTCTACGTTCATTGTAGTTTACCGATTATCTTTCAATGAAATTACAAAACCACCTATTTTATTATTTATGTGTACTTTAAACTCATGAATACATAATTTAGGTTTTTATTTAATTTATAGTGTTTGGGGAAAGGAATTAATTCCGTTCTTTATAATAAAATTAATTAAAGTGTTTTATTTAAAATTTTCCATTTATAATAACAAACAAAAGTTCAGATCAAACGGGTCAAAGCAAAAAATAGTTTTTAAAATAGCAGCAGTTTTCTATAGAAGCTCTCTGAAAATTAAATTAAGGAAGAAATCCCCTTCGTCCAGCTCAAAGAGCCACAAATAAAATTGCAATATTGTGAGAAAATTAAAAGTTGTTTGCTATTATATTGGATTATAACAGGGTGGATAATACCATAGGGTGATTTTTAATTTGCTACTATATTTTTCCATAACAGGCAGATGGAGTTTTAAATTACTTGCACTCAATGTGCTATTTCCAGGGCTACAAAAAAAATAGTTCCGTTTCTTATCACATGGTCACCCAATTACACGACTGAAGCATTTAAGAACAGGAGAGGTAGAGGTGTAAAAGACACTAGTAGTCAGAGTAATCTCCTCTGATGAGAGTAATAAATTACATCTTTATACAGCCAGACCCTGTGGTGAATGAAATGAAGGTATCATTTGAAGAGAGGAAAGTAGATGCTTTTCAGAGGGCCTGGCATGCTGATAAGCATACTTTTCTACTCAGTGAGGAAGACAATGGTAAACCACCTCACTTCACATTTTTCTAGTAAAGCCTCTAGAGGTTTAACACCAGCCTTTCAGCTGAAGACTTAAAACAATAACATTATATTGGAATTTGTGCTTCAAAAAATATTAATGTTTTTGTTAAATCAATATAAGAGTTTAAATGTGATTATTTATTTTCATGTAATGGATAAACAAATGAATCACCATTTCATAGTATGAAATAGAGTGGAAAAAAGGAAAAACTACATAAGTATAGTATTTCTATGAAATACAGCATTATAAATCATTAAAAAGTACCCATAACATGAACGTACAAACAATCATATGTCGTGTATTGACAGGAGAAGAAGAATGATGAGCGGTGGAGTAGAGATTGACCCACCACCCTCACACATGACTGTACTTCTGCTCTCTATTATAACTACGCTAGGTATTTATGTTATACTATATTTCTCTATTATATTAGGTTGGTGCTTCCTGTTATTTGAATCCCCTAATAATAGTTTAGAAATTAACCAAGAATAGAACTACAGAAACAACTGACTGATTTTAGAATTCAAGTAATCTTCTTCTTCTTCTTCTTCTTGTCGTAAATTAGACCTTCCGACCTGTTCCGACTTCTCTTCCCATCTTTCTCGCACGGCCTTGGGTTTGAATCCGATTCAGACACGGCATAATTTCATACGTTACAAAAAATCATTTCATCCTTCACCGTCTGCATAAGCAGTAAATGCAGAACAGTCGGACATTAAACCAAAAAAAAAAAAATTCTTTTTCGCGGCCTATTTACATCTCTCCGTCCATCAGGTATCTAGCTTAAAGCCCTTTTTGCCCATCTTTATTCACTCACTCATATTAAATGTTCCTCCCATTTCCTCCTGTATTTGGCGATTGTTTCAAACAGAGAGGAGATATTTAAATAGGTCCGAATTTCCTCATTCTTAAAGCGATCCATCAAACTACACCCCTGAACTCTTCTCAAGAATTGTATTTTTGCTGCCTGGATCAGATGTTCATCTTTCCTTTCAAGTAAAACTCACTTCCACTGAGTAATACTAGAACAGCCAGAGTCCTGTAACACTGTTTCTTTCTGAACTTTTTTATAATGTGACTATGCTATTGTCTCACATAGTAGATACCCAAAATGATTCAGTTTATCTATCTGTCTGAATTTCTAGCGTACATTAAATCATATCCCAGATATTGAAAATGTTAAACGAGCAGTATCAGGTAACCTTCGATAACTATTTTCGTACGTACGGGATTTTTCAAAATTCATGTAATGATGAAATATTACCATTTTTACAACGTTGTTTTCAGATTTATTAATACTTAAATTGCATTAGACGTTCCGACTAAAAGCTCTAAATTAAGTTAGTACTGCTGTACAATGTATAGCTCATATAAAAATCGTTAAATAACAAAAAAATAACACAAATATTTCTCAACATATACATTCACAAACATGTCAAAAAAAAATGTTTGATAAACACTATAGATAAAATTTAAAAACAAATAGTGCAAAATCCAAATAATATATATTTTTTAAATACTTATATTTAAATTTTAATAGGCATAAATCTAATAAAACATAGCATGTGCAATTTTAAAAATAATAGATCTGTGCAACAGCAAATTTTCCATTAAAACAAACAATTAAACCATTAAAAATAAACATAATTAAGCAATATTATGGTTCTAATTTATAATTCTAAACAATTATTTAATGAAATACATTCAAACACTCAGTGATGATGCAGAAACAATCACATCTAGAATGTAGGTAAGTACATCTATTTGAATAAAAAAAGTATAGCCATTTAACAATAAGGTGGTTTGTTATTAGACAGAATAATAATAAATTTTACTATTTCTAAATAAACTATGTTTAAATAGGCTTCCGATTTATCAGTAGTATTATAATAGAAAACATATTTTTAAATACTTAATGAAAATAAAGAATTCTATGTATTTGATGATCATTAGATATTTCCAATATAACCTTTTTTTATATATAAAGAGTGTTTCATGACTCACCAGGTTGTGCTAGTGGTAAATTCGTTGCTGCAGATAATCTGTTTAACAACTGATTTTTGGAGATGAAGGTTCCGTGGTTCCAATTTTAGTAAAGGTAGTTAATTTTATAAGAATTTGAATACTATACAGTGGTTATCAGTGTACTTTGATGGTTAAAGTTCAATTAAATATAATCTCTCAGGAATGGTCAGCCTGTGTCTGTACAAGACTACACCACATTCACACTTTATAACATTCTACCTTTATTATCCTCATCTCATTGGATTAAGAGGTTGTTTACTGTTCTTAAATTGAACAAATTTCAACGTACACCAATTAGGAATAAAAATAAAAAACTTAAAAGTCAAATTGAGGAATTGTTTCATTTAGGACATGAAAATAAAAATACAGAAGTTCAAATAGACATTTGTCTTATTGTGCTTTGTTTTGTTTTGGCTGCCACTTGTTTTTAAAAGAAAACAGCTATATCATATCAAATGGATATACCGCATTAATGAAATTTTACACAACCAAATCACACCATATCTTATAAGTAAAAAAATTGAAATTTTTACTTTTAAATTTTAAAACCCACCGGGTTGGTCAAATGGTAAAATTGTTGCCACAAGTAAGCTGTTTAAAAACTGATTTTTGGAGATGAAGGTTCCATGGTTCAAATCCTAGTAAAGGTAGTTACTTCTTTACGGATTTGAATATTAGACAGTGGTTAAACGATTACTAGATGGGAAAAATCCAAATACATAAACCATAGCAAAATTAACAATACCACCTTACTTAAAAATAGCACTTAACAATAAAAAAATGATATAAAATAAAGCAATGCATTTCGTCTATTACGATGATAAAAAACTAGAAACTAGTAAATGAATCTATACAGTAATTCTTAACAATAAAATAACTGATACACCAATGAATGATTTTTATGAAATGATATGACGTATATGCATACAGCGACAAAGAGGTTAAAAATATGAATGAGCATATTCAAGAAAACAGAGATCATTCCAAATAGATATAATAAAAATATACGAGGTGTGAAAATGTAAATAGAACAGTTAAAATACAAAAGAAACGGTATTGAGTGCATAATTAAAAAAAAATAGTGGAAATGACAACAATTTTTTAGTAATGTCATGCCACACGCCCCTCCACTATCCACACTTCAAGTTAGGGCTCGACTGGTCATGCTAGTTGAGATTATTGGATTGAGTTAACACGTACAACTGTGTTCTTGAAAAGAATCGATGAAGAAACTCAAAACATCCTCCAGAATCTTAAACACCAAAATGAGGTTGTACATAAAACTCATAACTAATTGTTTGTCTTCTTTTACAATAGAGAATAATTATAATAATTAAGTGGTCTCCCAGATGACAAACTGTTAATTGACATTAATAGGTGCTGAAAGAACTTCATGAAAAAATTAAGAAAAAAGGCTACAGTTGTGGAGTGATTTATGGTTGGTGTACCAGGGAATGTATCTACTTCTAAGACCATATATGAGTCTATCCATTTTAAACAATCCAGTAGGTGTTGCTTGACCATTTTATTACCTTAAGCATTGTTGGTTAAATAAAATTTAACACTCCACCTGCTAGTTGTAGGCATAAATTAGGGTTATGAATAAATTAGTACATTAGTCACTTAGCTTGCCAGTAACTGAGTAAACTAAAAATATTGATTTAAGGGTTAATTTTTGAGATCGCTGAGGTGTAATTTATTTATTTAGTGTCACTACACGTAACATCTCCACTGAGTTCAGCCGTCTAACTCGTCCAGAACTTTGTAATTGAAAAATATGGGTTTAAGGGTTGGACACCCTATGCAACCTTTTGGGGGTAAATTTTGAAAACTGTTAAGGCTACACATCCCCAAAAATTAAGCCTGAGATTTCATTCTCTCTTGAGGTAATATACCTTCACAAATTAAAAATTTTTCAAATTATATTGTCAAATATTAAGATGGAGTTCGGCTATTTTGGATACAAATTTTGTCAAAAACGTAATGGACATAATATTTAGGCTGTTATTTGTTGAATAAAATGGTTTTTGTTTCAATAAACTAGTGTTCATCAGTTTAGAGTAATATAAATTAACGCAAACACCTGCAAATGCAATTGGTGTAGATAAATCTGATAAAAAATAATTAATAGTTTGGGATTCTGTAATCACGTTGAAATGCACAATCAAAAAATCACTTTATAAAAGTGATTGTAAAATGGTCAAGCAATCAATTTATTTTTCTGCATCACTTGAAATGAACAGAGCCACATAGATGAAGCAGTTTCTGCCCAGGAAATCATTACTACGCCTCATTCACCTGATTTGGTTTTCTGTTACATTTTCCTCTTAAAATTAGGTCTTAAATAAGGGAACCCATTTTCCTCAGAAAGATGATCAGGTGAAAATGGAGACATTTCTAAGGAGCATTCCAAAAACTTAGTTCCAGAAATTTTACTATGACGCATCAAAATTACATTAAGGGTTATTTAAAAACATTAATTGTAAAAGGTGAAACAGAGAAAACGCATATTTTTCACAATTAATTAACTTTGGTTGTTTTAATGATAGAATACAAGTTTTAATTAAAATAATAATGTTTTTATTGCATTTTTGAACTACATATACCATAATTAGGTCCGGAAAATAATGTTGTGAGATGATGTCCTTCTTGTTGAACACAAATCCAGAGCCCCTCCTAAAATCTCAACATGGCTTTCTCCAACAATCCATTTGACAGTGCTTAAATTTCTTGACGAATAAAAATTGTTCGGTCTTCGATTATGCGTGACTTCGTATACTCTTGATTTACAAAAAAAAATTAACCAACTGATAGATCAATGATGAAATGACATGTCCAGAAAACATTTGTAAAACAACTTCGATTGATACTCTCGCTGTGCGAGCTGTAGTACCACCCTGTTGGAATCACATTTTTGCCATGTTCACCCGATGCAATTCCAGTTCTGGTCACCAGAAGTTGTTTTACCATATCGATGAAATTGAAGCTGTGTCAAATGAAATGTAGGAGAAAGACAAGCAGAGCTTTCAGGAGAGGCTCCAGATTGTGTCCAAAAAAAAAAGGATGTTGTCTCACCAACATTATTTTCTAATTCTAATTAAAGTAGATGTATTTCAAAAATGCAATAAAAATTTTAATTTTTTTTCTTGTATAGGGCCAATCATGTGAGTTGACTTGAAATGTTTCTGTAAGCTCTTTTTGCAGCCTACATTCTCACCATTCGTTCACTGGAGGTTTTTATCCTTTCTTCTGTTTATCTGTTGTTCTATTTTTTATCTTCATGCCCTTAAAGGTAATTAGTTGTCTGAATTTGCTTCGGTTCATAAAGTTTTCTCGATTTATTCTGGTTTTATCAATATCTTTTCTGATTTCTTTAACCATTTATCTGACACCTTAGGTCTACTGTGCAGTGTCTTAAAAATTTGTTTTGTCAACCGGTTGTTATCCATTCTATACACGGGTCTGCAAAATTACTCTCTTCTTTTTCTAATCGTCCTCATTTATTGTTCATTTTCCTTGTACAGTTTTTCTTGACCTCGTTATTTATATTGTCAATCTACTATCTTTGGACTCATTTTCTTGTGTAGGATCTATCTATCAAATTTCTCTGCTTCTCTTAGACCAGCCTTCCCGGTCATTCTAAGATACTCACTCGCATACAGATAAACAGGTTTCATCACAGTACTACAATGTCTAATCTTGGCTTGTCTTGAGAGTGCTTCCTTCTTATACAAGTGGTGAGTTCCTCGAAGTGCACCGACCATCTTTCCTCGTCTGCTGTTGTTAGCTTCCTTTTCGCTAGTCTTCGGTTGCATTATCTCTCTGAGGTACTTGAAGCTATCAATTCTTCCGTACTGTGCCTTCAAGTGACGCGAGGCTGTTTTGATATTCATTACATACTTAGTTCTCTCAAAGGATATCAATAGTCCTGTTTTTTCTGCTAGCTCTTTTAACAGGTTGATTTGTTATATTACTGTTATAGTGCTTCTAGAAATGATTGCTAGATCGTCTGTAAAACCAAACCAGTTTATTTTTATGCCCTTCTTTGATCCTTTTATGTGTACTTGGTTTAAAACCCAATATATAAAAATAATATTTTTTAAAATAAACCTTTTTTCCATCATTAAAATAACCAATTAGTTATTCAGCAGTGAAAACATGCGTTTCCTCTAATTTATGTTATGCAAACGTCCCGGTTTTTTCTCATGTCACACCTCGTATACAATAGCGTTTAAACATTAATGCTATAATAAATTTATTTATACTAATTGAAGAAAACAAACATAAATTAATTTCATATTTACAGTTAATTAACAAAAATACAATACACTAATTAATTTGTAAATTAATACATACTGAGATGTTAATCCTCCTTCAACTACTGAGGAATCTTGTACGAACGAAAAGATTCTTGCCATTTTTTTTAATACAGAAACAAAAAATAAAACGGTTAATAATTTGAACTTATATGTTGCCAATAGAATGTTAATTAACATATTACAGTAGAATCCAGGTCATGCCGGATTCAGTAAATATGGACGTAACAAGGAATTAAAGGTTAATTTATTAAGAACATCAGTTTTTCTAACCATAGAAAAAAATACAAGTATCTATTTAACAAGCATTCTATATATTTTTACTTAAACAAAATACAATGTAATAATAAAATATAAATTAAACTTAATTATTTTTACTGTAATTTTAAAAATCTGAAATTGTCTAAACTTTATTAACTTTTTTGTATTCGATGGTTTCATTATTATTTTGTTTGATAAATTAACTCTGCTTTTTTTTAAAAAAGAGGAGTTTGGTTTCAAATGCATGTAACTCCACTTTTTGGCGGAGATTTTTACATGTCTGAATGCAGACGGAGTTATTCTATAATATTCCAAACTTAACGGTTCAGACACAAGTAAATCCATTTTATTTAAGAGGATCATTTGGAAAGTAAAGAACATTTTGATCTGACGAGCTGCACAGTTCCTCCAACACCTCAGCTGCTGAGTCATTGACCTTCCACTCACCTTGGGCCAGTCTGACACTAATAGCGAGCCAATACAATCGTGAATTGACTATTTGTAAGCCTTTAAAATGTGTTACAAAATTAACAATCCCGCCAAGTGTGAGGTTTGTACTGTAATACACATTTTGAATGCTAAAGGAGTACAACCTATCGAAATTCATAGACAAATAACAAAGGTTTATTGTAATGTGATGAACGAAGCTTTAGTTTGAAAATAACGTATTATTTTTGCGCGGATTGTTGTCTAGCGACATTGTGCTTCTGCACGATAACCCACAACCACATTCAGGTGCACTGATGAAGAACTTGCTGCAACAGTTTCGATGGGAGCTTTTGATCATCCGTTTTGTAGCCCGGATTTGGCCCCAAGTGATTTCTATCTGTTGCCCAAACTGAAGGGCTTTCTGAACGGGAACCTTACGGAAGTGACGACCAACTGAAAGTGATTTTTTTTCTTTTTTTTTTGGTTTTTAGTCCGATTATTCTGCAATTACTGCTAATGCAGACGGTGAAAGATGAAATGATTTTTTTTATGTTTGAAAATATGCCGTGCCTGAATAGGATTCGAACCCAAGACCGCATGATGAGAGGCGAGCACATTACCAACTACGCCAATGCGGCCAGCTGAAAGAGGGTGTTAGTGAGTGGTTAAAAAACTTGGTGACAACTGAGTATGCAGAAGGCGTAGCAAAATTAGTAAACGATACAAGTGCTAAGTTTATATGGTGATTACGTAAAAAAAACTTAGTTAAGTACGAGGTATGTTGTAAAATAAGTTTTGTTTGGCTATAAAATAAATTTAAAAATAAAAAAATGTCCTTTACTTTCCGAATGACCCTTATACATAGTCTAAATACTGAGTTGGGATCAAAACCAAGTAAAATCCAACATTTATTGGGTTTATAACGAAGTAACTCCCGATCTACCAATCAAATCGTTTCCCTGATAACTTTATAGGTTACAATACACTCTTGTTGCTTACTGAGCCTGTTTTTAATTTGTGAAATTAAATGTTGTGTAATTTTAAATTCTTTAATTATTTTAAATTTAAATCTTAAATTCTTGGGAAAGACTTATTTCAACATCCAGTATAAACAAAGGTGTAGTAAAAATCTTAAGCAAATACAGATTCAATAGCAGTATGAAAAATCCTGACATTATAGTCAAATGATTTTTGCAATATTAGTAAGCTAAAAATGTAAGTTATACACTCATTAAGGGGATGATCAGGAGAAATTAGATAAACTCAATTACTTACAACACGTCATAATGAGACCGATGGTTTAGTTACCGTGCAGAAGAAGAAATTTAGGAATTTTACGATGATGCTAACAAAATTTTACGAGTTAAATTGATTTTTGAAAAATTTAAAAACAGTTTTTCCTATTTCCTGAAAAATTTGGTCTGAGTCGAGTTACCTGCATTTAATACACACCTCACATGTTTATCCATTCGGGTGCGGATGAAACACCAACCCCAAGATCCGCGGAATCAGTGCTCAACAATTCACTGTTTTTATCCTTTTCTACGGTCTTAAGTTTTTCATCAATAATCAAAACATGGCGTTTCCATTTATTATGTGTTTCATTTTTGATTTGCACTTTTTTAATTTTTTTTAATGTAAATTACGTACATCGGAAATTTAATGCTTTTCAGTCATAACCGGGATTCTGCTGTAATTCTGTTATCTAGCCTAAACTATCCCTCATTAAAAGTACATAGTAATTAAATATTTGAAATTATAAAATTCTGAAGTAATAAAATTTTTTTTAAATTCATTGTTTTGACTAGACTATCCCTGTTATACAAATAAATTAAATAACAATTTAATCAGTTAAGAACTCCCAGAAATACTGAAAAAGCTAAATGTTTAAATTTATGCTTGGTTTCAGAGATGTCTTCATTAAAGTAGTAAAGTGTTTTAATTTTTCATTCAAACATTATCAGGTTCACAAAAACCAAAAAAAGTTGCAATTGTTATCAGTCATAAAAATTTAAGTAAAAAATTCTATATTTTATCAAAGAAATTCTATATTTTTATATATAAGTATATTCAAATGAATATATTAAAAACCATGTAACTTTATAATGAGAATTAACTAGAGTTGGAGCATTCAAGCAGAGTGGGTGGGCACTCGGCTGATGTTTGACCTATCGATGTCGGGACACCTAATTGGTTGCTAACGCAACACAGATTGTTGCCAAATGACCTATTCCGTCATTGTAAAAACAAAGCTATTTTTTTATTCACTTCGTTTAATTCGTAAGTGTAAATTCAATTACGCTTATAAAATAAGAGATTCTAATAACACAACACAAGATGATAAACAATATTTCAGATCTGAGAAAGGATTCACAACATTGTAACGATGTTCCCGCCAGCTCACCAAGACGCTCCTATTTCTTTATTATCAAATTACTTTTTTAGTTTTTGAAAATCACATCGACAGCTTGGTCATTAGTGAATACTATGGGTTTTGGTACTGTCGTTTACCAGTTGCTAGTACTAGCAGGACCAACTAGCATCTCAGTGACGGTTTCCACAACGCTAGTTTACTGGCTGCTAGAACTAGCGCTCATCAATCACGTGAGCTTTTCTCCCCTACTAGCGCTAGTAAAATCAAACATGTTCAAAGTCACTAGCGTATTAATGAATACTAGCACTTTAACTAAACTAGCTGCTAGTTGTTCGCTTCCATGTGGGAACATGCTTTTAAAATGTGTATTTCCGGTGAAAATTCGATTTCGAAAAATCTACATGAGCACATAACCTTTTATTACCTATATTTCATATAGAACAAGAGAAAGTAAAACGACTTAGGCAATATTAGAACATTTTTACAAGAATCATTTATTCTTGAGTTACAATTATAGTAAAAAAATTAACACAACCATAATTTTCGGCAGAAAAAGATAATTTTAATTTCTTTGAGATAATAATTTTTTATACATAATTTACAGAATAGATGTTTTACAATAATTATAGTCGATAAACCCATAACCGTAGTTCCCTCAATTAATAATACGTACATGTATATATTTATATATATCTATATTTTATATAAATAACATTGTAATTCCACACAACAATATACAATATATATTAAATACATAATTTATATTTTTATATTACAATATATAAAGCTAAATAAATAATGTATTATTTATTTTATTGTTCAATTTTTATAGAAATAAATAAATCGAATAATTTAAACAATATTTAACATGAAACACCATGCACAAACCGATGAAATTTCAAAATTACAAAGAATAGTTATTAGAAAGTATTTAAGCAAGAAATCACAAAAAAATGGGCATTGGAAAATCGCTTCAAACGAAATAGTCTACATAGAAGTAGAACTAATAAAAAGCATAATGAAGAAAAAGAGAATTTCGGAAAATAAAATAATTTTTAAAATCTAACATTTTTTTTTAAAAATAATAAAATTAGCACTAGATGGATTATATAGGCCTACATTGAAAATACATGGAAGAATAATAAATTATACCGGATAATAAAAAATATAAGACAAATTTTAACAGAATAAAGACTATGTTCGAGAAGAAAGGAAAACGAACGATTAATGGAAACGATTAGAAAAAGAAAACTAAAATTGTATGAACACCTGCATAAAATGAATGATAACCAGTTGACAAAAAAAATGTTTATGATACTAAACAATAGACCTAAGGTGTTGGATAAATAGCTTAAACACGTCAAAAAGGATATTGAGAAAACTTAATGAAACAAACCAAATTCAGATAACAAATTACGGATTTTAAGGGCTTCCATAAAGAGCAAAAACATAACACTGAATGGGCTGCAAAGTCTAAAATTGGCCATATACGAGGTTATAAATAAAAGACAATAAATCAATTTAAAAAATATATAAAATTACACAAAAAAGAACAACCAAAAGGAATAGGAGTGACTTAAGACCAAGGAAACAGAGGTTTGATAAGATGGAAGCCTATTGGGCAAATAAATTCCAAAAATAAACCAACAAGTAATTGACTAAAGTGATCCAATATGGTCATAAAATGATAATTTTTATTTAAGCTACTATCGTAGGTTAATTATTAAACTTCAGGAAATGATTTGTTTGGTCAATTTGTAGAAAAAATTTGTAGTAAAGTTAACCCCATTTATGCTTTGTTTTCCTTCTGGTGGTTATTGTTTTTTCTCAATAAAATTAAGCATAGCCTGCTTGCTTACTATTTCATACTCTTTGTTAGAAATTTAAAAATGCCGGCATTGGAAACTTAAAAAATTTAAATACCTCTGCAGCAGTCGGGATTTTTTAAATATTGCTTTTATAACCAGAAATTACCCATAACAAGTAGGTAGAGTGTTAACTTTTTTGAACTTGATTAGCTAATTTCACGGCTACAAAAAATAGTTCTGTTTCTTATCACATGGTCAGTCAATTAATTATACAACTGAAATATTTAAAAACAGAAGAGGTATAGGTGTAAAAGACACTAGTCAGAGTTATCTACTCTGAGAGTAATAAATTTCATCATTACACACACAGCCATACCCTGTGGTGAATGAAGTGAAGATGTCAATTGCAGGCAGGGGCGAACCCAGGGGGGGATATTGGGGATATATCCCCCCCCGAAATATTGATGTTCAATAAAAAAATGTTACATCATGATTGCATATATGTATGTATAACGTAAACATACTACCCAAAATTCCAAGCATTTACTGTTAAAATATAATTCTCTAGTGAGACTAACAATAAATTAAAAAATAATTATTCCATAGACTAAGCATACTTCTATATGATTAGTCTACTATGATTATTCCTCGTATTAGGTTGGTAGTATTCATTTTGTAAATATAGCTTTTGGTGTTGGCAATACTGGCGTTCCAACTGCTGTCAGTAGGCCTACGAACTGTTCGCGCCAATTATGTCGTCTAGTCGTCTGTCTTCTCAGTGACAACTTAACCTCTAAGAAGTGAACAAGTCATTCTTTGATAAACTTAGTTTGTATTTCATCGTTACGTAATTATATTTTTTCTGTGGCGTGATATTACATTGTTTGATTGATGACTCATGTTTTATACTCTAATGTTTATGGATGATTAATTCTGTTTTACTGCTTTCTTTGATTGTGTGTGTAAAAGCATCGCGTCGGCACTGTGACTGTGAGACTGTGTTACTACAGAGTGATTGATGTCTGCTATT
This sequence comes from Catonia carolina, assembly GCA_035578175.1. Classification (NCBI taxonomy): domain Eukaryota; kingdom Metazoa; phylum Arthropoda; class Insecta; order Hemiptera; family Achilidae; genus Catonia; species Catonia carolina. The sequence continues at coordinate 6,827,682 of JAQMRL010000007.1, read as the reverse complement.
TAACTTATTACTTGATTAAGGTACACTATGTCTAAACGAAAGTTAACACTTGAACACTTTTTCAAATCTAAACAAACACTATCCACACCAAGCTGTAGCAAGGACAGTGCTCAAGCCGACGATAGTGACATAACCTGCCCGTTGTCTAGGCCATCGCCTGGCTGTTCCGGATATAATGCTACTGAAACTGATGAAGGTAGGCCTACATCTATATCTAATATAAAAATTACAGTCTCTACAACCGGAAATGAATCCAGTTTGCCAACCTGCAATAGGCTTGATATAGGCCTCCACAATGGCAAACAGTTATCAAACGAGTTGAAATACGATTTGTTAACAAACGTCTGGACTCCACCAGAACGTCCAGAACTGTACCGGTTTCCTCCTGGACAAAGGAACTTGAAGTTCCAAAGGCCATGGCTTGCCGAATTTCCTTGGTTGTGCTATTCAGAATACAAACAAGGAGCCTTTTGTAAATATTGTACTACTTTTGCAAATGAAAATAGTGTAGTAGGAAAGGGGAGTCACATGAAACTTGGTTTTTTTGTCAATGAACCTTTTGTTAATTGGAAAAAAGCAAAGGAGAATTTTCGCTCTCATGAGTCGGCCGAATATCATAAAAAATTTTCTATCATGGCTCAAAATTTCATGTCTGTCTATGAAAAGAAAATGCCTGACGTAGCATCACAAATAGACACTGGAAGAAAACTTCAAATCGCTGAAAACCGAAAAAGACTTATTCCTATAATTAAGACCGTCATTTTATGTGGCCGACAGGAACTTGCACTTAGAGGACATCGGGATCAAGGACCATTGGTTTTAGAAGAGCCAAGTAAGAATGATGGTAACTTTCGAGCCCTCCTGCGGTATCGCATAGATGGAGGGGATGAAACTATGAAGCAACATGTGACAACCTGTGGATTAAATGCTTCATACCTGAGTTATAAAATACAGAATGAAATAATTAACACTTGTGGAGACGTAATCCAAACTCAGATAGTTGACAACATTAACAAAGCAGAGTGTTTTAGCGTTTTGGCTGATGAAACCTCCGACATTTCAGGTGTAGAACAGTTTACTTTGGGTGTTAGGTACACTTGTAAAGATAATGAAGATAAGTATGTTTTGCGAGAAGACTTTCTCAAGTTTGTTCCTGTTACCGACACTAAAGGAGTAACGCTAGCCAATACTCTCAAACAATCATTAAGTGAAATGGGAATAAATTTAAATCACTTACGAGGACAAGGGTATGATGGAGCTACATCCATGAGCGGCCAGTTTCAAGGATGTGCTGCTATAATGCGAGAACAATTTCCCCAAGCCGTTTATGTACATTGCGCAAGCCACTCGTTAAATTTGGCTCTTTGTCATTCTTGTTACATACCTGTTATAAGAAACTGTCTTGGAACCATGAAAGAAGTTATTACTTTCTTCAGAGTCTCACCCAAACGATCTGCTGTCTTCACGAAATTTGTTCAGGAATCAAATCCTACTGGTACAAAAAAAACTAGGCTGACAAAGTTTTGTGAAACCAGGTGGGTGGAGCACCTTGATGCAATAATGCTTTTTAAGGACATGTTTCACATCATCTGTAAGGCTTTGAAAGAAATTCAAGAACATCCTGATTCAGATTCTGAAACTTCAAGCAAAGCTTACTCTTTGTTAACTGCTATCGAAAAATGCAGTTTTGTTGCAGCCATGACTTCTGTGAGCAATATTTTCAGCCTATCACACAATTTGTCAACATCATTGCAATCAGAAACTATAGATCTTGTGTATTTCCTCAAATATGCTGACGATCTCAAGAAAGAAGTTTTAGATATGAGGATGGAGAGTGAAGCTAAGTTTAAGTATATTTTCAAAGATGTAATTGCTGTTTGTGAAGCAGCTGATATCGATATTGATGTCCCCAGAAGAGCTTCAAGACAAACCCACAGAGATAACTACTCATCAGAATCAGATGAACCAGAAACGTACTATCGATGTTCAGTCTTCATTCCCTTTTTGGACTATTTTTTGCAACAGCTTGATGTACGATTTCTCAACCACCGAACGTTGTTGGAGTCCCTCCAGTTTCTTCTCCCACATCACTGTTGCTCTCTTGCTGATAAGGAAATCCAAGAAATATCAGATAAAATAACAGAGTTTTGGCCTAATGATACAGAAGGTTGCAGTGGACGTTTTCATTCAGAGTTGATCATGTGGAAGAGAAAATGGTTAGAATGTGAGAGCAAGAAACCAAAATATTTTATATCGTGCTTGAACGAATGTGATAAGCACATATTTCCATCTCTGCACAAGATTTTGAAAATTGGTGCCACTATTCCTGTCACAACTGCGACATGTGAGCGTTCGTTTTCAACTCTTAGAAGAGTGAAATCCTACTTAAGAAATACCACAGGACAAGAGCGGCTGAATGGCTTGGCACTGATGTCAATACACCGTGATGTTCCTCTGAACCCAGAAGAAATCCTTAACAAGCTAGCACACAATAAATCAAGACGGCTTGATTTAATTTTATAATTATTTGTAAAAGTTTAAACTGACAAGGAATGTTTCTTCATATTGAATTTGAATGTAGCTCAAATAATTGTATTAAGTTGTACTTTTTCTACATAAAATAAAAACATATGATTTTATGTTATTCAATGTGTGCATTACTTTCATTTCCCCGTGCAGCTTGAGCTTATCATTATATCTCTCAATGTCCTCTACGTATAAGTAGATAATATGATGTCACTTCTAGGCCAAAAAAGGAGGAGTTCAGAAAATTAATATAAAATCTCTGTTTAAAACAAGAAAATCACGTTCATGTCAACACAAACATAAAATTTTACGTTTTATTTATTATATATTATATGCACTTGAAAAAGTTTACGATGTAAACGAAATAAATATAGTGAATGTTTTAAGAAATATATTGAAGAGAACTTTCTTAATTATATATGTATATATATACTTGAAAAATTATCCCCCCCCAAAATAAATTCCTGGGTTCGCCCCTGATTGCAGGGTGAAAGTAGATGCTTTTCAGAGGGCCTGGCATGCTGATAAACATACCTCACCACTCAGTAAGTAAAGTAAGACAATTGTCAACCACCTCACTTCTCGTTTTACTTAGTAAAGCTTCTAGAGGTTCAAATCAGCCTTTTGGCTGATGACCTGAACAGCAGCAATAACCAGAATATTAAGCATTTCATGTGGCACCTCATTTTTCAAAATCTGTTAAAAAGAAACTAAGTTAGGCTCATGGTAAAGGATAATTGAGTGTTTTTACAAAAAGTCATTGAAGTAGTGCTGATGGAGAAAAAGTACAAACAAAAGGGAATTTATAAACTCTATTTCTTGTACACATTATTGATAAATTAGTGAGAAGACAACTATGACTGATTAGAGTTACAAGTCGGCTGAGTTAAACAACCTTGACTAATGTAATAAATCGAGTGAAAAAAAATCTGACTGCCAGAAATTTTAGGACATTCGCAATTCTGTGATAACAATGTAGGCGTACACTTAATGTGGTTACGGTGATACCAACTATTCAAAAATACAGCCAAAAATGGTACACAGTAGGTCCTCGATTTACCATGGCTTGGATTTAAGTGTCACCCATTTAAGAAAAAAAAAATTTCACCCCAATCTCTTATATTACTTTCTTTCTTTTAAATTTTGGTAGGATAATTCATATTCCTACGTTAATAAATAAATACGACAACATTAGCTCTTACATAATAATTCACTTGGTCATTTCTTTTGGTGAAATGGTAATTATTCTCCTGAGACTGAACAAAAATAAAGCAATAAATATACGTAAACGGACTACCATTGAAGATAAAGTAGCTACTGCAATGTCAATTACAAATAAGGACGCGAAAAAGATGGGTAAAGAAGTCGGAACTGGTTAGAAGGCCTAATCCATTACAGGAAGAAAAAGAAGAGTATGAAGTTGGAACAAGCAAGGAGGTCTTAAACAGTAACGGTTATGATGATGCAAATGTATATAAAAAATTATTTATTTTATTTTTCCAATCTACAATACAGATAGATTATTAAGTAATGATCATTCAAGTTAAAAATATTTAAATAAAGATAAATTTAAAAAAGAATATTTAGGCTACACAAATAACTGATTACTAAATAAATAAAATATGGCAAATAATCGTTTATTTACAATAATTATTTATTTAATTATTGATAAATAATTTTGTATATTTTTATATATCAATTTATTTATTTATATACATCATAGGAATTGCCTTAATATACAATATTACAAACAGCACACTTACTGACACAGATAGCTATTTCATATTATATTTTATATTTTTCTTTATTCACTCTTACTGTAAATATAATTAATTAATTTACTAACAATAAATTGAACAACAGAATTTTATTTCACCTATTTTGATTATGTCTTGGGTAAATAACTACACGATTTTTAAAAATAAACTTTCAAAAAATAATTTAAGAATGTAAATACAGCGGAACCTACACATAAAGAAATTAAAAATTTAACTCATAACATTGTCATACAGAGTGATTCACAATAAAACAGAAATACTTTGGAAGATGAATCTACATAAAAAATAAGAAAAAATATACAAAATATAGTCCCGAAATGCTTTGTCGGGTTGTTACGACTAGCGAAAGATTTGGCGTGGATTTTGAGCCAAATGATAATTTCTTCTGTTGTTTGAACTAAGAAAGGCAATAAAACAGGTTCCAGAACTATATTTTCAGTACTTTTAGAGAAATCTAGGGTAAAACAGAAATGAATAGTGGGTAAAAAACCACATTATGTTTGTCGTACAATAACTTTGTTAAATGAGCAATAAACACACAATGGTTTTAAATAAAACTTGTAGAAAATTTATGTAAATAATGTCAAACACAAATCATAAAAAAGTAGCAAAAATCAATTTTTTTTCTTTGTTTATTTAATGTCGCATCAACTACAATGGTTATTAGCGACGATGTTGGGTTGTAACTATGAAGGATGAAATGATTTTTTGTACCGTATGAAAATATGCCGTGCTTTAGTGGGATTCAAACCCAAGACCGCATGAAAATAAAATCAATTTTATTAACAACAAAATATCCGAAACATGGCAGGAAAATGCATTAATTTCAGTTAATTGCATTAATTTAGCGAGGTCACTGAAAAATGGTGGAGGACATTTTGAACAATTATTAAAAAATTAAGATTTTAATTATGTATTTACTTTATTGTTTTATTTTAAGATATTCTTGGACATTAAAAATATTTTTTCCTGCATAAAAATTAACACATAAAAGTAGAGTTTCCGTTAACATTTCCCAATTCTACTGTTCTAAATCAACCGATAATTTTGTTAAATAAATTTCCTGAAACTGGGAGCATACAAGATCGCAAAAGCACAGGACGACCATTAGTGATAACTGTAGAAGGTCTAGAAGATGTAAAAGTGCTCAGGAAGTTATCTTCAGGACTGGGATTTCACAATCGACTGACTTCAGGGCTACTAAAAAATTACATTTGCATCCTTACCGCATCAGTGTCATACATTAACTACAAAAATAGACCACGGAAAATGTTCACAGTATGTTCGTTGGTTTCGTTCACTTGTTGATGAAAACAGTATTGAGGTGTTGAATCATGTTTATTTTAGTGACGCGTCATGATTTTATTTGGATGGGTATGGAAACAGTGACAACGGTTGAATAAGAAGCACTGAAAATCCTCAGATGTATCACGAACGGAACCACATAGCGGTTGTTTAAAAATATTTAAGAAATAAAAACGATGATCAGCAGGTTAATTTCTTAAGAGTTTTATTAGTTACTTTAATAATTATGATCCATAATGTTGGGATATTAAGTAGCATCATTCTATTTTATGAAATAAACATTTCTATATTTTGTTTATAACATTCCAACATTTAAAGTATTGAAAAATTAGGCTAGGAATGGTTGAGGTGAGATAATTAGTTGAGGGATTGTATTATATGAAAAGAGTGTATTGTAATGTGACTAACATTGCTACCTTCAAAGGGGTACAGTGGCGGTGTATAATTTACAATAATTGGCTCTATTGTCATTTCTTGTATTCTTGTACAATCTACTTTTTATTTATTAGTTCCTGAATTCAGAAGAAAACCTTCATATTTCTATTAATTGTTCACTACCTTGTCTTTCTATTTCCTTCTAGAAGACTAAAAGCGTATGAAAGGAAACCCTTTGGTTGGTCAGTTCTAGTTGTCATATGGAGTGGTATTAGTGTAAATGTACGAATACATTTTATGTTAAGAAAAGGTCTGCATGGTGTAAAAATTGTATTTGGTTGTAGGTAAGAGCGTTTAATAATTACATTAAATGTAAAATTATTGGTGTTGTTAGTTATGTTAGTTGAAGCTTTCCGTTTTTTGTAATTAACTTAATTTAAGTAATTGTACAAATAATTTGTTACTAAGTTTAATATTTAATTATAAATATGAATTGTGCCAATAAATATTTATTATAAGTTAAAGGAAGTCTGTTTATTGTTTATTATACCATTGAACAAACCTACGGTTAGATATTACAGTATTTTAGAATTATTCATTTTGATTATGCCTTGAAAACATGATTTAAATTGCACTGATATTCAATATTTAGTAAGAGTGTACCTGTTAAGCGGAATGTTAAAGTCCTCCTAAATTGACGGAACTACAAAGTAAGGTCAATCCAGAATGTGGAAATTATGAAGATAGTTAATGGCAAAACTGCAAATAAAAAACTTCATTTTAATAAAATAAAAACTCACCAGAATTAGTCTAGTGGAAGTTAAGACCAAACTGGGTGAGCAAAATCCTTATCCTTTTAAATCAATTCAAGATATAATAAAAAACTTTGTTAAATGTTTGTCCGTTATATGGAGGTTCAACTGTATTTAATTACAAAAAAATCAAAATACAAAATGTTTACAATATTACAAACAATTTTTTGGTGTGTAAACAAACAATAGGAGAAGACTCCAACATTTTGCAAAATTTTTCATCTTACCGGTTTTTTTTTTATTTCATACGAATCAAGTTTTCATTTTGATAATTTAAATTTGAAAAACCAAAATTTAATTTGTTGTTTTAAGTCCGACTGTTTTGCATATATTAAATTAATACAGGTGATTGGGTGTGATAAATGAAAATGAGTGATGAAAAGTCTGATCGGGAATTGAACCAAGTAAAATAAAATATATTGATAATTTTAACATCAGTGACTTATGAAGTATAATTTATAATTTTTACTTCCACCATAAAAAATTACTATTATAGTAAAATTGTTATCTGTTTACAGAACATCCGGAATTTCAGTCTGACTGCGCATGAGACACTACAGAAAAATTTCAAGAATATTGGATTCAGATGAAAAATGAGTTACAATACGTAGAACATTACTGATTGAAAAATACCTCATTCATTTTAAAAGAATTTGAAATAATTCGTGAGAATTTAAAAATGCTAAATGATAATAAAATAACAGCCTCCTAAATATTTAACCATAATCTTCATTGTTTTGGAATGTCGATAGTAGGTATTATCCCCACTCTACTGGTCTTTATTCCCCTCCAGTTGACATACGATGCTGTGCACATGATTATACAAAAATTAGGGGTTTTCCAATTCAAATTATACAAAAAAATTCAGGTGTGAAATAGTACACGACTTTCTCTTGCCAATGTAAATAATAAAATGTATAACCTATGTTTAATCATTAACGCTGTAAAATGAAAAACATAACTAATTTTAATCATGGGTAAATGTCAAAATGACAATCAACCTCTGTTCGACATAAAACACAGGAAATCACTAATTGACAATAAACTAGGCTCTGTAGGAGAAAACGCTTAAAATAAAAGTTGTAGATTTTTTAATTTTCTATAATTTTAATTATATACAATTTTGTCGTAAAATGTATACTAAGGCCGCAATATTAAAAAATCTAATTTTTTACAGATTTTGATGAAAAAGATATAGAAAATCACTAATTGCCACTAAACTAAGCATTGTACAAAAAAAAATGTTTGAAATAAAAAGTTGTAGATTTTTAAATGTTCAATTTTTTCTTTAATCATAAAAAACATTTTTTATCACGAGAGCACAGGCCCCAGAAGAATTTCAGCAGACATGGTGCTTATCTAGAGCATAAAAATATAGTAAATGAGGCTATATTTAAAAAAAAAATTGTATGAACAGTTTTTGAGAAAACTACCAAAAAGAGAAAAACACAAATAAAGTACTACTTCCGGTTGACCGATTTTGATGGAAATATTTGTGACGGGTCCCGTAGCGGTACTTAACTTAATTTAAGTTTCAGTTCTTACAAGTTTCAGTTTCTTACTTCATTCTGATTTTAAGATATTTTATTCACACACAGACCAATCACTAAAAACATGTTGTTTTGGGGTTTGGAAGCCTGAAAACGGTACATCCAGTAAAAAATCTATTTCGAAAAATCAACACGAAAACAATACTTTCTTTCCCTATACATTCATATAGGGCCAAAAACAGTAAAAATCATAAATTAATAAAAAATTTTAACCACTATGAACTTAGAAATAATGAATAGATCTAGGACACATCTTTTTGGTGTCATCAAAACACACACACACACACACACACACTGATGGATATTATACTCCAACCACGTTATGCATATAGTATGTCAGCTTGAAAAGTAAAGTGAGGATGGCGGATAGAAGTGAAGATGTAGAAGAGGGTAAGGATGGCGGAAAGGGGTAAGCCTTAACCTGACAATAGGTTTGCTCCTTGGTATAGCCGAACGATTTCCTTGCATTTATGGTTTACGTATAGTTGTTTACTATCTCTCTTACAACTCTTAAGACACCTCATGGAAACATACAAACAATGGTTACAACAGGAATCCAATAATTTTGTGAGCTAGTCTATCAGTCCAATAATTATTTTTAATTTATAAATAAATTCTTTTGTTTGCATATTTTGATTGCTTGAAGGAATGATTTCGATATTTAATTGCTCAAAGGAATTTAAGACTCATAGCTTGGATTAGTCGTGATTTCAAATTTGAGAAGTCAGTACTTAGACTTTATAAGAGCCTTGTGCGTTTTGTCCTCGAATGTTGTTCCCCGGTATGGAACTATAGAAGAGATGTCACAGAAAATGAACTGGAGAGGGTGCAGAAAAAAATAATTCATAAGTTGGAATGTAGATCTGGGAGAAAATTTGATGGCTATGAGGATGCCCTCTCCTTCTACGGGTTTCAGAGTCTGAGCACGTGGCGTAGAGTGATGGAAGTTCTTTCTACACATTTACAACATTCTGTATTTACGAGTTGATGTTCCGGATATCTCGAAGATTTTTCTGAGGATGCCTAGCACAGCTTTAAGAAGTTTCAGGCTGTTAGCTGGAACCACAAGAAGTAAAATAGCTCCAATCAATAGGTATTTAGCTACAGCCAATGAAATAAATGGAGAGGTACATCTGTTTCACAGAGATGGTAAAATTAAAGAAAAACTATACAGGATACTGTGAAGGAAGGCTGTAAATACTGCGTGATCTTTATGTTATTTTATGTATTTTTATGCTATTTGTGTCTATTGGGTGTATGTTGGGCTTGGCGGCTGACTGTTTTCTAGTGAAAAAAGAATGACTATGTTAAGTCATAATGGTGCAGTATACTGAGGCGATGTTCTATTGCTGTTCTTCTGTACCACCTCGCATCCTTGCGACCAGCCATAGTGGTGGGTGGAGACAGCGAGGTGTAGGGAAGTTTGGGAATCCCAAAAAAAATTATATTTTATATGTATTTTTTGTTTTATTTTGTTCATGTATACATTTATACTACCTATAGCATAATATTTTAATAAATGTCTTAGTGGTATAATTAGTATTTAAGTAACTAACATTTAGTTTATAATAACTAACACACAAATAGATTACCGTAATTGTTGCATTAGTAGAAAATAAACAAAAAAAATCTGGTGTGAAACACTCACACAACTTTCTCTTGCCGAAGCAAATAATGAAAAACATAACCAAACATTAGAAATAAACAAAAACTATCCTCAAAAAACATAACCTTATTTTAATCATGAGTGAAAGACACAAAATGAAAATCAATCTTATAGTTTGGCTTCAAAATACAGAAAATCACTCTTCCACGCTAAACTAGGCTCTGAAGAGAAAAATCCTCTGAATAAATTTTTAGATCTTTTAATGTCCTATAAATTGATTGCATACACTTTTGCCATAAAATGCATACTAAGGCTGAAATCTTAATAAAATCAATTTTTTACACATTTTTGTAAGAAAAAAACCGAAAATCGCTACTTACCGCTAAACTAAGCGTTATACAAAAAAATGTTTGAAATAAAAGTTGTAGAATTTGAAATTTTCTACAACTTTTATAATACACATTTTGCGCTAAAATGCATATTAAAGCTGCAATCTTAAAAAACTATTATTTTACGATAAAACAACCTTTCCAAGAATTTCAGCAGACATGGCGCCTACCCTATCTTGTAGACCATAAAACATGTAGTAAACGAGGCGATTTTTAAAAAAAAAATCATTGGAGCCCTTTTTGAGAAAATCATAAAAAAGTGAAAACTGACTCGCATAAACTACTACTTCCGGTTGACCGATTTTGGTGAAAATGTTCGAGTTGGGCTGGTAGTAGTATCTAACTTAAGTTTCAAGTTTCAAGTTCGTATGATGTTCCATTCTTGAGATATTTTGTTCACACACACACATACGCACGCATGCACAGACCAATCGCTAGAAACATGTTTTTTGGGTTCAGGGGATCTGAAAACATGTATATCTGGTGAAGAGTGGACAAGAAAACAGTATTTTCCTTCCTACATATCCATATAGGCAAGAGAAAGTAAAAATGCTTAATTGATCTACCCTTTAATATTGGAAACCATAGTTGGGTAGATTTATTTTCCCACCACAATTTAATATAAATAGTTTTTGGATTTTCAAGTTATAATTAAGGAAATTAACATTGTACTGCAATAATTTTTGAAGAGTAATGGGAAAAATGAATAAATACAAAAACGAGAACCTACTTGAATACTGATTTAAGAATACTCTGACACACTATGTTTTTTTTCAGAAAATCACTAACACCCAAATTTCCAGCCGAAATGTTTACACACCACAAACATATAAATTAAATATACTATTAATTTTAACACCATAATAAAACTATTAAAAAACTGTTACAACCTACAATGTTTATGATATGGCGTTACATCAATTTATATTAAAAATTTCATTTTTCAATTAGTTTTTTTAAAGTTTCAGTCAATTATTAATAATTTAATGTATTACAACAAGAGCGAGATACATATTTCTGTATTTATTTTTATAATATATTATTTGTTAATATAAACTAATAATAGATGATTCGTAACTAACGATTAGTTTTCAAAAGAAATAAATTGTTATACATGCCTTATGTTACTGGAAAAATTGGAAACATTATCTATATTGTTTATTATAAATAGAAATGTAAATAATTAAATTGAAATGTAGTTAAATTTTGGTTTTACTCTTGATTAACTTAAACTTCGGTCATACAGATACATTAGAAAGACATGGTAAAACCTACAAAAGATTTTCTAAAAATATAACCAAAATCTGAAATTTTAACGCTGGTTTGTCTCATGGAGATTAATTCTGAAAAATTTTAATTAAAAATCTTATATAAAAAATTCACGCGACTTTCTCTTGCTAACAATGTTAATAATTAGAAATTTAACCTAAGAGAAACATGCGAGGAAAGAGGAATAAGTCACATTGGTGAGAGGAAGACAGAATTAACAATGCCGACAGCCATAGTGACTTGTGTTCATAACAAGAATGAATAAACTGCATTTATTCGAATAACTTTGTATGTTCCAGTTCCTGAATTGATTTACACTGTATCAACAACATTCATGCACCACGTATCTGCTAGGAACTTTATTCTGAAATTTTATTTGAATAAAAATTTTTCGGTTATGAAAACTATTTATTTGTACCATTACTATACTCTATTTCACGTTCAGAATGCAGTACAGCTCTTATGAGGACCCGTTGTGTTATCAGGCATATGGAAAACATCAGGCACAGCCAATACAATAACCCTCCTCCGCCGAACACCATCCGAAAGTCACGGGCAAAAATATTTGGAGTTTCACTTACCACGCTCTTACAAGCTCATTTTTAATCAAAATTTCTGAAAAAATACTTTCGCTTCCCAATGAATCTTATTTTATTACGCTGCAAATATTATTATTTTCTGAAATTTAGATAAGAGATTGTAAGTACGTACAAGAGAAAGGGCTATGACGTTTCTCTCACTGTCGGGCCAGGGGAGTTTTATTACCATTTTTAAATCTTTCCGAGATACTAACGACTGTTATTCAAACAAGATTTAAAGATTTACCAAGATTTAAACAATAACTATTCTTTACATTACCTAAAATAATTAAAAAAGACAATAAAATTAATAAACAATTCCAGTACTGTAATAATTTGTCAGTACCTCATCTTTAAAACGATACAAATATTAAGTATGTTTTCGTATTTCGTTATTCAATAGGAGTTTGTAAATTAAAACGTGCTGTGGTGCGAAGTCTATATTCTTACTTAGTGTAGTAGCACAAACTCCCATATGAAATACATTGCTTATGGACTTTTCGTACTGCATTCTGAACGTGACATCAACTAAAGTACAATAAACGTTGCCTTAGGCCGGCATTCCATTAGAGGAGCATGGGAGCGGCATGGCACGGTAATTTACAAATTTTGCGATAGCATGCGGTTTCTTGTAACCACACTGAAACAAATACCACTACATTCCACCAGAGTAACACACCGAGATGGATGCCACTTCCTAGCTACTAGTCACAAAAGTCACTCGTGCTTGTGCGACTGGCATTTCTATCTGTAGTTTGGGCATTTTAGTAGTGCTTTTTAAAATATTTATTTACTATTTCGAGACACATCCGAAAAGTAGTACCCGTTTGTGCTGTATGAAATGCTAATGAGTAGAGTAGCCGCCAGACAGGATCTAACACTCTCAAATAGCTGTTTGCTTTTTCTGTGTTTTGCCGTTCGCATTGACTGTATTGTTGCTGTTAGTGTTTATGATGTTTAAAAAAATTGGAGAATGCCGCCAATTATGAAGTTAGGGCTATGATCAGGTTTCTCAACCCAAGGAATATGCGACCAATCGATATTCATCATCAATTGAAGGAGGTTTATGGAGACAATGTTATGGATGAGTCGTCCATTCGACACCGGTGTCGTAACTTCAACTTGGGGAGAGCAAACACTTATGATGAGGCGGCCATCTGTGATTACTGACAAACTGCCTGGTTCAATTGACGAATTCGTGAAGAACGATAGGTGCATTACAATTGATGAAATCTGTGAACATTTCAGTAATGTTTAACGAACAATAATTGTTCTGGTGATGAAACTTGGATTTGTTATGCAACACCTGAGAGTAAAAGAGAATCAATGGAGTGGCACATCCTCGTTCACCAAGCAAGTCAAAAAAATTCAGGATGCTATGTCTACAAGGAAACTCATGGCAACCGTCTTCTAAGATTGGCGAGGTGTATTGTTGATTGATTTCATGACCCGTGGAGACACTATCAATGCTGATGCATATTGTTCAACATTAAAGAAGTTAAGGTAAGCGATTCAAAACCGACGGCGAGGTCTGTTGCCGAGTGGTGTCGTCCTCCTCCATGACAATGCCAGACCTTAAACGGCTAGGATAAAACAACAACTTGTGCAACAATTCGAGTGGGAAACTTTCAACCATCCACCCTATAGCCTAGACTTGGCTCCTTCAGATTTTTATCCCTTTACTAAACTCAAAGACTTTTTTGTCGGAAAGAAATTTGAAAGTGATGAAGAACTGAAAGAAGGTGTGACTACATATCTTAATACACTGGCGGCGGAGGAATATGAAGCTGGAATACAAAAACTCATCAAACGTTATGATAAATGCTTAAATTTGCACGGGGATTATGTAGAGTAGTAGAAAAATGTATATTCTTTTCATTAAAATTTTAACATTTGCTAATATTTACTATTTTTATTTTTATTCCCAAACGAATACTACTTTCCAAATGAACCTCATATATTAAACATGAGTAATAAGAATTTGTAATTTTTAATTTTACTCGAATTAATTAAATTTATCCAATCTGAATAAACAATATCCTATGCATAATTCTCCATTACTAATGCCCCGAATTACTATAATGTTATTATTATTTTATAGTCAATAAGTAACTAGGCACAGAAGTATAAAAGCAAAAATTAAAACTGATTAAGCAGATTCCCATCAGAACGATAAAACACCGTTTGGTGATGTGCTACTAGTGAAATTTGCCACTCCAGTTGGTGGTGCTAATGTTTATTACTAATTGCATGTATTAGCTAGTAACATTTGCGAGAAAATTTGGCACACTACTCTAGCGGAATGTCTGCTTAAGAATACACTTGCTCCCTCTGTCATTCGGCACTACTATACAGAAGAAAAATATCAACCCACTCCCAGACATGATGATTGTGTTGTTACGTACGTTACACTTGTATTGTGTACAGCACAAAATTTGTATAAAAGCATGCCTAATGCTCCCCACACCTCACCTTGCCATACCATTCTAACTCTGACTAAAGTGCATCATACAGGACGGTTATTGTATTTTGCACTGTATCTAATGCATGATTATATAATACAATACACTGTACACAATAGATTGTATAATACTGATGGATAAAATAACATAACTTCCAAAAAACAACTTTAACAGAACAAATAAAATTAAAGGGTGTTAAATAAACAAAGATTTTTCAAAATTTAAAATTATGTAATGCTATATTACAACCTAAGTTACTCAGTAAAATAATAACCAGCAGTGAAATAATTTAAAAAATCTTATGTGAAACACTCACAAGACTTTCTCTCACAAAAATAAATAATAAAACATATAACCTATTTTTTATCATCAGAAACCAATGTAAAAAATTAAAAACATCATCTAATTTAAGTCACAAGTAAATGATGCAAAATGAAAATCAAACTCTGTTCAACTTAAAAATATGGGAAATCACTAATTAACACTAAACTAGGCTCTGTAGAAGAAAATGCTTAAAACAAAAGTTGTAGATTTTTTAAATTTCCTATAACTTTAATTATATAAAATTTTGTTGTAAAATGCATACTAAGGCCACAATATTAAAAAATCTAATTTATTACAAATTTTTATGAAAAAAAATAAAGAAAATCACTAATTGACGCTAAACTAAGTGTTATACAAAAACAAATGCTTGAAATAAATGTTGTAGTTTTTAAAATGTTGTACTACTTTGATCATAATAAACTTTTGCCCTAGAATGCGTATTAAGGTTGCAATCTTAAACTCCCGAGTTTTTCCTACAAGAGCACAGCCTCCCCAAGAATTTCAACAACATCGCGTTTATACTATCTAGTATAGAGCATTAAAAAATGTAGTAAATGAGGCGATTTTAAAAAAATTGTATAAATGAATTGATTTTGATCTCCGGCTGATTGATTTTGATGAAAATGTTTGTGTCTGATTCTGTAGTGGTACTTAACATATGTTTCAACTTTTTCGTACGCTATTGCTATTCCATTCTTGACATATTTTGTTCACACACAAGCACACATACCAATCACTAAAAACATGTTTTTAGGGTTCAGGGGTCCTGAAAACTTTTATATCCGGTGAAAACCCAATTTCAAAAAATTGACATGAAAACAATACTTTCCTCCCCCTACATTTATTTATGGTAAGAGAAAGTAAAAATAATTTTAGTAGTTTGTGAGATTACCTTGTACAAACAAACAAACAAGCAAAGATGACATCTTCTCATTAAGCATCCCATAACTACAACACAAGAAACGAACACCTACTTCTTCCAGATAAAGCAAGAAATTAGCTGTATAAACAACACTTCTCTCACTTAGCCCCAAATATTACATCCTGCTACCTAAACATACAACAAAACAAAATAAAATTTCACTTCTGTTTTTTATATGTGAACCCCTATTTAAATTCCCAATAAACAGTACTGCAGTAGCTTTTGCAGATGACACTGAACTACTTTTTGCGAGACCGAACTGGGCTAAAGGAAAAGCAGAGATGGGACTGAAAATTGTAAAGAGATGGGTGGATAAATATTTGCTTTTTATGAACATGAAGAAGAGCCATTTTTTGTTTTTCTCCAAGTTCACAAAGCAAGCCAGAATTTTAGCACTTAACAATTCATGACTGCTCAGAATTTACCAGATGCAGATGTGGTAGAATAACAGTCAAAAGGTACTTAGGAATTACAGTCAATTTTTTGCTTCGATGGGAGGAATACATAAATCGATTATGTCAATGTCTGAGGAGAACAATAAATTTATTAAAGAAACTTAGAAGTGTCCTTGAAATTTAAACTCTGAAAACTGTTTACTTTACTTAACACATGACACAGCACTTTACGTGAGTGATGGTGCAGTAACTCTTGACTTACGGGATTGTGGGTTTGGGTGGTGCTTTAAAAGCAATGTATTGCTTTTTGAGTCCCCTGTTCTGTACAGAAACTAATTTTTAAGGTTATAAGTAGAAAACCGCCTTCATATCCTTCACAGCAAATTTTTCCAGAATTTCAAGTGATGAACATCATGTAACTTTATGTAACGGAGATCTTAAGAAAGCTCGATCAGAGTAAATTGAACATCAAAAATACATCTTATAAGTACAACACAAGGAATAAACACCTACTTCTTCCAGATAACGCGAGAAGTGCGCTGTATGAGTTACACCTTTCTCACTTGCCCCCCAAATTTCATAACCTGCTATCTAAACATATAACTAAAATGAATAAAATTAAATTTCAAAATAAAATGCAGAAATGGATAATTAATGTCAGAAGGGATGACATGGAAGTAATGCTAAGTAAAACACAAAGTTAACTGTGAGTTCATTTACCATATTTTTTTGTGGTAAATAGTTTAAAGATTAGTGAAATAATGTATTGTTTTTGTATATCCTGGCACATTTTTTTAAACATAGTTGGATATGTTAATTTCCACCGCCTCGGTTATTGGAATGAATATGGTAATAGGATAGGATGTGTATAAAAATTAGTTAACATAAAATGTTAAGCTTAACACTGTATTATTTTTTTGGAAATAAAGTACTATTATTATTTATTACTTTCATAATATTAAATTGACAAACCAGAGTTAAAAATTTTTTGAAAATTTACGATGAATTTTTAATAAAATTTAAAGAACGATATGTTTCAATTGAAATTTAAATATCTGAAAATTTTAAAAAAGTTTACAAATAAATTTCCTACAATTTTTTTTAAACCTAATTATCTATATGTATGATTATGAAACAATTTGACAATAGAATTTGACAAAAATTTTAACACATTTATTTAAATTTTCAATATATACATACAGTATTACAAAATGAACATACCGATAAATATTTTAAGCGCATTCGAACGTTGTACAATGTATTCGCAGACGCATACAAAAATTTGATATTTATTTATTACTTAGGTATAAAAAAAACAATTCAAAGCAATTAATTTGTTAGTATAGCCGATTTTTCATTATATTATTTATATTTTTATTTTTATGTAGCCAATATACTTAGACACCGTATTATGCTTAGTCAAACACTTTAAAATCTCAAAATAATGAAGTACACTAGTGACGCGTTTATCAGAAACAGGTAAATATTTTAATTTTTTGTTTTGAATTCAAATTTAAATAATAAATACTGTAGTAGAATAACAATCTAATCATAAGAGTGCTGTGTAAAGTTTTGCAGCTACACACTGTACTGTACTGTAAAATAAACGTACATCAAATACTGTTTAAGTTTAGTTAGTGTACAGTATATCTAAAGATGTGTGTGTATAGAAGGCTACAGTTATTGTAAAGTATAGTACAGTACAGTTCTGCATAGTATATTGGGGATATAGATCTTAAAGCCCCAGGTCTTCAAGAATGAAGCAGAAGTGTGTAACAGACTATTTTAAAAAAGAATAGGACTAGGCCTAAACTGTTTTGCACATTGTTGTACAATTTTTAAAGAAAAGACTTCATACTAAAAACAAATAGAATATGTTATTCTTAATATAAATATCTTAAGTGTAAATACTGTTCCTATGTTATTTATTACATAAATTAAATTTCTGTTCCTTGACAAATAAATTTTGTATTTTAATGTAGTTTTTTAACTTAAAATCAATTCACCTAAAAATAAATTAATACCGACAATAAAAGTAAAGTACAGAACAGTGACCAATACAGAGATTGCAGGTTACAAGTTATTAAATGAAGTTCCGGCTTATCCAAAAATTTGTTCATCCGAAAAGGACTTAATACCATCAATTTCAAATAAAACCGTCCCTACTGCATATGGTAGAAATAATAAAACTCAAAGTTGTTGTATACATTATCAACTTTAATTTTTACTATAATACATTTTCAAATGAAATTATTTTGAAAACTAGAAATTCTAGAAGAACTACTTTTGGAAATAATAGATTTAAGGCGAAGTCAGGACTGAATTTTAAGAAAAGAAAACTATCACAATTTTTTTTTAAATTTCATTAAAATGTACTAGGCTTTATGTATATGTGACGGTGATGTGTTAAAAGTTACAGTACAACTACAAGACATACCCAAAAAGTAAGTAACTTTCTGATTTCAATAGTACAGATACGAAAAAACTGTTTTTGCAACACAAACAACAATTCATACAATATATTTCCACCTCATTCCCACCATTAAGGAGGCACTTGTTGCAGCATAAGTAAAAGGAAAATGAACGATTAGAAAAAAAGACTAAAAGTTTATAAACACCTGTAAATCTAAATCTTACTTAAGGTCTCAGTTACGATAAATGGTTCAAAGTAGTCAGAAGGAATTTGGAAAAACTGGAATAAACCAAGAAAACATAATGAACTAAACCAAATTCATACAACACTAATTTTAGTCTTTAAGGATTTCATGAAGAGTAAAAGCAGAACACCAGGTGGAAAGAAGAAAGGAGAAAGCCTACAGTGCAATGCTAAAATAGCTTCAATAAACATCTAAAGTCACTTCACGTGGTCTAAAATTGGCCCTATATGAGAAAAAAACTACATTTTCAAAATTCAAATTGTACATTTTTTATTAAAGTCAAAATAGTGTAAACATTTTAAATACTATCAACACACTATTAATATTTTTCCTTTGGTACAAAATATTTATTTATACCTGTATTTCGTTTTATAGTTTTATTTTCTGTACAGTGTTGCATTCACCGGGTCCCATCGAAGTGGCTATCGATGCATTACTAAGAGGGTAAAAGATGGAAGTCTTGGCTGGATGATTAGGCTTTGTATCCTCCATCTCCTCGACTATCACAGCCGCCTACTGACCGACTCTTCCCATGTACACGACCACCACTTAAACATTCTTTTTCAGAGCCCCCAAACATTTAAGGTTTTCCCATGGCACTCATGCTCACTATTCAATATTGGCCTAATTTCCGACTGATCCAACTTAACAAGGTTGAACTGTAATTTGAAAACTTTAATGTATATTTTATATTGTCATTATTATTTAGCAATGCATTATTTTTGAAAAATCGGCTAAAATACATTAATTTTATTATTATTATAAACTAGCAAAAACAAAGGTTATAAATTGGACCACACAATATTTAAAATTTTAAACTATTATTATTATTTAAGCAATATTTAAATCAAAATGCATAATACAGAAATTCACTGCGAATTCTTTAATAGTAGTAGTAGTAGTAATTTTTCAAAAATATAATTATTTGTCATAATGATAACTAAATTTAGTAAGTATTTCATTAATATGTATTGTCAGTAACGATGTATATACATAAGTGTTATCTTTGAGAGACAACAAATGGTTAATTGTAGTGTTCTTTGATTTTTAACCTTACAACTTTTTTCATAAGAATGTAAATTATATTACTAAATTAACAATAAATTTTAATTTGGTAATTTAAATTCATTGGCTAATTTAAAACATATAAGAGGTGTGATCAAAAACAATAGTGAATAATTTTATTACAAAGTAATAAGCTTATATCAAATTTGAATAAATAAATCTCTTTACAATAACCTCCTTGACTAGTGATACACTCATTACAACAGTGATTCCATGATTAAACATTTCTGGAAGGTTCCTTATGGAAGGGCCTTCAGCTGCTCTGTCGGAAATGCTGTCAAAACTTTTTCCTTTCAGTACGGTTATTTTTGGGTACAGCCAAGAAGCCACATGGTGCTAAATCCAAAGAATAAGGCAGATATGGACTGACAGGAATTTTTTCAGCGAAAAACCCGCGAATTAGAGGGCTGGCATGGGAAAAAAATTTAGCACTCGCTCTAATAATTTGCAAATTATCACTTAAAATTCTTAGCATGGATCTGTACGAAATGATATTCAGTTTTTTTGGTATAAGCTCTCAGATAGTAAATCGCCTGTTTGAACTAATAGTTTTGCCACTTTTTGGTCTGTTTTTGAGGTCAAAGGATGTCCTGACCATTGCTTGTCTTCAATCGATTCATTTCCGCTTTTAAAACTCACATGCCACTAGTAAACAGTTACCACATTATCGCCATACACTAATTTTAACATTTGATAAGTTTCTTTGGCACTTTTTAACAACTTAAAATAAAACATAATGTTGACTCATCTGAAATCCATGATGCGTGATAGACACGATAAACTCGAGCTCTTTCTTCCAGTTCCGGAAGCCAACTGACACGTCACAACTTGTTAAAATTTGACACTGACTATCTCAAAGAATCAGGCTATCAGACTTATTACTTCAAATAGATGAAGCATCAGTAGTTCATTCATAATAAAATTATTCACCACATTTTATTATATAGATTTAAATTGCCCATTTAAAACCATTTACAATGGATTTCAATTTAAAACCATTCATAATGAATTTAAATAATACATTTAAAACCAAATACAATGGGTTTAAATTTCTATTTAAAACCATAAGCAATGAATTTAAATTGTATTATTAAAACCATGTAAAATAAATTAAAATAATCAACTTCAAATTCATTCACACACAAAAATACATTATTGAACAACAAACTAACTAAATTTTGCGGAACATATCATTTTCTTTTCGATTCATCTACGCCAACATGCAATACAAAACACAATTCAAAAACTTAACCAAAATACCACACTCTTGAACAACTAATAACACAAATACACAAAATACAGTGGAAAATTGATTCAAAATTACTTTTCTCCAACATCAATAACAGAATATTTAACTAAAAAAACTTGTTACTACTCACAATCAAATTTACATAAAAAAATCCACATGAAATTCACAAAAATATGAACAACTCACAAAAAAAAAACAATTTTTTAATTACACCAATACTTTCCACTGCATTTTTATACTCACAAATTGTTCAAAAAACTCGGTTAGAAATAATCAGTCTAAATCGTTATTACCACTTCAAACAATACATCAAGGACCAAAAGAAACAATAATAATAATAATTTACCAAAAAAATCGCAAAGAAAGTAAAAGCAATATAATATTTACAGCGAATTTACAAGATCAAAATAATTTACTAAAAAAATATTTGTACAAATTTACGAAAATGATTCCTTTATTTAAAACATTATAACATTTATTTACTTGGGGTCTCTTACAAGTACAATTATGAGATTTAGAAATTTTACAGAAAATCTATTTTACATAAAATTTATTTTATAGAAAATCAGAATAAGGTTCATTAATTGTTTAATATAGGTACTCTTACATTCAAAGCAGTTGTTCAATGTGGCTACCATTCTGTTCCATGCAGTATTTGGTAAAATTAAACCATGCGTTTTAAATTTTTTTAAATGCCAGGACTATTTTTGATCTTGGTTATTGAATGTCAAACTAAAAAAAGTGTTTCTTGACTTCAATACCTTTTTGTTGTACCCTATTTTTTGCAAAAACTACATGAGATACCATTCTGGGACCTATTTCATTCATTTAGCACATCAAAAACCATATAAAACCAGTAAATTTACTCATAAATTGTGGTTCTGGTAATTTTAGTACGGTTTATTCTACTGAGGTAGTTGAAATCTGAGTGAAACATTTGGCTAATTGTAACTTGATGATGAAGCGTTTTAGGACTTATGTTTATATGAAGTGTTTTTTTACTTTCAGCTCTAGAATCAGATCCTGAGATTTTGGTGCACAGTTTAAAAACACCCTTAGTACACTTTGAGGAAAATATTGGTTAAAAAGATGAAGAAGACTATTTAAAATGTTATCACACCACGATTCAGCCAGTTTTAATGTATGGTTCAAATTGTTGAACCCTGACTGCTCAGCAGGTATCAAGAATAGAGGTTGCTGAGATGAAATTGTTAGACCTCTAACAGAGCATTGATTGCTGGATTATAAAACAAATGGAGATACTAGGCATGAACCTGATATGCCAAGACTGATATGTAATATAAACTAGAATGATATAATCATTTGTTATGAATGCCAGAATTTCTAACACTAAAACAGGTGCATACTTAGGGTGTTCTCCCACCAGTGATACTCGACTGCGACATGACCTCGACTCGACGTCCCATACGAGTCCTACCCTTACATTTATATGTTTGCCCTCCCATCAGTACGACCTCGGCGCAACCTCAATCAAATTGATTGCATCCAACATCCAACTCAGTCTGTCCAACACCTGCTCGACCAGTTGAGTATAGTCATGGCAGACGAAGCAGCCAATGTAACCTTTGTGCTGGAAGTTGAAAAATATCCGTCTCTTTTATAATTTATATACATGTCTTTTTTATAATTCTACGACCAACAAGCTCAAGTAATAGTTGGAAACTCTCTTTTGACATCCGATAAAAAGACTTAAATTTGTATTCATCACAGGAGAGTCCTAGGCACACACATTCACTCCTCTATTACGATTATTACTTATATACGGTGATATCCAACAGCTGTGTTTTTTCTGTTTTCTTTTTAAATAGTAATAAGCAACAACTACATCTTCTTCATCACTTGACATTTTGCAAACTGCAGGTAGATTCGAAGAAAAGGTTGAACAGTTCCATTGAGGTCGAGTCTCCTCAATGTGCAAACATGCACGACGTGACTTGTTTTTCGGTCGAGTCAAAGTCTCATCACTTTAATCACGTCGAAGTCGTGTTTCACTGGTGTGAGAGCGACCTTAACAGCAAACCAGACAGGGTGTTGGATGACTTCAGATGAAATTGGCATCCAAACTTTTTAAG
Organism: Catonia carolina; assembly: GCA_035578175.1. Classification (NCBI taxonomy): domain Eukaryota; kingdom Metazoa; phylum Arthropoda; class Insecta; order Hemiptera; family Achilidae; genus Catonia; species Catonia carolina. The sequence goes on along the minus strand of JAQMRL010000007.1, from coordinate 6,804,327 downwards.
AACTTGGAAATAGACCAAGAAGACTAATCAGTATTATTTATGAAAATGACTTTAAAACATACCTATATCAGTCCAAAGGAAGTTCTTTGAGGAACACCAAACATTTTTTTTGTATATATTAATTTGGAATCAACATTATTTTGGATTAGGAAATATATATAGAAATCTTTTAGTTAACACCTGACAATTATTTTTGGTCCCTTGTAAAATTTAACTGGTACTTACCACAAAAATTTTTTATAAGAAGTATTAGGGAAAAAAATTGGGGTTTGTAAAGGTCGAAAATATTATTTAACAAATTCTGAAAAGACTAGATCATTCCATATTGTAGCTTTTTTATTCTTTAATTTTATTGGGCCAATCTATATTTATATCCTGTTAGTTGCTAGGTCATTTTTTAAATATTAACAATTTTTTTATTTATGATTCTGCAAGTAACAACAGATAAAAAATTACTTTGAACTGAGCATAATCTTACTTATTTTCTTAATGGACATAATGGGTTTAAAATCCTGCTTATGAGCTCCACTCAACAGTAATTAATTGGGATCCTTTTTTTTAATTTTGTTATTATTGTAATGTATTTCAATACTCCACACAATGCACAGTACTGAATTTAAATTTAAATACGTAGCCTCATATTAAGGTACGGAACAGTATCTAATTAAATAAATTAAAAATGAAAGTTTCAGTATTATTGGAATTCGTTTTTGGAAATTTTAGGTTGCCTATGTGTTGTTGAACAGTGTGAGGATCTTACCATCCATCAAACGTACTTTTAATAAAATGAGCGTGATATTCCTGCAAAACATTTTCAGATGTTATTAAGGAAATACTGTACTATAATTAAAATAAGATTTTTTTTGTTCTCTTGAAATTTCAGTATTTTTGATTATATATACTAATAAACAATCGAAAAATATTGTATTCTCACTTCTACTGACTTTCAACTCAAAAAACATGACAGCGTGTTATCCAAAATTTTGTGTATCCTACATCGGGTCAGCCTGCTATATATTTTGGTTTGTATGTAAAAAAGTTAAAATTTGTTTTTCGAAAGAAAAAAGACCTCAAGGTACAAACTAGGCCAATGTTTACTTTTTATAAATAGCTTTAGAATAAAAAATTATAAACAGAAGGTTACTTAGTCTTTCAATATAAATCAACTTTGAAAACTAGCTTTTGAAACAATTCAATTTAAAAGTTTGAGGTTATTTCACCTGTTAAAAGTAATCTTAGGTACTTAACATTGATCAAAATTCTAGAAAAAATACAATCCCAGAGAACCATGTCTCCAATGAACCTCTGAAATTGCAAAAATCAGCTGATCTAGTAAAGTAATTATAAACAAAATAAAATAAGATCTTACATAATTATGTAAGGTTCAGTATAATTGGTAATGGTAAACTCAAGTAATATTGTGTTGTATATTAACAAATAAGTAAAATGAAAAAGTACAGTCAGACAGCCTGCAGGTCATACAAAAACAAAAATAATACTTTTTTCACTCATATTTTAGTATGATAGTAACCTCTTCTCTTGGTGATACCTAACTTCCATGAATATAAATGTAATGTATTCTATTGTACATGCATAATAAAATGTATGTAATACTATAAATTATTATGTATGTATTATATGATTTTTTGTTGTCGGCAGTCTCTCGACTGGTTTGATGCAGTTCTCCAAGCTATTCTATCTTGCTCAAGTCGTTTTATATCTACATACCTGTAACACCCTACATCTTTTGTAATTTCCTGTAAATATAACTTAACCTGTGCCTCCCCCTACAATTCACTCCCTCAACAGTACCCTCCATTATTGATAAACCAATACCTGGATGCCTTAAGATATCCCCCACTAGCCATCCGTTCTTCTGGTAAGATACTTCCATATACTTCTTTTTACATTCACTCACGTAAGAACCTCTAAACTACTTATTTTGTCTACCCACCTAATCTTTAACATTTTCCTATAACACCACACTTCATAAGCTTCTATCCTCTTCCTTTCTACAGCCCCTATCACCCACATTTCACTCCCGTATAATGCTACACTCTAAACATAGTGTTTCAAGAAATTTTTCCTAATCTATAAGTCAATGTTTGATTATATGATATAAGTATATAATAAACTTATAATGTACTAGGTACTACTATAGGTTATTGTTATAATTATATTTTTATTACTGTTAAAATATTGTAAGCAAAACAACACATGGAATTTGAAAAACAAAAAGTAATCAACACACGCAGAATCATATGCAAAACAAATTGTTAATTTTTAAAAAGATTAACCAACAACGAATTTCATTATTTCTGGATTACTTTACATGGATTGACCCTAAAATAAATTATTATTATTAAAAATATTTTTGAAAATTAAAATGGTTCGAGAATCGTTCCCTGAGGTACACCAATGTAATACAATATACATAAATATATTGAAATATAGTGGCTCAAGAACAGTTCCTGAAGTATACCAATATAATTAAACTGCTCTTACTTTCTTAACGATATGATTAATGTTAGTAATGTTAGTACTGATAATTATAGATAATAATAATAGTGAGAAGAGGAAAGAAATTAAATATCGTAACAAGAACATAAATGTCCATAAAATTTTAAATTATTGTTAGTGTTATGCAAACTATCTATTAGACCGCGGTTGAGCATACTGTGGTTCCTGTTGATCAGGCTGACAAAAAACAACATACCTTGCTGGTAAAACGAGCGCTTCTAATTCAGTCGTTAAATGCCTGCGTATCATGTGCCTAGATGGTGGTATTCCTAATGCTGTGGCCATTGTGTCACCACTTAATGATGGTTCTAAGACAACTAAAGCACCGTGAACACCGCTATCTGTAAATAAAGAAAGAAAAATGTAACAATATTCAACAATTTCATTTTACACTATAGAACTGACTATAGAATGGATGAAACAAGTTTGGGAACAGCAACCAGGGGATCTTCTTAAGCTACCAAATTTAATCAAGTTAGACGCATTTAAAGGACACCTAAAAAATAGAATTAAAAATAAATTGAAAAATATACAAACTAAATTAGTGATAGTACCAGGCGAAATGACATTAGTTCTTCAACCACTAGATGTCAGCATTAATAAACCATTTAAAGCACTGGTTCGAAAAGAATATGAAAAGTGGTTATCACAAAGTAACCATGAAGTGACGCCTTCAGGAAAAATCAATAAAGCTTCGCCACAAGACGCTGCAACTCGGATTTCTGTCAGCTGGAACGCCGTAAAAACGAAATAGTAACCAAATCTTTAAAGAAGTGTTGCATAAATAATGCTCTTGACGGGTCCAAGGATGATGTGTTATGGACGAATAATGGCAATATAGCTGAACCTTCAACTTTTTCTACGGTCAGTAGCGGTACTTCTATTAGTAGACCTAACTGTTCAGAAAATGAAAGTGACAGTGAATAATTATTGCCTACAAACTTGAGTTATAATTCGCGTTTTTTGTAATTAAATGTATCTAATCAGTGTAGACCCTTACGTGTTTTGAAACTTGATTTTGTATACTTAATCGTATGTCGGTATGAGGGAGTTAGAATCAAAACTCACCAGTTCCAAAATTTCAAAAATTCAGTTAGCAGTCGATTATTATTCTTCTTGGTATGCTGCATAATACGTATTAATGTGTTAGAATGAAAACTATCTAGTTCCTATAGAAAACCAACCTTAAATATTGCGGTTGGCATCAAAAGTCACATGTTCCATGGAAACATGTGAGTTCTAACAGCAACTGTTTTGAGTGAGTTACGTGACCTCTTCCAGCCAATGAGCTCTCAGCGTTTTGTTGTTGTCAGTTTCTATTGCATTGAGTTGGGTATATGACGTGGTTTGTTTTGTTTATACAAATTTTTGTTGTGTACATATTAATAACTAGTTAATAAACTAACTTATAGAAGCTATAACAAACGCATTTTGGGGATGTTTTATTTTACATCTGACTGTTCTGCAATTTCTGCAATTTAGGGATCAATGGAGACAAAATGAAGATCTAAAGTTTTATGCACAATATCATTAACAGAGCTCAAGATCCAAATTATGATGAGAACGTTCAAGAAGTAATTTGTGAATTTGTTTCTGTCAATCGAAACCGCTCTAAATAGGCCAGCCTGTTGGTGTAGTGGTTGGCACAACTGGCTTCTACCTTCTACGCCGCGGTCCCGGGTTTAATTCCTGGTCAGGTCTGGCATTTTTTCATCACTCATCTTCATGTATCATCCTTCCCACAGTCTGCATTAGCAGTAATTGGAAAACAGTCAGATGTAAAACCAAAGCAAAAAAAATGTAAATAGTCAAGAGCAAGTTGACATATTTACTCTTTGTTTGTAGTTTTATCTTATAAAAGACATCGAAAATGAAGAAAACCCATGCGAGCAGTACAAATATACAGGGTGGACCAGGAGGAAAGGAAAACATTTTAACAGGTGATTGTAGACCTAAAAACAAGACAATAAGTTCATATAAACATATGTCTGGAAATGCTTCGTTAGCGAGATAAGTCTAGCGAAAGATTTCGCCCAGATTTCCACTCCGAGGATTAAATGAAACCGGATTGAACCAATTAGAACGGTAATTAAGACAAACATTTGATCGTTTCAAATGAATTTTGACTTGAAAAATTGATTAAACTAGGTCCCAGAACTGTAAGTCCCTTAGTTTGTAAAATAACTTGCTTAAAACACAAAAATTTACTGTCAAAAAACACGTTTTTTACGTTTGAGGTGCTATAATTCCATTAAATGGCTAACAAATGCATAAAATCCATGAACAACAATTGTAGAGAATTTAATTCTGAGAAAATTGATGTAAATAAAGTCAATAGCAAACAAATTCTAAATTATTTAATCAAATTTAATGTAACTTGTATTACCCTCCAAAAAAGTAACAATACTGTATTATCATAATAAACGTTTTAAAAAAAAATTAAGCTGATACAAATTTAATTTACCATCCTAATACCGTTCTAAATAACACATAACTAATTTACTTACATTATAAATAAGGTTTGAAAATTCCACCATTACAGTCTATACACTTCTTAACACGCTTCCGAATATTTTGTGTCGCTTTTGCAAGAACATCTTTCTTTTCCTTTGTGAGGGCCGCAGCATCAAAAATTCGAGTAATCAGTTCATCTTGTGTATTAACTTTCACTTTGTAAACTTCACTTTTCATCCAACTCCATATGCAATAGTCCAGTGGGGTAAGGTCTGGAGACCTTGGCGGCCAGTTAATAACTCCTCCAGCACCAATCAGTTTGCCTGCAAAGTGTTCATTTAAAAATTCTCTAACTCGATGAGCAGTATGCGGAGGAGCGCCGTCATGTTGAAAATACATATTCATTTGTGTTAAAAGTGGTGTATTTTCGAGAGAAGTAAACAATTCATTACGTAAAAATTCCATGTATGTTTCTGCTACAAGCCGGTTCTCTAATATGAAAGGGCCAATTAATTCATCATGTACAATACCACACCACACATTGACTGAAAATCTGCGCTGAAACTTATTGTCCGTTGTAGCATGAGGATTCTCATCTGACCACTGATGGAAATTCCTGGTGTTGTTAACACCATCACGAGTAAATGTAGCTTCGTCGGTAAAAAGTATTCTTGAAACAATACAACGATGCGTTTTAATCCATTCACAGAATTGCAGACGCACAGCATTGTCTCCTGGCTGAAGATGTTGCACTTTTTGTATATGAAATGGATACAATCCTTGTAAGTGTAAAGTTCGCAACACACGAGTTTTTGGGATATTAAGTTGCATAGATATTCGCCGCGAGCTTGTAGTGGGACTACATTCAATTGCTTGAAGAATTTTTTCAGCATCATCTTCATGTTGAAGCCCTCAGTCAGATGAAATTCTTGCGCTAGGAAAACAACCAGTCTCACGAAGATTAATAAAAATCCTGCTAAATACCTTATGATTTGGTACTCTACATTGAGGAAACCGACGTTGATATTCTGCAACTGAAGCTGTAGCATTGCCATTACAAAATCCATACACATAAACCATATCTGCGTATTCGGCGTGAGAAAATACGTGAGGCATTATTAAAAGAAATGTGAAACAAAACCGACAAATTTCTAAATACAAATTGAGTTTTAATTTAATTTAAATTATTGATAAACACAGTAAGTGGTCAATGGAATTTGAAATCAATTTTTCTCTCAGATAAAAATGCAATAGGTAACACTAATCACAACTAAAGTAACCAAGCGCATGCGAATAAGTCATACTGTGTTTAAGCAGCCACCAACAGTTACAATGATCAGTGCTACCGACTTAATAATAAAGTAATAAAATAATAAATAATCAAATTTACTTGAAATTGATCAGCTGACACGGTACAGTAACAGCTGTTGTTATTACATTCAGACTGCACAAAGTGCATTTGCCTCAGTGTTTGTTTTCTCATAATTAAATTTGAATTAATTAATTTAAAATTTGTTTGCTATTGACTTTATTTACATCAATTTTCTCAGAATTAAATTCTCTACAATTGTTGTTCATGGATTTTATGCATTTGTTAGCCATTTAATGGAATCATAACACCTCAAAAGTAAAAAACGTGTTTTTTGACAGTAAATTTTTGTGTTTTAAGCAAGTTATTTTACAAACTAAGGGACTTACAGTTCTGGGACCTAGTTTAATCAATTTTTCAAGTCAAAATTCATATGAAACGATCAAATGTTTGTCTTAATTACCGTTCTAATTGGTTCAATCCGGTTTCATTTAATCCTCGGAGTGGAAATCTGGGTGAAATCTTTCGCTAGACTTATCTCGCTAACGAAGCATTTCCAGACATATGTTTATATGAACTTATTGTCTTGTTTTTAGGTCTATAATCACCTGTTAAAATGTTTTCTTTCCTCCTGGTCCACCCTGTATAATATACTACTATTTATTCACCCCGAAAGCCAAATCTCATGAATTGGTTGTATCAAACCGAGATTGACTTCTTTCATAGTTTGATAAATGATTAATTTGTACTTGTTCCTTTGTCAGATACCAATATTTGTAAAAACAATAAGCGGCTACACACCAGTGTACGTTTAAGATTCGTCGAATCGGTTATTTAATATGACTACAATTATTTTTACTTCTCCAAGCCAAAATTACCCTACTGTATTAATATTTAATCGCTTTTATCTTAGAGAATAACGTAATTTTTGCCAATGTTCGAAAACTAGAGAATCTGTATCAGAGAATAAACTTTTTACCATCGATTCTCTATACGGATTATTTCTTCAAGTATTAGTGATATTGAGAATCGAAACATCACTAGTTTAAACTAATACTACAAAATATGGTGTGAAACACAAACACAACTTTCTCTCGCCAGTTTTAAAAATTTTACATGAAAATATAACTTTCCCTACACACATTTTATTACTTTCGAGAGAAAGTAATAACAAAAAACATAACCAATGTTTAATCATGAGAGGCCAATGTAAAATGAAAAACAACGTCTTTTGGTCTTGATTTTGATGAGAAAAATATGGGAAATCACTAACTGATGCTAAACTAAGCTCTGTACAAAAAAACGCTTGAAAGAAAAGGTGCTGAAATTTAAATATTTAGGAGAAAAGCTAACACAAGTATATTTAAGAAAATTCAGTATGAAAAACCGAATACAGAAAATGGAAATTACCCATTCAACAGGGTGTCCAAAAGAAAGGTCAAATTTCAAGGTTGAATTATGCGCCATCAATGCATGGGAGAAGGGAGTGATTTTGATCAATGTGTGCAACATTCAGGTATAGCAGTCAAGAAGGAATGTTGGATAGGAGCACAGCACACTTTTCTGATCAAAGCTTATTTTAAGAATGGTAATTCCTACGTTGCAGCTCTTCGGAAGTTTTGTACTCAGTACAATATTCGCCAACCAAGAGATGCTCTGATGAGTGTTAGTATTAAAAAAAGCATAAAGAAGAAGCTTTGTAAAATGGGTTCCGCCCTTACTAACTTCCTTCAGGACCCATGCCAATTGTTTCAACCGACACATTTTGGTGCACCATAACTGCTAGTGCCAGCAATGATTGCCCTGTTTTTCTTTGAAAATCCAAATAGTCAAGCTGTAACTGTCAATTCCAAACAATACGGGAACATGATTAACACTTTTTTTGTTCTATTGAGTAAAATGAAGCCCTATTTAACAAAAACATGTGGTTTCAACAAGATGGGGTTACAGCACATACTACTAAAGAGTCAATGGGTACGATACAAGCACGTACTCCCCGAAAAATGATATCAAGGTTTTGAGACCTACATGGCCTATAAGGTTACCCGACCTCACCCCATAGGCTCTTCCTGAGGGGCTATCTAAAATTAAAAATGTATTCCAAAAACTACGGACGATAGGAGCCCTGAAAGAAAATATTCGACATGAAATCAACATTTCTCCGCAACTCTGCAAGAAATTGTTCATGTATTTGCGCACTCAATTATAGAGGAGTACATATGAATGATTAGAAAACACTTTGATATATATAAATATTTTTAATCAATCAGCTTTATTTTTTATAACACTTTTTAATCTGAATTTTCCCTGGACACCTTGTACATAACAACTTGACAATGCTAGATTTTGCAACATGAACATTTGAACTTACCTTTAAGATTGTCAGCGTATTCCCCAAGATCAATGTTACGAGCCCATCTGATGAATCTCTGATTTGTCCACACTAATGGGTCAGCATCAATTGTTTCACACTGGTGCCTTCGTACTGCTAACGCCTGAAAAATTTAACAAGAGTTTATTAATCTAAATATTTAAAAGAATAAAGAGGTTTTTGGTCGAGTTTAGTCTCAGCTCCAACTCAACTGATTATGATTGTTAACCTTTTTTTAAATATAGCTCTCCAACCTCCATGTGTAGATTTGCTATCATCCTTTGTTATTTTTCCCAAATTCTCGATTATTGCAGACAAAAGAAAATTATTGGTTTTCTATTACCCAGTTCTTTGAAAATTTACTGAACCAATACCATGATTCATCATTTTGTGGCCTCCATGTGGATTGATGCAGTTTTACAAGTAAGTTTCCGATGAAATTACAGTAAAACACCTCTCAACTGTAACCCAGCTAAACCAAAACAGATCCAATTTTTTTTTTTACTTAGGGTATTACTGTAATGTATTTCAATTCTAAATAATTATAATGTACAGTACTGATTTTTACTTTCTCTTGCCCTACATGGATTGGGTTTGAAGTTCCGTATTCAACTGCAAGTGGCTTAAAACCGAAAGCCAAGAAACCAAAGTCGGAATTTGGAAACAAAAGTAACGTCATTGATTCCTCTTAAAGAGTAAATACTAAATTTACTAATGGTTTTTGCCATAAATCAAAGGTAGGAACTAAGCCTTTTTAAAAATTGCCACCAGCCATGAGACACTCAGATATGAGTACCATGAAAGGGATTTTCCACTTAAAAAAGGGAAATTACTATTGACCCTAAACTAGGGTCTGTAGAAAAAAATACTTGAAATAAAAGTTGTAGAATTTTTATTTCCTATAACTTTAATTATAGTATACACCTTTGTTGTAAAATGCATACTAAGGCCACAATATTAACCCTTTCAGTACCAACATCCAGAAAACAGGACATCGATATGTTTTACGTAATGACAGCATCCGGTTTACCGGACGTCCGTAAGTTATGCATAAAGTGCCAACGTCCAGATAACCGAACATTTCCAAAAAAAAACTTTTAAACAGAAATCAATGGAATAATATATTTTGAAACTGCCTCTGTGGCATACAAACTAGTGTGCTAGCCTACAAAGCGAAAGGTCCCGGGTTCGATTCCCGGCTAGGGTCTGGAAATTTAAACATGTTAAAATCACTGTTAAGGTATCAAAATACACAGTAGTTGCTAATGACCCAGCTGTCGATGCGACTTTAAATAAACTAAAAAAAACTATTTTGAATATTTATAGTGTTGAACAATTTCCTTTTTTTATGAACACAACAAAAATTCATTTTTAACAGGAAATTTTATTTTTCTGTAACATTGAAATTTTGGTCGGCAATGGCAAGCTTGCACCTGCAAGTTTTCTAAATAAGGGCTGGCACTTTTTGTACACCCTTTCAAATTAAATGGCACTTTAGATAAAACTTTTAAATATTGTTTCGGCACTGAAAACCCCCATTTTTATAATGATTTAGATGAGCAAAATACAGAAATTAACTACTTGATGCAAATTCTAATTTAATCCAACTAATCATAGTGCAATAAAAAGTTTTAATTAAAAGTTGTAGGTTTTTTAATGTTCTACAACTTTAGTTAAATACGCTTTTGCCCTAGAATGAATATTCAGGCCATAATCTTAAAAACGAACTTTGACCACGGAGCACATGGCCCCCCAAGAATTTAAACAGACATGGCACTAATTATATCTTGTAGAGCACAAAAACTGTAGTAAATAAGGAGATTTTAAAGAAAATCATAAAGCTGTTTTTGAGAAAATCATATGAATACACTACTACTTCCAGTTGACTGATTTTGAGGAAAATGTTCATGTTGGGTCCCGTTGTACCTATATTATGTTCCAGGATTTAATTGCATACGGTATTACAATCTAGAGACATTTTGTTCACAAAGAAACCATTCATAAAAAGCATAATTTTTGTGTTCAGGGAGCCTGAAAAATGTATTTCTGGTGAAAAATAGATTTTAAAAATCTACATTAAAACAATACTTTTCTTTTTCTGTATACAGTATTCATGTACAGCAAGAGAAAGTCGAATTACCTATTTCTTAACTTTGTCACCAAAATTTCAATTGCACTTAAAATCTAGTAAGCCTCTCCCATAAAATGTCATCAATGAAATAATCAATTTCTTTTTGGAAAGACCCACATTTTCCAGACTTTCCCAGATCTTAATGAATTAGACTACAGTATTAGAAAAGAAAAAATCATATAGAATATGAGAAAACTCATTCCCATCAACAGAAAGTTGATGGTTATATTCCATCCGGGCGCAATCTGCCGTACTAAACTAACGTGCCCATTTTTTCATTTGAGCTTAGTCCTGAAAATGTTAGCTGGCATGGCAGGGTAATTTATACCCACTTTTTCTTATTAATATTTTGTTTTTTAAGTATACATAAAAAAACTTTGTATTTACCTTATACTGCTTTTCGTATGTCCTTCTTACAAGTATGTCGCGGTGCGTACCGCTTCTTCAAGTAATGTTAATAAAAGTTTCTAGAAATATTTTATAAAGATTGCATCTTCCTTTGTCAACGGTTTGAATCAAACAGTTTGTTTCCTGAAGAAGTGGTGCGCACCGCGAAAGTACTTGTAAGAAGGACCTACGAAAAGTAGTATAAAGTAAATACAAAGCTTTTTTATATATACTTAAAAAAGTATATTAACCTTTAAAACACGGGATGCTGTTTCAGTGGCTTTTAACAACAGATGTGTTCAGAGAGTTTTAAAAGAGACGCTCCGTACTAATTGTCAACTTAACCACAGGAAATAGTATAGTTATCTTGCAGGGAATTTTCTAATGTGTGTAACAGTGCAATCAGAAATAAAATATCATGAAAGGGAAATTTTGTATTTCAGTTTAAAATGTTGGTAGCATGTAAGAAAATCCAGTTTTTTGTCGTAGAAGGGGAATGGTTGTAACACCCACACAAATTAAAATACGCGTGTGTCGTGTGTGTGTGTGAAGTATGAATGTTTATACGTTGGCAGTTTGCCCTTGAAAAGGCAGAAGGCCTCATTTACAGGTTTACGAACGATTTTAGACAAAAATGAATTATTTTTGTTAGTATTGCATTGGCTTAGTAAAAGCTCTGCCATTTGCGTTCCAGACCTCTTACAATGTTTATCAAAACATGTATTTATACAGTAAGCAATGTTCTATTCAGCTTTGCCCATAAGAACAGCCCCAAATAAATAAGATAAAAGAGTTTATTCGCAAGATCGTTATGATAAATTTGAAGGACATTTTTGTAAAAACACGTACTATTTAAAAAATTTGTAACTATTTACAAATTTTTCGGAAAATGAATTGAAAATTACCCATTTTTAAAGAAAATTCTTCTTTACAAAATATATTCTATAAAATTTTTTGATAAACTGAATTTTAAGCCCTTCAGAGTAAAAAATGTACACCAAGTACTTTATATTACCGTGCGAAACTTTTCGCTAGCCACAGCGAAGACAATAGTAAAGTTATTTTCAAAATTTTATAATAAAAAAATTGGTACGTATTTCATAAATTAACTGTATTTTTTTCAGAATTTTATATCTATTAGTAAATAAGATAAAAGAATTTATTTGCAAGACTCTTATGATTAGTTTGATGTTTTACAAAATTACAAACACAGTCCGTACGTTAAAGGTTAATATGGCTTCTACTGCTATGATGCTAACTAATAACTAAAATAATTTTCTAATTAAAATTTTATTTTCTCTTGCCTATATGAATATATTGGAAGGAAAGTATTGTTTTCATGTCAATTTTTCGAAATTGAGTTTTCACCGGATATACGCATTTCCAGACCCTTTGAACCCAAAAAACATGTTTTTATTTAGCAATTGGTCTGTGTGTGAACAAAAAATCTCAAGAACGGAACACCATATGAAGTTGAAACTTGAAACTTAAGTTAGGTACCACTAGAGGACCTGACTCGAATATTTTCATCAAAGTCGGTCAATCGGAAGTAGTAGTTTATTCATGTAATTTTTCACTTTTTTGTGGTTTTCTCAAAAACCGCTCATACAATTTTTTTTTAAACTCGCCTCATTAACTACATTTTTTATGCTCTACAAGCTAGGTAAGGCACCATCACAGCTGTAATTCTTTGGGAGGCTATTCTCTTGTAGAAAAAAAGGTATTTTTTTAAGATTGCAGCCTTAATATACATTTTAGCGCAAAAGTGTATACAATTAAAGTTGTAGACAATTTAAAAATCTACTACTTTTATTTCATACATTTTTTTGTATAACACTTAGTTTAGCAGTAATTACAGATTTTCTGTTTTTCATGAAAAGCTGTAAAAACTGGATTTCTTAAGATTTCAGCCTTAGTATGCATTTTACGACAAAAGTGTATATAATCAAATTTATAGGAAATTAAAAGATCTACAACTTTTATATTAAGCATTTTTCTCTACAGAGCCTAGTTTAGCGTGAAAGAGTGATTTTCCGTATTATTAAGCCAAACTAAGGTTGGTTTCATTTTGCATCATTCACCCATGATTAAAATAAGGTTATGTTTTTTGAGGTTAGTTTTTACGTTTATTTCTAATGTTTTACTACTAATGATAGGCTATATTATTCATTATTTGCATTACCAAGATCAAGTCGTGTGAGTGTTTCATACTAGATTTTTTTTATAAATTATTTTTAAAAAAATTCAATTAATTGTAACCCAGCAACAGGCAATTTTTAAATAAAATAACTCATTTAACTGCTAGCTTTGTTACATTGCTGTTGTGATTAAGCGCTCTTAAACCTGTGATTTATTTAACAGTAAACGGTCACAGTAAATGTTTCTGTAATTTACTGTTAAATAAATTACTGGTTTTAGAGCTATGATTTTGTGTGATCTTTGGTTAGTTTCTCCATCATCTACATCCAGTATATTGCTATTACAGCGTGGTTCCAAGACATGTGATTAAATGGCAGCTGCATATAATCACATGTCTTGAAATCACATTTCTCAGAATCCAAGTTCAATGTAAAATGTCTACAATCCATTCACAATTGATTCCAATACAGTACATACACACAACATAATACACTCATACAAATAAAATTATGTAAGAAGTAAAAAGAAGAATGTTTAATAGAAAGTACTTTAATTCATTATTTTTATTTCATTAAAACACAACTTAATATTTCTTATCTACAAATTCCAAATTTACGTACAATATATTAAGAACAAAGATAAAAATCTGGTGCGAAACACTCACACAACTTTCTCTTGCCAGTGTAAATAATTAACAATAAACCTAACATTAGTAATAAAACATCAGAAATAAACAAAAAACTAACCTCAAAAACATAACCTTATTTTAATCATGAGTGAAAGACGCAAAATGAAAATCGAACTCAGTTTGCCTTAAAAATACGAAAAATCACTCTTTCACGCTAAACTAGGCTCTGTAGAGAAAAATGCTTTAAATAAAAGTTATAGATCTTTTAATTTACTATAAAATTGATTATATACACTTTTGTCGTAAAATGCATTCTAAGGCCGAAATCTTAAAAAAATCGATTTTTCACATGTTTTCGTGAGAAAAAATTAGAAAATCGCTAATGACTGCTAAACTAAGCGTTATACAAAAAAATGTTTGAAATAAAAGTTGTAGAATTTTAAATTCTCTACAACTTTTATTATACAAATTTTTGCGCTAAAATGCATTTTATTAAAGCCATAATCTTAAAAAAACCACGTTTTTACGAGAAAACACCCTCACCAAGAATTTCAGCAAACATGGCGCCTACCCTATCTTGTAGAGAATAAAAAGTTTAGTAAATGAGGCGATTTTAAAAAAAAATCGTAGGACCAGTTTTTGAGAAAATCGCAAAAAAGTGAAAAATTATACGAATAAACTACTACTTCCGGTTGACCGATTTTGATGAAAATGTTCGTGTCGGGTCCGGTAGCGGTACGTAACTTAAGTTTCAAGTTTGAAGTTCGTACAACGTTCCGTTCTTGAGATATTTTGTATACACACACACAGACCAATCGCTAAAAACATGTTTTTTGGGTTCAGGGGGTCTGAAAACGTATAGATCCGGTGAAAACTCGATTTCGAAAAATCGACATGAAAACAATACTTTCCTTCTTATATATTCATTTAGGCAAGAGAAAGTAAAAATATCAGTGTAACATTTATGTAAACTTTTAAAAATTCTGAAATCACTAATGCTCATATTACATTAGAAAATTAACGAATATTAACCCTTGTGCAACTAATAGGTTTGAGAATATTAACTCCTTGAACACTAACCCCGAGATCGCTCCAATAGACTTGGCTTTTTTTATCCATCTTTTATTCAAAATTTTATGAGACGGTAAGAAAACTTTGAGAGATTTTTTAAAAAAACAAACATAAAACTCGATTTGTTTTACACCAGTTATAGCAAATTTACGAAAAATTTGTTGTAATTCATGCAAAGTCGCGCGTTTTTGGCAAAATTTGGCAATAAATTATTTGTTTTAATCTGGTATTATAGAAAAATGTCTAGTGAAAAATTTGGTTTATCAAACGCCCACTTACCACACTATACGGCTATTCAAGCATATGTAAGTGTCGAGTGAATATGGATTCAGTGGAAGAAGGAAGGCAGAAAAAACTGCTCTCTTTGAGCTGATGTCATTGACCCATTCTTACAGTTATTTATATGACATGTTATTATAGGAAAGCACGGAATTTTGTGAACACATGCATGTAGAACAAAACAGAAAAGATAAATATTAAAACAAATCAGTTTCTATGAGGAATGTCTGAAAATAGGCTATTCTACGAACCTCAAAAGGTTATTCATTTTTCAGGTCATATTCAATTCAACTGGTTTTGCTATAAAAGCAATACTGAACAATATTCCTACCCCTACCATTCAAGCTTTGAAATGCAGTTATAACTCTATTTTTAAATGAGATACAGCCTTTACACGGTTTTCTTCAAAAAAATCAGAATTTGAGTAGTACCCTAACAATCACTAATCAACAGCAAATTTCCCACTAACCTGATTGTGTTTTTAAATAGCTTACTTTCTTCTGCATACATTCAGCTAATATTTAACTATAATGTTTACCGGTGTGCCCATATATTGACCTTCACTATTACACAAATTGTTGAGTACTTACACAATCGTCATCTAACAATAATATATTGGCTATCCGCCACATAAGGGTAAAAACAGTAAAAAATGATTCTTTTTTATAGTTTGATTGAATAAAATAATTTGATAAAAAGTCTATGTACTTAAGCAAAAATAAACTGCATTTAAAGCTAACCTCTTATTCACTGTAAGAGGAATGATCCATGGCCCCTATTATTGATGATGACACTACAGATGAAGTTGTTGTCTTCGGTTAAAAAAAAAGTTATGTGACTTTGTTTTACACTTCTTTCTATTTCATGTAATAAACATTTGTAAGGTAGGCATGCAGATTGAATTTCATGGAAGCACTTAAAATGTCTAGCTTGATTCGGGGTCTTTTTCAGTAATTTCTTTTATTGAATTAACAAAAAATTAACAGTTAAATCTTGTGTCGTTTCATTTTGAATTTCTTCATGAGACTGTATTTTTTCTCGAACATCTAACAGAATATCTTCTTCAGTTTCAATATCGTGTGATTCAATAAAGTTATCAATTTCTTCTTCTGCAATACTGAATCCCAATTTGTTACCAACTTCTACTATTTCGTGATTTAGTTCTGGTGTTCAAGGGTCACCAGTAACTCAGTCAGGTACATTGCGATTAATAAATAAATTTTTCCACGCTGATAAAAAACACCGCTGACTTTCACCCAAGCTGTGGCAATATTTTCAACTGCGTGTTTTACATTGTAGTTCTTCCAAAAATTGATCATGGTAATTGGAACATCGGAATTTTCTTGGTCAGTGTTGGTTGCACGTAAACACTGTTCAAATGCAAGTTAAGTATAAAACCTTTCAAAATTGGCAATGACTTGCTGATCCATAGGCTGAATGATGGACCTCGGGTTTGATGGAATGAACTCTACCTGGATAAAATCACTTTCTAATCTTAGTGAAGGATATGTGCGTTGTTTAAAACTAACAAAGCTTTACGATCTAATTTTTTTGATTTTAAATATCTCTCCACTGCTGGCTAAAAGAAGTTTTTAAACCAGTCAGAAAAAGTAGCTCAAGTAACCCACGCTTCACCACTGCTCTTCCAGAAGAGTAACCCATGCTTACCACTGCTCTTCCAGATGAGTAACCCACGCTTACCACTGCTCTTCCAGAAGAGTAACCCACGCTTACCACTGCTCTTCCAGATGAGTAACCCACTTTAACACTGCTATTCCAGAAGACTAGTTAACGGGATTTGTCGACGTTTTTAAAAGCGCATGGATTTTCAGCCATGTGAACTATTAGTGGCTTCATTTTAAAGTTACCAAATGCATTTGATTCAATTATGATTGATAGTCTTTCTTTGAAGGCCTTGTGACCAGACAACTTGCTTTCAGCATCTGTTATGCACACGTTTTTGGCATACTCTTCCAAAATAATGATGTTTAATCTAAATTAATCACCAGTTCCAGCTTAAATCAGTAATAATTACTGCAAATTTTCGTTTATATTTATTTGCAGTGTTGATATCAGCTGAAGTTGCTTCAACATGTCTAATCACACATTTCACTCGTGTTTTCAAAAACTGCTTAAACCATCCATTACTTGCAACAAATTCAGCGTTACTTTAAAAATTCTATTAGGATACTTTTCTTTTAATGTTTCAGAAAAGATTAATAGCCTTTACTCTAAAAAACTAGAAGTAACAGAGTCTCCATGCAGTTCTTTTTCCCCAATCTAATTAACTAAATGTTTTTCAATTTCCATAAAAATATCATCACGATCAACTACCTGTTTCACGTTACCAAACACATCCTTTGCAGCATTCTTTAATTTGTCACTGTTTTTTTTATTTGTGTTAACAGTTGTCAATGGCAAGTAAAACTTTTTTTAAATTTCACTAACACATAAGCCACTCTCACTATCCTCTATTATTTCAATTTTTGTATTTAAATCAGTAGCAGATTTTGTTTTTTGTTAACACTTCGCGCACTTTTTGGTTTTCTTTTTCAGACATGGTACGCGATGAGTACAAATATAAAACCAACAAACTGTACACACACAAAATGGCTAGCAAATTTTTTGAAATCACTGTAACAAGCAAAACTGAGTAAAACAACGTTGTGGAACACTATCCGTGAATGTTGGTGGAGAAAGCATGGGTGGGGATCAGGTCAATGACCGGTGTCTAGCAGTCTGACGGACCATGGAGTGACAAACCAGATGACAAAACAATACATACTAGATTAGACCTTCGTATTAGCGGAACGATCACATACACATGTAACCTTGGTCTGAATTCAATAATCACTTATTCTCGAAACCTCAAAACTTGAGCACCTCATATCTCGAGATGACACTGTATACATTCCTTCAAATTTTCCGCTATGGTTAAACATTCACCACCCATTTATTCAAAATCATCAGCATGAATTCTAAAATTCAAGCGGGTGGAATACACAAATTTGTTTCGTACATAATCTTTAAGTATGGTTGATTTTTATATTCATAAATATTTAAATATTATATTGACTCAAAATTTTGAAAAAAATTATTTAATTAATAAATCTACGTGACGTACTAGTGCAAATCGTAAAAAGTTTGCTTACTAGAAAAAACTGGAGAAATTTTAAGTAAACTTAATGAAGAAACCTGATCAATTTTTTTAACAGAAAAACAATATTAAAATTAATACAAAATAAAGGAAACAATATTTTTGGTGTAAAAATTTTTAATAAGACGTGATAAATTTTTTTATGGAATACTTTAATCTGGTTACGTCTAAATTGTACATAGTTGTTGATTGATATATTGCATTAATCGCTTGCTCACGCTCGATAACATCGATGCTGTAAAAGTCGATATATTCGATAATCTTACAAAATTAGGACTATGAGTGTACTCTATTAGATTCAGAATGAACTAAATTAAGTGACAGCATAGTCGGCAATCGCATACAATACGAGCTAATGGATATAAAACCAAGTAAAATACGCGCCCGTATCGTATATGGGTGCTGTCCAACTTATCAAAATGGCGCGCCCATATAGTATATGGGTGCTGTCCTGAAAGTGTTAATGTTTTGTTTTTTATGTACACATAAAAAATCTTTTCATTTATTTTATACTGCTTCTTGTACTTTCTTCCTTACAATCACTTTCGCAGTGTGCACTGCTTCTTCAGGTGATAATAATAAAAGTTTTTAGAAATAGTTTACGAAGATTGCATCTCCCTTTGTCAATGGTTTGAAACAAACTTGCCTGAATTCAATGGTTGACAAAGGACAATACTACAATCTTCGTAAACTATTTCTAGAAACTTTTATTATTATTACCTGAAGAAGCGGTACGCACCGCGAAAGTGCTTGTAAGGGAGAAAGTACAAGAAGCAGTACAAAGTAAATGAAATTTTTTTTTATATATACATAAAAAACAAAACAGTTAAGCAGAATAATTGACCATGCAATGAGACAAAAACAGATGCTGGTAATGCATACATGTAGCACAAAGAAATCAAAAGGGATTTACAACAACTTGGATTAACTCATGAAGATGTAACGGAAAAATCACCCAAATACAAACAGGTCATCAAGGACCACAACCATCAACTTATGACACAGAAAAAAAAAGAGTATAAGAAGAGGGAATTTTCAGAAGCAGCCAAACAGAAGCGTACTCAGAACATGAGAGAATAACACATCAAAAAGAGACTGAAAGCTTCCAAATTGTCCATTGTAAAGTGGTCCATTGTGGCTAAACAAGCACTAAAAATAAAACAATAAAAAACACTAATATGGATTTTGCCGCTATGATGCTAACTAGTAACTTAAATGATTATAATTATGAGTTGTATTCCTAAAGTAAGGACCATCAGCTTATATTTTAATATTGGTAGGGCTGAACACAGTTTCACACATGCAGCGCCATCTTTTGACTATTAACAAAACTACAGCAATTGATGTTTTGATTCAATAGTTGTTTACCAGCTGGTAATTACAGATGCCTGTGACAATCATTTCTCCCGCCAATTGTGAAATGCCTACTGTGCAATCCTGAAACATCCCGTTTTTTACGGATTTTGATGAGAAAAATACAATTACTAACTGCTAATTACTAATTGTCACTAAACTAAGCGTCGTATAT
Source organism: Catonia carolina (assembly GCA_035578175.1). Classification (NCBI taxonomy): domain Eukaryota; kingdom Metazoa; phylum Arthropoda; class Insecta; order Hemiptera; family Achilidae; genus Catonia; species Catonia carolina. The sequence goes on along the minus strand of JAQMRL010000007.1, from coordinate 6,784,353 downwards.
AAATATGTTTTGAAAAAGTCGTGTTTTTTTTTTAATTTTCTACCACTTTGATTATATTATACACTTTTGCCCTAAAATGCATATAAAGGCTGCAATCTTAAAATTCTATTTTTTACTACAAGACCACAACCTCCCCAAGAATTTCAGCAGACATAGTGTTTACCCTATCTTGTAAACAATTAAAAATGTAGTAAATGAGGCAATTTTTAAAAAAACTTGGGAGCCGTTTTTGAGGAAATTGTAAAAAAGTGAAAAATCGCTCGAATAAACTACTTCTGATTGACCGATTTTGAGGAAAATGTTCCTGTTGAGTCCCGAAGGGTACGTAACATAAGTTACAGGTTTTAATTTTGTATACTATTTCATTCTTGAGATATTTTCTTGGCACAATCACTAAAAACATGTTTTTTGGGTTAGAGGGGCTTGATAAAAGTGCATTTTAGTGAAAACTCAATTTCAAAATATTTACATAAATACACTACTTTCCTTCCTCAATAATCATATAGAGCAAGCAAAAGTACAAAAAAATTAATAAAAACTCAAAACTTCAGCCTTTACCTGTCTATCGTATTTCATCATACGCAGCAAATGAATACCATGAACTATTGACGCCTGATGAAATTTTCTAGTCACACCAAGGAATTTTTCGAGTTCTTTTTTACTTAAATGATCTAACATTCTAGCGTCAACCATATTTGTTGCAAAATTTTCCGAATACTGAAAAAAAATTAAGTCAATTTTATAAAAAAAAGTGTTTATCATAAAATGTAAATACCAATATTATTCGATTCTCGATACAAATTTTGATACTCAAAAACAAGAAATTGATTCTCAATTCTGATACCAAAAATTAAAGAAGTGTAAAAGTAAAAACTAAAAATAATTATTTTTAAATATTATAACTTTCACAATACACGCAATGAAACACAAGTTAACCTCCTCTAATAACTGTATCCAGAAGTTCTACTTTAACAATGAATCAACAACACCGATCGATCAAACGAAACCACTCTAAATAATTGAGTGCACAACAAATTCATTCTTTTCGGTTATAAAAAATTTAAAATATGAAAAAATGCACACAAACAGTTTAAACATACAATGTACTGCAATTTATTCTTATTGGTAGCTCAATCTCGTGAAGTGGTTGTATCAAATCATGATCAACTTCTTTCAATAAGTTCAATAAGCAATTGATTTGTACTTGTACTTTTTTGGAAACCCAATAACATTAAAATGAGTGGTCGGACTCCGATTTATGATTTTTAATATTTGTCGAATTGATATCACGGCAATTTAAAACATTATTCAAAATATTGAAAAGTATTTAGAAAATTTCAGTATTTTTGGCACAGTTCGAAAACTAGAGAATCAGTATCAAAGAATCAACTTTTTACAGTAGATTCTCGAAACTGATTATTTTTTTAAGTATTGGTGGTACTGAGAATTGATAATTGGAATCGACACACCCTTAGTCAAAAAAAAGGTGACCATGAGAAACATTTAAAGTTTCTAAATAAATAGCGCAAAACAATATTAATTTTTCAAGAAAAAATTTATTTAACTTGCCTAACATGGTTGTGGGGACATGCCATAATAAATTACACATGTTAAGGTCAGGAGATCGAGGAGACCAGGGCACACCTCCAAATCGTGAAATTAAATGACCTGGAAATAAGTTCCACAGCAGATTTATCGAAATCCGTGCAGTGTGAGCAGCAGCTTGAAACTGTATGTCTTCTTGCAAGTTTCGCTCCTGACATTGTGTAATTCAATTGTGGTCATTTCTGTGTGATTCATAATGGTTGGTCGACCACGAACTGCTCCATGCCGGCCGACAATAAAATGAAACAGAAATGCTCGTTTAGCAGCTACCACTGAGTCACCATTTCTTACTTAAGTGTAATATGTAAGCACACGCTGCTCGACTGACCACTGCTCCATTGTGACTGAGATACCACAACGTACACTCCTCGGAAGGTGAATAACCCCCCCCCCATACAATGGCTCACCAAGAGTACAGTCCCAACCAAAATGTAAATGTTTCTCATAGTCACCGTGTATAATAATAATCATTTATTTAAAATTTTAATCCATACAAAACTCAAAAAGAGTATAAAAAATCAGTATCAAACCTTTCATCTCTTAAAAAGTGTTAAAAGGAAACATCACAGAAAACAAATTGTTAATATTAGTAACATACAATATAAAACTTTAAGTTAAACTTCATCGGTTATAAATGCCTGGACTGTAAAATATGACTTTTCAAACAGGTAAGACTTCAAATCTCTTTTAAATATTTTCTATAAATTTTTTTTTTAATTCTTTTCTTGAAGTAGGAAACCTACTTCAAAATGCTGAGAGGGGTAATATTGCTAGAAATTTCAAAATATTCTGTTTGTAATTTTGAATCGCTTATCTGGCGACCAAATAAGGTTTCAGTCCATTATCTGTAGTTAGTTACGCAAATTTTATAGTTTCAGTAACATTACCTGAGCTAAACCTAAGTCTGGTAGCCATTCACTAGAAACCCAAGTATGTCCTAACTGTGCGATACATGGATATCTAACCAATGAAGGATGTCTATGTTCTTCGATCGCTAACCTCAATTTCTTACGATGCATTGGATGCGATATACCTAAACCACATTCTAATTCAAGATCGCTAAGTTCTAACAACACCTGAAACAAATGACAAAAAACCATTTCATCCATTACTGAATCACATAATCGTGTTAATTAAATTAATGTTTAACGTACAACTAAACATGACAAAGATTTTACGCACATAAAACCTAAGGTGAAGCACTCACCAAAATGATATGAGAGTGATGTGACAGTAACACGATAGTGATATGATGACATTTGAAAGTTATACAAAGGTTATCATTGGAGACAGTGCTAACCAACATGATACAACACACAAATTATATTGTAATATTGTACAGTGATATTCTAAAAATGGTTGAGGGAATAGATTGTTAATACGAGGGGTATCTACAAAGTCGATTACATTTTGCTCTGTAGCTGCTGTCCTAGCAGCTACAGAGCAAAATGTAATCGACTTTGTAGATACCCCTCGTATTAACAATCTATTCCCTATACCATTTTACTGCATAAAACAGCGGAAAAACGCTGTGACATCGTAATGGCCGTGATAGTCCTTATCACGGCCATTACGATGTCACAGCGTTTTTCCGTTTAGTGGCTATCCAGCTGTGCAAGTGAGAGGTTGCTGTCGGTGGTCGTTATTTTACAGTAACAGTTTGATATGTGTGCCGCAATTGAAAATCCCACGAGTTATGAGGTGCGTTCAGTAATACGGTTTTTGTTGGTGAAAAACCATAAGCCAATTGAGATTTATCGCCAACTGTGTGAAGTGTATAGGAAGTACGTTATCACTGAAGGTGGAGTATGCCAATGGTGGATTAGGTATAAAAATGGTCGAACTAATATGCATGTTGAAAAACAAAGTGGGCGGACACGCATTGTGACAGATGAAATTGTCTCTCAAGTCGATGAGAAAATTAAAGAAGACTGCCATTTCACAATAACAGAGCTCTCGCTTAGTTTTCCACAAAATCAAGAAGTTTGTTGCACGAAATTTACACAAAAGTTAGGTTACCACAAATTTTGTGTAACATGGGTTCCGAAAATCTTGACAGAAACCCATAAAAATCAGCGTAAAGCTGCTTCATTGTCATTTTTGTAGTCTTACGAAAAAAATGGTGATTCACTACTCAATAGAATCATTACTGAAGAGGAAACTTGGGTAAAACATGTGAATTGCGAAACAAAATTGATATCGAATGGGGGCGTACAAACTCTCCCAAAAAACCAAAAAAATGAATGCAAACAAAAAAATGATCTGCAAGGAAGATTATGCCAACTGTTTTTTGGGACAGGAAAAGAATTCTTCTTGTTGATTTCTTAGAACATGGCACAAAAATAAACTCTGCAAGATATGGTGAAACGTTGGAAACGTTAAAAAGAGCAATTCAAAATAAGCGCAGAGGAAAGTTCAAAAATTTTGTTTTAGCATGACAATGCCCAATCACATACGGCAAATCGGACTCGACAAATCTTGGATGCTTTCAAGTAGGAGGTGTTTCCTTAGCTGCCATACAGTCCAGATCCTGCTTCTAGCGACTACCATTTGTTTTTTCAGCAATGAAGACCTGGTATGTGACGCAGCAGTTTGAAGATGACACGGAACTGCAGGAGACTGTTACTACCTGGTTGAAGTCTCAGGTGGCAGAATTCTACGACGCTGGAATTCAAAGCTAGTTAACCGCTATGATAAGTGCCTAAATTTGTATGGCGACTATGTTCAGAAGTAGTATTATAGTGTCACTTTCAATTGTATGCAATAATTTTTTTCTTGTACTTTGTTTTTTTCTATACCAAAATGTAATCGACTTTGTGGATTGACCTCATAGAAAACTGGCAAGTTAAATTGAGCACTCGTTTACACGTTCGCACGTAACACATTCCCCGCACCTCCTGTAAAGTACGGTCAGTATAACACACAACAGATCAAAAAGTTTGCATCATAGTCACCAGTCACCATATGTGTCTAGTTTGTCTTTGTTGCGCTTTGTTTAAATTTCTAGTTTATGTAGGCATAATTTTAAATAAGAAGTTAAAGGAAATGCACAATTGGTTAAATAAATAAAGTTTAGAAAAAATAAATTAGCCATTAACAAATCAGTTCATTAAAACAATGAGGTTATGCTGGGATGAAGTACAACAATATGCACAATAGGCCAACAAATCTAGGCCTAATCATAGCGAGGGCACGTGCTTATAACAAGATGCGACTGTACAGCTGTTCTTGTATCCTCACAGTCAGCACTCAATTTTTCTTACCAGTATTCTAGTACAAAATTGTGTATTTTATGGGGTGGAGTATATTGAACCACAATATTGAAATATACCTATATTGCTAACCACCAGAATACGGTAACAGAAAACACTCACCAATGTTTATAGTGCTTTCGTGTATCTTGTAGACATCTTCAGTAAATTAAAATTTTTTAAAAACATTTTTTCATATCAAAATTTAAAACTTCCTCTCATACCATGGTAGATAAGGAATAGTCAATTCTTATAACTAAAACAGTCTTGCCAACTTAATCAGTTTGTCATATTCAATCTGTGTGTTCATTAATTTTTCCCTGTTACTTATTTCTAAGATTATTTTTTATACTTGAGATAGTATGCTTATTTTTGATCATGTGTTCAGTTACATTGGAGAATTTTCAGTTTCCTTTTTTATAGTTTGAATATTGTTCTGTAAACCATTTGTTAAAAGATCTGGTGGTTTTACCTATATATATTTCATTACATTCATTTTACATTATACATTTAATTTTATAAATTCCACATGAATTAAATTGATTACTTTCTTTTTCTTTATCATTTACATTTGTATTATTATGTTTTTGTAAAATAAATTTAATAGGAAACTGATTAAGTAGGCAAGACTGTTTTAGATATAAGAATCGACTATTCCTTAGCTGCCATGGTAGGAGTAGGAAGTTTCTGGGCTAAACTGCATATTAATGTAACAATCCTAAAATACAATTTTTTTACATAAAAACAGCCTCCCCAAGAATTTTAGCAACATGGCACCTACCCTATCTTGTAGAGCATAAAAAATGTAGTAAATATAGCGATTTAAAAAAAAACATAGGAGCCATTTTTGAGAAAATCGCAAAAAAGTGAAAAATGACTCGAATAAACTACTACTTGCAGTTGATCGATTTGGATGAAAATGTTCGTGTCCAGTCCGCTAGTGGTATCTAACTCAAATTTTAAGTTTCAAGTTCGTACAATATTTCGTTCTTGAGATATTCTGTTCACACACAGACCAATCGCTAAAAACATGTTTTTTGGGTTTATGGGGTCTGAAAATGTGTAGATCCGGTGAAAACTTGATTTTGAAAAATCAACATGAAAACAATACTTTCCTTCTTATAAATTCATACATGCAAGAGAAAGTAAAAAATTAAAATTTATTAGGATAAAAATTTAAATAAATCTAACTAAATGGCAAACATAATTCTTTCAGATCGTTCAATAAAATTTTGACAAGAATCTTTCATGGATTTTTTATTAGCCTTTCATACTGGGGAGATATTTCTGCTGCTCCCTGTACTATGAACAGGTACCAAGTACCCAGCAAAACTACCGAGTACGTTCTGCAACAAGTAGGTATTTTATTTTATGAATTCCATTCCAAGAATGTTACTTTTGTATTTATTAAAATTCCAAATCATCTTAATACCTTGCCAGATTTGACGTTTTCAGCACACCTTGGACCATACTGAGGCATACCAAGTGCTATTTCCAACCAAGCTAATACTGTTGGTGCACGCCAACGTTCCATTGGTATCGATGTGGCTTCTCTTAATAACCTTAATTTTTCGGCGTATCCTTCTTCAGTCAATGGTGACCAACTTCTACCATATACTTCACAGGCCGCATCTGTAAATTAGAGAAATAAGAATTACGTAACTATTAATAAATTACAGCATTTCACACAAATACAAAAAGTCATAACCACATTTTTAAACTAAAGATAAAGAAGGATAAACCTGCATTCCTCATCCGTTTTACTCTACATTGTTAAGCTCCATGTTTTTAGAACACAAAGCAGTTTAAAATTATCATGTGAAGTCGATATTTAATTATGATGTTCCAGTCTGCAAAGCTTCAAACACAGAATTTCTCTTCAAAGCACAATAGAAAATAATAAAAACCATGCTAGATATCAATTCTTATATGTCCTATACCAGGTACCTTTCTATCAAGTTGTGACACCATGATTTTACCTGGACTCTTCACACTGGAGCTGTTTTGATTGGTTCATTCTTACACAGATAAATTTAAAGGAAATCTTTTCTTTCACTCTTGGATACAAAATTTGCAATAATTGGAAATTTAAAGACTGAAGTGGTAATGAGTTAGTACACAACTTGTTTCAACAAGTTTACGAAAAATCAAAAGAACTGAAAACAGTGTTCATCATTAAAATCATTCACAGTGTTTCTATAGCCATCAATTTCTTTAGCTGGTATAATACTTGAGTCATGAGTTTGCCTTAGGTTTTATCAAGGGGTAAAGGGGGGAAAGCATCAGTGTGCATGCGCCACTGCTTTGGTATCAGTTCGCCAACACAACAACATAAACTATACTTAGAGGACATACAGTATAAAGCGGAACCTTTTGTAGAGTCAATCTACTGTAAGAGTACTCCACGCTAGGCAAGCGCCTATTGGTTGTAAACAAAAGTTTTACACTAGCTGGCGCATATCTACCTCTCCGCCTGACAAAATTATCTTACACTAGATTCTTTTTTTCAAGCACACAAATCTGTCTTGTGAATTTATCATGGAAACTAGCACCTTCAAGGGGTGTACCATTCATTCCAGTTAGCACCAAAATTTTATGATCATTTTGAATTAAATTTGGCTACGAAGTAGGGATTGAAATTACGAAGTGTGCTAAAGAGTTTTTGAAATTTTTAGAGTCACTCAAAGAACACTGCCTGGTTTATATGAGTACAGATGAAGCTTAACAGAACAATCACACTGTCAAAGTTATACCTGATACAAAGAATACAAGAAGAAAAGAATACCTGACTTTTTATTTTAGACTTTCTGATAATTCTAAAAATTACTGTATCCCATGAAAAAAGTGGACAAAAGTTTTGGTTCTTTAGAAAATTTTTATGATAAGACTTGGTGAAATTTCACTTTGAAGCCCCGACTAGTTCTTCAATGACTTAAAATAGTCACACCAAAATAACTGTTTTAAAATTAGTCTTATTTGTCGATAATAAAAAGTTTGCAATTACAGTTATTTGGTTTTGCTTTAATATTGTACTGGCAATATTATAACACACCTTAGTAAGTCATTAAATTAGTCGAGGGTTCAAGTAAAATCAAGTAAAAGTCTACAGTCAGTGTTTGCTCTTATTTATTTTTGTCAGCTGTATGTAGAAAATAACTGAATGTTAAACTTAAAATTTGTTTATAAAAGTATTATTTTACTAACAAAATCAAAACAGCTGTTTGATTATATTTAAAACGTTGCTGTAATTATTTTTAAATTTATTAAAAATTCTAACAAATTAATTATTTTACAACATAATAAAATTTTTAAAAAACTATTATTAAATATTTTATTATTTTTAAAATTAAATAATAAAGAATTTCAATATATTTTTCAAAATTTAAGTAATGATTAATGTTGATGGATAAAGAAGGTCTTGAGCAACAATCAAGAGAAGAGAAAGAATATTGTGTCAGAATTGAAAATGCATATGGGTTGAACCTGTGTATTGAACATCGATTAGAACATAATGAATTGCATATTTTACTATCATGCTGTTTAATAAAAAAATATACATGAATAAAAAAAAAATTAACCAATTTAAAGTTGGCTATTCCTTACTTGTTTTATTAACAAGTTACAGAATGTTATTTGTTGATAAAATAAAATGTTTCTTTGAATGTTGCTCTGGATGACTGAAAAGTTAACTTTCGCAATAATTAGAAACAATATTCTGATTTTAAATACGGTTCAAACTAAAATTCACAGTTCTTCAACAGAAATATCTTATTTATATTGTATCAGTATTATACTGGTATTTTTAATAAATGTCAGAATCTATTTCTGAAATCTTAGGTTATGTTATTACCAATATAATCATTACATTAGTAATAACATAAAATGATATAACATAACACGTGTTTATTTATGTAAACTGTTCAGCTATGTTTCTAACATAGGAGCATGTAAAACAACATAATAGGTTAGGGATTAAAGAAGTTTACGGGGTACCCAAAAATATCTAGACTAAGAGCACGTTGCCATTTGTAGATGTAGTAGAGCACTCTCCCGCTACATGGGATTAGTAGCGATCTTCAACAAACAACTGCCCAGATGGTGTCAGTTTGTAGGTTAACCCTGTTCAAACTGGTAATGTAATTTTAGATGATGCCGAATGGATTGTGAATAGGGCGATAAAACATGCTTCCGCAAGGTCAGTATAAGTCGGAAACCGGTAAATATTGTTCTTTTCTTGTAGGGAATTCTTTAACGCATCTAATAGTGTTTACAGAAATAGAATATCATTAGAGGGTAAATTTTTATTCCCTCTGTAGTGTGTAGGTAGCATTGATGGTTTGGAAATTGTTTGTTCTGAATGGAAATCTGTGTAGCTCGTGTGTAAGTCAACGTACATGCATGTTCTTTAGTTTGGGTTGAAGCTATGACGATTCTGTTACGACATTTGCCCTTGAAAAAGAAAGACGAGACCATTTTACTTTTCAGGATGGGGTTTACCATCACAGAGACAAAAAATTCAACAATTTGCTGGGTAGGGAAAAGAATTTTCTACATTACTTTGCTTACAGCTATAAACTAAATATAATAGTGGCTCTCTAAAATCACCGTAAAGAATGTAAAATACGATCCCTTCATGCTTCCCTGTGATGTGAAAATGGACTCATGTTGAATATTTTGTAACTTTGTCAAATATTTACAGAAATTTAAATAAAAAATGACATTTATTCCAGTAAACTCTTGTCTACAAAACATGTTTTATAAATATTTTTGCTAAACTGAAATTTAAGCCTGCTATAGTAAAAAATATAAAGTAAACACAAAAATTTTCGTGGTTGAAAATTTCGCTCACCTAAACGCAAAGAATTATCAAGCGATTTTGTTGTAATTATATTGCAAAGGCGTGTACGTATTACATGAATCAACTGTAATATTTTCAAAATTTTTCATCAGTAGTGACATTAGATAAAACAGTTGTTTTGAGAGTGCATTTTGAATTTTGCAACTCTTCTGTTTAACGAGTAACAGTCTGTTTCCAAAGGGTTCATGTTTGATCATAGAGTTGTGTTTCTCTTACTGTTGTCATATTCTGCCTGCGACGTCAATAAGTGTCTAGCCAATCTTCCACTAGCTTAATGCATACTTGGTTTCTGGGTCTTACTTGTAACACCAACTCTCATCACTTGTTGTAATCACAGGTTGTTGGCATTGTTCTTTCTTCTGTTTCCCTCTCAACCACGTGATTTAATTCCACTTGCCCTCTATGTTTCTCTGTTGTTTGATACTCAAACCCTACTTGTTTTCATTCTCTACTAGAGATACAGTGAAATGAAAGTTTATTTATTCGAATATTTTTCAAAATAGTCTAATAAAAGATAATTATTCGATAGCCTATCACTAAGTTTAGATATAGAAATGAATCATATCCTATTACAGCATCACTATAGATAGTGAGTCACGAGAATGCCTTTTGAGTAAGGATGAGCTGAGGAAGGGAAGAGAAATCTGACAGTGCTGCCAACCTCAACATTGAGTCACTATATTTTACTACCATGCAATTGCACCATTTGTTAACCACATGTTGTCTTTCAATTAATATACTTCGTTGTAAGACTGACACGTTTTCCACTTAACCCTCAAAGCGGTGCATGTATTGTTCCTAAAATGTTAGGTTAATATTAACGTAAAGTCAGTTCTGTTTTAATCAATCAATTGATAATTTATTTGTAACATAGACCCCTACATATTATATACTAAAATAATCAGAAAATTCCAAAGTTTTTACTCAGCTCTTATTACTATTATTTTTATTTAGCTAAACCTTTACTAGACAATTCTATTCAAAACAAACAAAAAATTAAAAAAATATTTTGTGACCACACATTTTTTGTACTTTTTTATGATAAATATGAAAATTTCAAAATACAGGTTTTGTAGAGAATTTCTTTTCGTTGAAGACTGTTTTTGAATCATAATAAAACATGAATAAATAATAAAGATATTGAAAAAAAATTGTCGACAGGTACTCGTATTTAGCCGCTGTTTTAGGTTTTACATGTTTTATAACCCGTTATTTTTAGTCTTACTATTGCCTTTATTTTCCGTTGATAAAAAGATAAAATTAACTTATTACTATGCAATGAGAAACTATTATGAAAACAAAACAATAAAGTAAACCCTAACCTAAACACTACAAAACAAATCAAATAAACACTAACCTATCGTTTTGTTTCAACCCCGTTTTACAGTCATTTACTAAATATTAACAACAAAATATGTTGTAAATTTGTAATAAAAATAATTACAACAACATTAACTTATTTACAATTGCAAACAAAACATGTACGGCACAACATTATACATTACACGGGAACACAACAGAGGCACGTGAGCACAAATGGTTTGATGATAATCGTCGCCTAACAAAGCAATAACAACGCTCTAAGAAATGAAAGCGGCACTATTGGAAAGCTTAGAATTTTGTGAACAAAATGATATGTAGGTTAGTGTAGGTTGGAAATAGTGAAGATTTAAAAACACAGCAGGAAAAACTGTCGGTCAGATCGACAGTTGCAACTGATGGGAGCGCTAGCTGTCGATCAGACCGACAGCTACCGCTTCGAGGGTTAAACCCCATTTCCTTTAAAATTTTTCTTAATGTACAAAGTTTAAAACTAAATTTTAGCCTTTCTCTCAAAACCGGTAATAACTTTTCACATGTTGGCATCACTTTTTTATTGATGTAAATATCCTTTTTTTACCAGGTGGCAAGAAAATTGTTGATTAAGAATTACCTTTTTCACTGTCATTAACTTCTTTCTTTTTATTTCAAATTGTGCAAAGAGATATATTATAGTAGTTAAACCGCTCGCTCATGGCTTTTGTTAAGAGGCACGGAAAAGTATTTTTGTTAAGCTTGGACTTCACAACATTTTATTACGTTGGATATTAGATTTCATTCAGCACTGTGAGCAGTTCAACTGCATTTCCAAGAAACCTACATTTCTGTTTATGGTAACAAACAGTTATATTCGTACAGTTAACCTAGTCTGTACACGCTAAGAGTACTCCGATAGTAGGCAACCAGCAATACAAGTGAGCATGCGTATTAATTAAAAATACACACAGTATGATCAAAAACAAAATTCCATACAGCATTACAAATTTGTTTATAGTAAGCTTAATGTAATAATCACGTTCAATTCATTTGTTAGAAAATTTTTCATAAATCGAACATTAGTTTACCATTAATAACTAAAACTTTTACTTTTGTTATTCTTTTTCTATTGATACTCTTACATCATTATTTTCTGTGATATTATTTACAATTATTACATTATTATTTACGAGTATGCACTACACTATGAACTACACATACTGCACATACTACAAACGATTGTAGTGACGAGGTGCAAGGTTAAGGTTAATTTTTCCTTCGTATGATTAATCCTACCTTACGATGATAAGTGTACCCCGCAAAAAACGTTCATTCTATACAACCTTTCTGCTGCCCTCATTTTCATACGACAATGTCGCTCTGTCGCTCGATATTCTGCTTTTGGTATGAAAATTTTTCATAATCGAATAATTTTTATCAAATGAAATTTCTGAATAAAGTTCCTAGCAGCTGTAAGATGCATGAATGTTGTCTATACAGTATAATATTATTCAGGACTCCAAACATATGAAGTTATTCAATTATATGCAGTTTATTCGTTCTTATTATAATCACATCACTCACGCATGAGTTGTAGCCTTCAGAAATTTTATCAATTGTGAAACAACGATCCTTGTTGGTTTTTGGTGGTTTTTTCAAGTTTTATCGTTTCAAGATGCTGAAGGACACCCAGAACGAACATGGCCTTCAACACTCATACCACCACGTTTAAAGTGCCCAAATCACTGAAAAACTTGTGAGCGGCTCATACCATCCTCCTTGAAAGCCTGTAGAAGCATTTGGTAAGCTTTCATTTTTGATTTTTCAAGCAGGAACAAAATTTTAAACACACCCTTTATTCTTTTAAATCTGACTTAACAACGTCACAGACAGAACACGACAGCAGAAAGATAAACACAATACTATGATCAGATGTTAACCTACAAACTGACGCTGTCTGGGCAGTTGTTCGTTGAAGGTCTCTACTAACCCCATCTAGCGGGAGAACACTCTACTATGTCTACGAATGGCAGCCCATTCTCAGTCCGATTATTTTTGGGTCCCCCTTTGTAAAGGCATATGTATAATTTTATTACGTATTTTATTAAAACTTAAGTATTTACTAAACTAAATTAAAACGCCGGCCGCATTGGCGCAGTTGGTAACGTGCTCGCCTCTCATCATGCGGTCCTGGGTTCGAATCCCACTCAGGCATGGCATATTTTCATACGCTACAAAAAATCATTTCATCCTCCATTGTATGTAGTTACTCCCCAACGTCGTCGCTAATGACCTTAGTAGTTGATGCGACGTTAAATAAATGAATTAAAAAAAAAAAATTAAAACAAAGAATTGATCACGTGTAAATTTCTTATTTACTCGCTGATAAAATCTCTAAGATTAATTTATCACTAAAATGCCACACCCGTAAAAACTTTTTCGTTTTGGCAACAACCGGTGCAGAAAAATAAAAACATTCTGCTTTCGGGCTATTCATTTATCCCATGACTAGCACAACTCTATATTTAAAAGTAAACAGAATCTCCACTTTAGAATACACTATACAAAATTTTATTTTTGAATGTATGATGATGTTGGCATAGTGGTTAGCACGCTAGTTTACTAAGTGGAGGTCCCTGGTTTGATTCCCGGCTAAGGTATGGAAATTATTACGTACCAAAACCCACTATTTCTGTTCTCTAACCCACCGTAATTGCTAATGACCAAGCTGTTGCTGTGACATTAACACTTTGAACCCTAAGCCTGAGGACAGGTCAGGCTCCCGAATTAAATTGTGTAGTATTTTGTAGTAACCGTATACTTGTTTGGTATTTAGACTTCTTCAGTGGATCATTTAGCATGATTCATATACTTTTTTAGTGCATTCTGTTGGTTTTTGTTGGAAGTTATGTTAAAACAAAAAGCACGGTCCAATTTATTGGCGAGCAGTCCTTTTGAGTTTATTTTTTTATCGTTCCGGTTATGTTTCATTGTTTACTTAGTTAGTAGTGTGTTTATTCTTCTATTTTTAGTTAAGTTTTGCGTTTATTTCTTAGTATAGATATTTACCAGTTTGTTAATAACCTAATTTATTTTTTATAAATGTGTGTGATATTCGTGACAGTTGAAAAATAAATTGTATTCGGTCAAACTTTTTTTTGCCTTGGATTTTTGTCTGAACAGATTTTGTTGCAGCTACTGAATATTTTATTTTACTGACAGTTATTTTTTGTGAAAAAATATTGGTGACATTCATACTGGTAGAACTCATAAACTTATACATGATGTTGCATTTGAATCTAATTTTGAAAATTAATTTGAAAGTGAGCAGTCAGTGTTGATGAAATTCGACCCGTGACAATAAATGAAATGTTCTTAGATTCTGGATCAGAAGGTGAGCTTAACGATAAGATAGGAACCCAGATTTTGTGGTAAACTTCAGTGATCATCGAATGTAAATCAATATCTGCCTGAAAATTTAGAGCCTAGTAAAGATGAAAGAAAAGAAAAAATCTGGTGTGCAACACTCAAATGATTTTTCCTTGTCAATAAAAATAATTAACAATACAACCTAACATTTGTAATAACATATTAGAAATAAACAAAAAACTAACCTCAAAAAACATAACCTTATTTTCCATGCATGATGCAAAATGTAATCAACTTCAGTTTGGCTTAAAAATACGGAAAATCACTCTTTGACGCTGAATTAGGCTCTGTAGAGAAAATGCTCTAAATAAAAGTTGTAGATTTTTTAATTTCCTATAAATTTGATTAGTACACTTTTGTCATAAAATGCACAAGGCTAAAATCTTAAAAAATCCATTTTTTACACATTTTTGTGAAAAAAAAAACAGAAAATCACTAATTACCGCTAAACTAAGCGTTGTACAAAAAAATGTTTGAATTAAAAGTTGTAGGTTTTGTAATTTCCTATAAATGTGATTAGTACAATTTTACTTTGGTTATATACTTTCTTTGTCTAAAATGCATATTAAGGCGGCAATCTTAAAAAAAATAATTTTTTTCTATGAGAGCACAGCCTCCCCAAGAATTTCAGCAGACATGGTGCTTATCCTATCTTGTAGAGCATAAAAAATGTAGTAAATGAGATTTTAAAAGAAAATCGTAGGACCTGTTTCGTAAAAAAGTGAAAAATGACACGAATAAACTACTACTTCCGGTTGACTGATTTTGACAGAAATGTTTGTTTCGGGTCCTCTAGTAGTACCTAACTTAAGTCTCATGTTTCAACCTCGTACGATGTTTCTGTCTTGAGGTATTTTGTTCACACGCACGCACGCATGCGCGCGCGTACACACACACACATACAGACCAATTGCTAAAAACATGTTTTTTGCGTTCAGGGGGTCTGAGAACATGTAGATCTGGTGAAAACTCGATTTAGAAAAATAGACATGAAAACAATACTTTTCTTCCTATATATTCATATAAGCAAGAAAAAAGTAAAAAGAAATCTACCTCAGTTGTAACTGATGAATCACTGAGCTAGTCATTTACAGGCATCAAGCACAATATGCCTGTATTTGAAGGATTCTCTGGACCTTTGCAACTGTAAATGCTACATCAATATGAATAAGAGTAAATGGAATGGTGTAAAACTGAGTGAAATGTATAATTGAGACATTACGACCTAACGCTTACCCCTCCACATAGAATTCTTCACGGTACTAAGTTTGTGAAGGTGGGGATGACCGCAATGGCATTTCTGCCATTGATGCTGTCGAAGTAACAGCTGCGGCAAATGAAAATTGAAAACATTATATGCTTTTAAGAGGTAGGGTCAAAAAGTTCCCAGAATTGGTTAACAAAAAGTATGTAGTATAACATTTTCACCTTATTTTATTTTCCTTCAAAATACTCTCCTCATGCATCTACACACTTATTCCACCATTCATACAATTGTTGGAAACAGTCCTGAAAGCCGTTTTTCAAAAGTTTTATCAACCACTTCGTCGCATTTTCCATCACCTCTGACGAATCAGCAAAACGACGTCACTTCAATGTCATTTTCTGCTGTGGAAACAGGTAAAAATCCAGTGGTGCAACATTGGAAGAATATGAAGGGTGTTTCAGAGTGGTGACATAGGTCTTTGCAGTATTGTTTCACCATTAGGGATCACAGTCAACAATTTCCTCTGTAGTGGAAGTGGAAGGTCGCCCTGTTCGAACGTCATCTTCAATTGTTGTGTAACTGTCACGAAAATGCTTGAGCCAGTCATAAACTCCCGTTTTCTTTATCCCATCCTTTCCCTATACTTTCTTCAACATTTCAAAAGTCTCCGAGGGTGATTTCTTTAGCAACATATAGAATTTGATATTGACACGCTGCTCTGATAACAAAATCACACAATCTGATGAAAGAAAAAAGTTACGTCTCAAATATCATACACCACACACAGGAAACCAACTCCAACTCCCTGCTGAACAGGACAGCACCTTGCCTAGTAGTGATTCCAACCTCCCAAACAAAAATTTCCCTTCCAGCAAACAAATGCTTGACTGTACAAGACCATTCAGGAAACTTTTTGACCCTACCTCGTATAGAATTGCTTTAAACAAATTATATTTTGTTTTTATTAACTTTATTAATTAAATTCACAACTGTTACAAAATAAACAACCAGTGAAAATTATAATGGGTGGAAGAATGAATGAAATAACATTAGTGACGTGCATGGAGAGCACCATACACTGACATGTTATTTAGTAATTTCTTACTAATTCATCTATTAATTATGCAATTTATTAACAGCATATAAACATTTCTAAAACAGGAGATCCCTGTTCCATTTCCTCTGTCTTTGAACATTGGTTGGTAGATGACAGAATACGTAAACAATGAATAACAACAAAAATACGAGTACAGTTTTGTATTTTGTTATTAGTAGTGTACGACTTGTTGACATTAAAAGAATAAACAAACCAAGCCAACAGTTTATTACTTATTTAAGTTGAATACAATCATACCTAAGTCACATAACTACAATTTTGTTTATCCTTAAATCTTCATCTAGCTACTTAGTAGTAAACACAGTTGGCTCAGTTCACAAAACTTTATTTTGTGCAATTTGTTAAAATTGTGAGTGGGTTCGGTTAAGTGTTTTTTCAATTCAATTCAATTGAAGAGTTATAGACTTATGGTAAGTAAAAGTGTTTTCAGATTCGATAGTAGCGTGTTGTATCCATTGCCGGTTGGAATAAGATAGTCAACTTCCCCTCACTCACTAAGTTCCCGCAACTGTGAAGCATTCCTCTTCACAAGGGTCAGGTCCCAACAAACCTACTGTACTTAATTTTTACAGTTACAACCCATATGTTTGTTAAAGAAACAAAGAATTACAGATTACAGGTCAAAAAATAAGTTACTTTACACACCATTTACTGGGTCCTTGTTAACTAGAGATAGATTCCTAGCAATAGTATCAAACTTGTATGTGAATGACAATAGCAATGATATAATTAGAAATCAACTAGGACATGATCCAATCCATAAACTAAGACCGTATCTATATCACTTTCTTGCCGTTTTTCCTGCCTCATTTCACCCATATCAGAATATAATCGTAGATGAAGGAATTTGTGGATTTAGGGGTAGGACGTATTTCCATATAAAATAAACCTAAAATACATGGTATGAAATTATTGATTGTATCTGACTCAGCCATTACATGTATTCTGAATATGGCAGTATATACTGGCAACAACAATGACCATTCCGTCATTCCTTTTTTTCAGAGCAAAGGTCATAAACTTGCACAAAAGCCATACAATCTACAAGGACAGATTTCACTCATCAACACAACTTTTTGATTTCTTGTGATCAAATGAAACCCTGGCTGTGGGTACTTGTATCTCCAATCGAATAGGGTTGCCTAAACAGAATGTCATTCACAAAAACTCAAAAGAAATGAAACAGTATTTACGAGACAGGAACATTTACCCTGCATGAAATGGAAAGACAGTAAAGATGTTCTAGCATTATCTACAAAACATAGTGATACCATACTATTTTTACACCGGTCCATCATTACTGTTCTGACCACTGTAGGCCTTGTGAGCACTGTGAGGTAGTTGCTTCTGCTGCCTGGTAGATAGCGCAGAAAGCAAACTTCTTACGACACTTGTACGACTACAAGTGTGTAACACATACAGCGGGACTCAGCTAGTTAAAGGCAGTCAGTCAGTCAGTATCAATCTTCTCTATGAGAAAGACGACATGGAGATAGATTGAAACACTCAAAACTGAGTTCACTCTTTTGCTCTCACACTGACCCCTCCCCTTCCACTTGCCTAGCCAGCGATCACTCCTCTCCAAGGCAGCAGCAAGGGCCCCTCCCTTTCAAACTTAACTATGCCACCGGATGCCCTGCCACTCTGGCCGTCTAACTCAACCGACAAGAGCTACGTCCAGTGTGACAACAGAAAGACTACATCTGATGTATCGGTGCATACAAAAAAAGGAGTGGTAATGATATCAAAACCTGAAGCTCTATTAGATTACAATTTTAACAAAACTGACCTTGACATCCACAATCAGTTACTATCTCACTACCCCTTTCGAAGGAAACAAATAAAGTGATGGAAGAAGCTGTTTCTCCAACTTTTTTGTAATGTCATAATCAAATACTTATTTAATATACCGTCAGATAAGACCAGCAAATGTAAGAAAAAAGTGTCATCCAAAAAAATTACTTCTGCACGTAGGCAGTGCAGTGGAAAAAGATGGAGCACTTCACCTGTTAGAAACTCCGACTTCAGTGACAAAAATCGACTGACAGGCAGACACTTTCTAGAAAAAATACCTGCTACTGAAAAAAAGGCTCAGCCAACAAGAGTATGCAAAGTATGCTTCAACAGAATAAAAGTAAGCACTGGTAAAGCAGGAAGAAAAGAGGCTAGCTGGTGGTCCCCTGACTGCGCTACAGCTCTCTGTCTACCTGACTGCTTCAAATTGTACCACACCAGAGCTAATTATTGCACATAAAAAGGACTTATAATTTTTTTTACGTACACGAGTAAATGTACACATGAGTAAATATTAGAGTAATTATAAAAATGTATTTAGTTTGTAGGACAGTGAAACAAGAAACACTGGTAAGATATTCTCAATAACTGCATTTTAGTTAAGTGAACAAATTTAGAATGTTCAAATATTTGTTGTTTTCTTACACATTACTTCTGTGACTGATTCTATTACTACATTTTATTCTACATTTTTTCATAAAAAATGTAGAATATTACCTTGTTTTTAGACATACTGTGCTCCCAGTTAAGTTTGCAGGGTGGGAGTAACCATTGCACAATATAGTTTCGTGTGTAATAAACAAAAATGTTTTTTTTTTTAATGCAGTAATTAATATTGGTAACATGATTGTTAAGTCTACAAGTGTTTGGGGTTAAAATGCCAACATCAAAATAGCAATATGTCTTTCTAAATTACTGACTTTTTTAAAAACACACACATACCTTGAACAATTCGAATTGGCACAAGCAACTTCGGTGTTTATTTACTACAGTCTTCGCCCCTCACCATGCAACGACGGTACAGTCACAAAAGTATACAATCTCAGACTCACGCTCGGTCACTACGCTTTGTTTTCACTGTTGTTATTAATAATAGATGTAGTCTGACATAATGATGTGGCTAATATTTTGTTTTATATATGGCTTTCTGTTCATTATAATTTATTCAGACCATTTTGTTTAATTAGTTGCGTGCGTCTGTAGAGTGAGTTTTTGCAGTTTAGTTCTTGTAATTTATAATTTAAATTTTTTCTGGGACAAATTAAATACATATTTTAAAATAAAATAATTATTTGTATATTTGTACATTGAAATAAGGTTGTAGGCATTTTAAAATTTACAGACCTTGTTGAAAGAATAGGTTACGGGTATACTTTATGCAGAACTGTGTGTACACGTATAGCAAGAGTTGTGCCAGTTTGAATTGTCCACAGTATACAAGCACCAGTGTGGTGTATTGAGCCTTACATGTGGCAAATGTATAATAAAGGACGGAATATAACCGTTGAATGTTTATCAAATTTCATTGGTTTTAAAGATTTAAGAGAGTGTGTGTGGATTGGCCAAATTTGAATAAAACTGTTTCAATAAAGGTAACTGGGGACACTAGTTTTGGACTAGAAGCGTAGGCATTGTATGATCAACTGATCAACTGGAAGGTTTAGGGTCAACCACCAAGAGTAAAAATATGTAAAGTGTGTTGAACGTTATGTCGAAAAAATCTAGTAATCTTATAATAATAAAAAAGTGAATAATACAACTTTGTTAATAATATATCATCATAAAGTTTAATAGATAAATTAACATCACAATGCAGATAGAAGAGAACATCGATACGTTGGAGGTACCATCTTCACCAATGCAACGTCACCAAAATAGGACACCATCAGGATACACTTCATCTAAAAGGCATGACAAGGTAATAATAATTTTGATTCTAAACGGTACCGTAAAATAGTAAATTTAGAGTCATTATAATGTAATTTCAGTTCAATTAGATATAGCTTTTAAAATTTGTTTAACTCCATTTATTTATATTTTATTACAATATATTAGAACCATAAGTATTATACATTTTTTTATTTTATTAAAAAATAAAACCTTCTCAACTTAAGCTATTTTTTTCCAGAATCTACGGCTGATGGATAAAGTCTTGAAAGTAAATTCGTAATTTCTTTTTTTTTTTAATTTTTTTTATAGAAATATTTTAATTTTTTTTCAGTTACTACAAATAATGTGGCAATCCCTGATGTGGATAAGAAATATAAGTCACAGTTCGCATACTACAAATGTTGGAATTTCCATGTGGGGATAACATAACTTATCCCCATATTCGTATACTACACATGTGTTATTTAATTTTCTAAAAACATTGTATGTATTATTGTATCAAAACTATCATTTTATGTCAGTGTAGCTTTCCTATTTAAAACCGTTCGTGCTTTTTGTTAGCAATTGTGACGTGCAGATTAACTTATACAGTAAAAATAAAAGTAATAATAATTATACAATAAAGTCTTTGTGTCTTTTGCAGCATAAAGTCGACTAAAAGTGTAATAATATTTTTTTTTTAAATATGCAATGTCTAGGGATTTAAATTCAAGGGTAGATGGTAGCGCGTGGTACGAGAGAGACAACGGAGAAGTGAGAAGGAATGAAACAACGAAATAATACAAGAATGGTGATTGGTTAGACTAATATAAAAGACATCTGATTGGGTGTTTCAAAAGTAACGGACAAACCGAAGCCAGATTAAGACGCAGTGCATGTACGAACAAAAATCGGAGAGTTAGCTTGGTGCTCTGTATGTGAGTGGATGTGCTTCAATGTTAACTGGCAGTATTAAGTTTGTGAACTCCATCATAAAATAATATTAACTGTAAAAGCAAAGCAACGGAATGTGAACTAATTTGATATTATAGACTAATAATCTTCTGCGTTAATGTAAAAACCTGTGCATTCATCAAACGTAAAACTTCATTTGTGTCTTAACTAAACTAGTACAACGATTCCTGGAAAATGACTTAGAACTTCAAATGGATACCTGGTCAGCAAGTAAAGATGTTATTTAATCTGTATTCAGATATTAAAATTTTTAAAAGCGCTATAATATAAAATAAAACATTTTTAAAAGTAATTGGGAATTTTTTTGTGTAAATAATTATAAACTTGTATTGTATGATTCTTTTTCTTTTTTTGTTTAATTTTGGTTAATAAATATATAAATCAGTATTTATGTGTATTAGTTTAATTTCCATTCTAACATTTCAATTTTCTGTTAAACCTTTGAAAGAAACACCATGTCCTTAGGAATAAAGTAATAATTTTTTAATTCATAATAATTATAAATGTGGCATTTCCTTTGTGGGGCAATAAACCACCAACTACAAATGTTGCACTCCCTATGTATAGAAAATAAACTACATAATGTTTAAATTTTTGAAAACCTGGTCGGATAAACCAAGGGTCGGAAAACCAAGGGTTTACTGTATACTATATTTTATTCTCTTTTGTTTTATATAAGATACACTCGCCACTCCAGCGGCGCGGCGCCGCTTCCGTGTCTCGACCTCACAGGGGTAGGTGGATCGGAATTCATAAGTGGATCAGAACCATTTGCCACAAGGGGAAGTTCGGCCGCCAAAGGGGCTGGGTGGATCACAATATTTAGAAATAATATTGTGATATTATTTCTAAATAATATCAGAATTATTTAGAATTCTGATATTCTAAATAAGAGAAATTTTTCCCACAAGGTGGAAGAAAGAAAGAACTATTACTATATAAATATAAAGAACTATACTATATAAAGAACCATTTTCCACAAGGTGAAGTTCGGCCGCCAAAGGGGCTGGGTGGATCACAATATTTAGAAATTTCAAGATATGAAAGTTTAAAGATGAAGTTTAAAGTTTCAAAATTTAAAATTTGATCGTTTTACAAATTTAGGTTAATGTTTAAAGTTTCAAAATTTCAACTTCAAATGTTGTGGTTTGAATGTATGTTACTTTGAGTTTTTAGTTTTCTCATGCGACCTAAAAATTTTCGGGTTACAAAATTTTTATGTAATTTTCTTCGCTAAATAACATCTTAAAAAAATATTTGTATTCCGAAAATTTTAAAATTTTTGTTGGGGTAGTAATCACCATAGGGCCCCGCCTAAAATTTAATAAATTCTTCGTGACTCTAGGGGTATGTGTAACGTTTTGTTAATAAACGTTTGCGAAAAACCGCTGTGAAGGTGTAAAGAAAGAAAAACGTGAAAACGGCAAGCCCTAAAAGCCAGAATGCTAGTGTTTTGAGTTTTCTTAGCGAAGAGGTAGGTTAAGGAAAACGTTAGTTACATGGCCTTGAAGTACTTTGGGAGAGGCACAAAAAAGATTCTATACAATTTTCCTCTACGAAGCACCGTTCAGGAGGTAAAAAAATACAACCCCCTACCAACGGTATAGGGGTGGAACCTGAAAGTTTTCGCGTTACCAAATTTTTATTTAACTTTTAACGTCGAAAACATGCCGTTAAAATACATTTTGTATTCTAAATATTTAGAAATTTCATAATTTTCGGATAGGGGTAGCAACCCCCATTGGATCGCTTTTTAAAATTTAAAAAATTACCTGTAATGCTATAAGTACCTGTGACGTTTTGCTAACAAAAATTTGCCTAAAAACCGTTTTGAAGGTGTAAAGATAGGAAAACTGAAAACGGTAAACCCCAAAAAACCGAAATTTGGTTTTTGTAGTTTACTCAGAGGACCGGTGGGTTAAGGGCAACTTTAGTTATATAATCTTGAAGTACTTTTTGTGGGGCACAAAACAGGTTCATGCATTTTGTCCCTATTATTCACTGTTAAGGAGATAAGGAAATACAACCCCTACCGCAGGCTAGAGGGTGCTAATTTAAAATTTTCGTGTAATTTTTACGCCAAACAACATGCCGTCAAAAGACTTTTTGTATTCTAAAAATATAAACATTTCATATCTTTTGGATAAGGGTAGCGACCCCCGTAGGACCCCGATTTAAAATTTGAAAAATTACCCGTGACGCTTCGGGTATGTGTAACTGTTTAAAAATAAAAATTTGACGATATAACCCATTTTGAAGGTGTAAAGAAAGAACAACATGCAAACGGTAAACCCCAAAAAGCCGAAATTTTGTTTCTTGAGTTTTCACACCGAACCGGCAAGTTAAGGGCAACAATAACTATAAGGTTTTAAAGTACTTTGCAACGGGTACAAAAAAGATTCTATACAATTTTTCGATACGATGCAGCATTTAGGAGATAAAAAAATACAACCCCTACCGCAGGCTAGAGGGTGCTAATTGAACATTTTCGGGTTATCAAATATTTGCGTAATTTTTAATGCCAAACATCATGCCGTTAACAAATTTTTTGTATTCTAAAAATTTAAAATTTTCATTATGTTTAGATAAGGGTAGCAACCCTCGTAGAATCCCGATCTAAAATTTGAAAAATTGTCCGTAATGCGGGGGGCACGTGTAATGTGTTCCTAGAAAAAGTTTGCCAAAGAAACCCGTTTTGATGGTGTTACAAAAGAAAACTTAAAAATTGCAACCCCACAAAAGGCGAAATTTTGTTTTTTGAGTTTTCTCACCGAACTGGCAAGTTGAGAACAACGAAAGCTATATGGTTTTGAAGTACATTAAAAGGGGTACAAAAAATATTCTATACAATTTATTTTTACGATGCACCGTTTAGAAGATAAAAAAATACAAACCCTACTGCAAAAAAGAGGGTGCAACTTTAAAATTTTCGGATTATCATATTTTTATGTAGTTTTTAACTCCAAACAACATACCGTTAGCAGATTTTTTAATTTATAAAAATTTAAAAATTTCATAATTTTTAAATAAGGGTACCAAACCCCGTAGGACCCCGATCTAAAATTTGAAAAGTCACCCGTGATTCCGGGAGTTAGTGTAATGTGGTCCTAATAAAAATTTGTCAATGAAACCCGTTTTCGTGGTGTAACAAAGAAAAACCTAAAAACTGCAACCCCGAAAAAGCCGAATTTTTGTTTTTTAAGTTTTTTTAGCGAACTGGCGGGTTAAGGGCAACTTTATATATATGGTCTTAACGTACTTCGGGAGGGGAACAAAAATGGTCGCAGTGGCCTTTACGCTACTAAACTTCGTTAAAAAGTTTGAAATATTCGCGCGCCTCCTCTGAGCTTTTGAAAAGACATACTTTAAATTTCGCATTTTTCCCGGGGGTTTCAGCCGACGCCCGACAAAAAAGGTCCTCAAGGATTTTGCTTCTAGAGACCTCCTAATAGGCGAGAATTTCCATCAGTGAGTCATCAGTGGCTGGGGCTTTATATATTATAGATTATAAAGTGTATAAATGACATTACTACAATTTCTTATAAATACCTCCAAAGCACCCAGGATTCTACACCCTTTTAGTCCATAACGGTTTAGGGTTCAAACTGATAACCCTTCGGGACTCACATCAAGAATTATTTTCTTGTATTTTGATATTTTTGTGTAGTTTAATCACCAGAACTTTTTACATTGATACTAGCGTCCCCCGTCGCGGCTTCGCCCAAAGGTTATTGGTTACAAAATATTTTATGTTAAAAATAGTATAAGAGGCTTTTAATTTAGGTTTTCAATTTTGACTGTTATTTCAAGAAAAATTTCAAGTTTAAAAATAGTATAAAACTCGAGTTATTGTCTTTTATCTCATGACTCATATACAATAGAAAAAATATTATAATCCCATATCTTCAATAGCATGCACGAATTAGACAGTCCAATCTTCCGCAGAGCGTTGAACAAAACCTGTCAAACATGTTCAAACCTGTTGAATACCTGTCAAACATCTGCTTGTATTTTCTGGCTTTTTTTCTATTATATTCAACTTATCTATAGATCCGATATAATCTCTGTGTATTTCTTATGGGAGACGTCGTTTTTTTGCGATTTCTCCCGTTAAAATCAAAATTTTGGGAAACCCTTTCTTAGTGCTCCCCTACATAACATAACAAAGGTTCCCTGCAAATTTCAAGTCTGTACCTATTATAGTTTCGGCTGTGCGTTGATTATGAATCAGTCAGTCAGTCAGTCAGTCAGGACTTCTTCTTTTATAAGTATTATGCTAATTACAACAATTCTGGAATTATTTCTGATTAAAATATTAATCCAGTTTAGGTCAAAAAATTAAACACTACGTACAGTACAACATCCGGAGTGACAAAAGTAAAACATAGATTAAAATCGTTGTTAACGTCAATTCAACTTCTGGGAAAATAGCTATAGATTATAAATGCGATTAAGAATAAAATGTGAGTTTTAACATCCGCTGTAGGCAGACTGTTACTGTTTTAAACGAATCATATATATAACTATAGGCTACCTATGTGTATTTCTTATGGGACGAAATTTTTGTGATTTCTACACTTTAAAATCAAAATTTTGCAAAATCCTTTATTAGGATTTTACATAATAGATTTGCAATCAAATTTATTTAATCAATAAAACTGAAATAATTGAAAATTTTTATAAATAGACCGTTCATATCATTTAATTCTGAATATGTAGCCTAAATTTGTAATTTTTTGTTTTGGTGGCTGTCAAATACCGTCTGCTTTTTTTCGGGCCTGCGCCCTAGATCCACATTCAATATAATAACAGTAATATTTAGTTACTGAAAATGTGTTCTTGGATTTCAAATCACTATCATTAAATAATTGATTTAAGTTAACAAAATTCGTTCTTAGAAGAACGGTGAGTAACGACTAAAGCACAGAAGTACGATAGTTTGTTCTGAGAAGAACGGTTTTAAATAAAACGGTTTTTTTGACGCTATCACAGTGACTGTCAAATAGGCCTATCGTCTGAAAATGTGCAACGACAAGTACTGGTGAGCTATGGAATATGCCTATGGAAGGGGTAAATGTGTGTTGGAGAACCAGCCGTAAGCGTAGCGCTTCGCGTTGATTCCTTATCCTCGCATCAGTGGGGGGGGAATTTTTGCTAATTTTGGAATTTTCTTCCCTTTAAAATCAAAATTTTGCAAAATCCTTTCTTAGTGCACGCTTACACAACATAAGAAAGCTAACTTCCAAATTTCAAGTCTGTAACTATTATAGTTTCGGCTGTGCGTTGATTATGAATCAGTCAATCAGTCAGTCAGTCAGTCAGTCAGTCAGTCAGGACTTCTTCTTTTATAAGTATAAATTAGTCACATTTTCACCATTAGCATTGTTGTATTTGGCATCTAAATGACTGTTTTCTTGATCTATTACATCCATCGAGCCTGGAAAGCCTCAGTGCGAGTTCTCGTGTAAGCATAATTTTAACTACTAGCTATCATTATTTATAGCTTAATTTTTTGGCTGGCCTGGTGGCGTAGTAGCCAGCGCAACTGGCTTTTATGTCGGGGTCTCATGTTCGATTCCCAGTCAGGTTTGATATTTTTTCATCATTTATTTTCATATATCACCTTTCTCCACCGCCTGCCTTAGCAGAAATTGCAAAACAGTCAGATGTAAAACAAAAAATTTTTCTTTTGTTGGTTTTTATGTTATTTTAATTGGTGTAAAAATCATTGCCAACCCCCTCTAATAACTTATTTACTGTGTTGCCTACCTTCAATACTTCTGCCGACCTTTGTTGGAGTATCAACACACCCTTTGAGAGCACACCAACAGAGGCCTTTGTCGCTCATGCAGAGGCCAATAACCGCCCCCTACCACAGCGCTCTTGGTGACTGTATAAGAGCCCTGCACTGAAAGGATCGTCATTGCACTCTACAACTCCGACCAACTGGATCCACGAAAGAAGGAATATGTTTTGGGACTTGATGCAGCAGCAAGCAACTCAGAAGCCGTCGCCGCAACCACGCGCTGCCTTCATTGGTCCTTCTCAGGACCAATTCATAAAGATTTAACCAGCCCTTTCCAGGGCCACCAACCTAACCCATGGCTCTTGCTGCAGCCACACACTGCCTACACCGGTCTCCTTCGAGACCAATGCGGCGGTCCTTCTCATGACCAACTCCTAAAGGTTTTTATCAGCCCTTTTCAGGGCCATCAACCAACTCTGTCTACCTCAACAAAAACACATAAAAATGGCCCCTCTCAGGGTCACCAACAAAGGTTTTATCTCGCCGCTTAATGTCATCATCTGGTGACATAAATAGTATTTATTTTTTTTCAACTTTTTTAATAGATTAGGCTTTATAACGTTTAAGCCTTGGAAGTTAAAATTAAACTAGTTATTTCCACTTCATGTTATTGCTGTTTAGATCAGACTTAAACATCGTACATGAAGGACACATTATAAAGGTTCTTTATGAACTTTCAGACGATGATCAAGAACATTTCTCAGACAAGGAGAACGAATAGATAATTGAATCCGATCACGACACAAATGGAACAATAGTACGAGTCCAGTGACGAGATTAATAAAAATCAAGATGACAATTCAAATTTAATTGAGGGAAATGAAAGGGACTTTTTTCTAGGAAGGGTCACTGAAACTATACGAAATAGTTCTGATTTTTGTGTGAAAATGAAGTGTTAAATTAGGATGAGCTACCGTAATACTATTAGGAAACAAAAAGCCCTGATGCTAGTTCTCGCGTTCCAATGCTTGATGTGAGTCCCGACAAGTTAAATAAACTACAAAAAATTATTTTTGTGAAATACCGACTTACCATCCTGGCTGCTAGGGCTGGGTACTTTACGATGTCTACTTCTTGCGAAAACTCTTGATATACTTCCCCAAGGACCACCAGCGCTACTTCTACTACCAGCACCTCGGCACATTCGATCTTTCGGTCTTCTAACTGGTTCTACTTCCATTGGTGGACTACTAAGTTGTTCTACGGATCTGTAAAAATTTAATTGTGATTCATTAATCTAAACTAATAACACAAAGAAGTAATGTTTGTATATTTGTTTGCATTAAGTAATCTTAGGAACTATCTAACAAATTTCAAAAATTACTTCCATGTTGAAAAGCTTAAAGATTTTTGAGTAACATAAACTACAAGGCATATTCCTAAAGTAAGGGCCGTTAGGTCATTAAAAAAAATAATAAGCTTGTGAGAAAAGGTTTTTATTGACAGTATTAGTTTACAAAGAGGCGTATTTTTAAAGTAAGTACAGTTTTGAAATTCCACCGCTGCCGTGCTGCAGTTGGTATTTGGTGCATGCATGCTGTGTACCGCTATCTATTGGCAAGCCACTGACGCCATTACACAACTACTCGACCGTGTTTATGTCTGTTGTGAGTATTTGAAATGTCTCCTCAGACTGAAAATCCCGCCGACTGTGAAATACGCGCTGTGATTCATTTTCTTAGTGCTAAAGAAATGAAATTGGCTGAAATCCATCGTCAGATCAGTGAAGTGTAAGGAGAAAACATTATGAGCGATGGGATGGTACGGAAATGGGTGAGAGATTTTAAAGATGGCCAAACGAATGTGCATGATCAGGAACTAAGTGACCGACCTTCAGTCATTACTGATGATTTGGTGCAGAAAGTTGAAGAAAAAATAAGAGAGAATAGGCGCTTCATGATTTCCTCGTTATCTAATGAGTTTCCCGTAGTGTCAAGAAATCTGCTTTATAAAATTGTGACAAAACATTTAAATTATCGAAAGTTATGCTCCCACTGGGTTGCAGTGGTTGTCCATTAGGCAGCAGATTTCTCAAGGATGGTGCTCAAAAGTTGGTTGCACTATACGATAAATGCCTTAATATTGGTGGGAATAATGTAGAAAAGTAGAATAAAATACAGGCTTCATGTAAAAATAAAATTATTAAGAAAAGTCTATTTGTTTTCTTTTTATTTCAAACCGGTACTTACTTTAAAAACATGCCTTGTACATTCCTACATTATTTCCCCACAAAATCGCCATTCAGTTCTAGACACTTTTCATAATGCTGCACCAACTTCTTTAAACCCTCTGCATAGAAATTTGCCACCTGAATATTCAACCAGTTGACAATGGCAGTCTTGAGTTCCTCGTTATTTTCAAACCATTGTCCACCATACCACTTTTTCAAATGCAAGAAGAGAAGTAGTCGCTGGTGCAAGGTCGGAACTGTATGGAAGATGGTCAAAAAGTTACCAACAAAAATCTTGGAACTTCTTTCTGGTTATAGTGATGGAGTGAGGCATTATCATGAAGGCAGTTTACGCTGGAGGACAGTTTCCTGCTTTATCAATTTTGGATCGCATGTCTCAATTTGATAAACATATTTCGCAGTACATGTCAGCTGCAATTGCTGACCCATGTTCCATGAAATCAACCATAATAACACCCATCAACAATACCATTGGTCTGAATTCTGGGCCTGCCAATCCACTCTTCAGTATGCCCATTGGTGTAGCCATTTTGAAAGTCTCAACCATTCGTTTCCTCATAACTGTAGATCCATACACAAGGTACAACAACTCACGATGGAGTTCAGCAGCTGAAAATCCTTTTGCACGCAAAAATTTAATTACAGCGCACACTTCACAACTAGTGGGAGAAACAATTGTCGCAGTCATTGTGATATGCATTCACCGGCTGGCAAGAGATTACTGAATTAAATGGCATTGTGTAACCTTTAAATTTTAAAGAAATTTAGTGACTGGTAAAATGAAATTATTTTTTTATTTTTTAGCGTATGGTTTTTTGAAGTAGTTATTTTATCTTTTGGTATCATACCATCTATTGTATTATACAAGGGTCAATCAATAAGTACCCGTGTTTGCAGACCGGTGGCATTGCTGAGAGAAGTTGATATTATAGTCCTGTACTGCTATCTATCAAACGACATACTAAATTTCAGACTAACTTTTAATTAGTTTGTATTTGGCATCCAGTTTTGTGTTTTTCGATAAAATGGAAAAAGAGCAACACTGATCGGAAATTTCATTTTCATTTTCAGATGGAAAAACATGCGAAGAGATAAACGTGAAGTTGGATGAAAGCATTCTACAGGGATCCTTGGCTCCTATGGAGGCCCTTCACCATCTATGACAACCATAAGATATTGATTCAATGAATGTAAACGTAGTCAAACAAATGTTCTTGATGAGGAGCGGCCACATCACCTAGCAGATGTGGTTACCGAGGAAATAATTGAAAACGTCTACAACATGATTCTCGCTGATTGCCAAACTAAAGAGTGCAAACTAACAGAGGCTGTAGGCCAGTCATATGGAACGGAAATCAATATTTTATAAGTGAGAAAGCTGTATGCTCGAAAGTGTTTGGACCTCTTTAACCGAAATTCGCAGGAATTTTTGCGTCAAGTCATCACTGTTGATGAAACCTGGATACATTATTACATACCAGAGACCAAATGACAGTCCAAACAATGAATTTTTTCGAGTTAGTCTGCTTCAAAGATGGTTCCATCAACCAGAAATGTCAAATAACAGTAAAATAACTTATAATTACGGTTTATAGCCATGATTATAGCCAATGGTTTTGTAGCGCACGCAACAGTTTTCTTTTCACACCAGGTTTTTTTTTGAGATTCAAAGGAAATAATCATCATCAACATTTGCAGAAAGGAAGAACAGTTACAAGGCAGTATTTCAGTGAAATATTGGATCAAATTTACATTGGATTTGATAAGAAATTTAAGGAGACACAGCCCCATTTGGCTAAGAAAAATAGCGCTGTTTCATAACGATACTGCACCAACACATTTATCAAGAATTTTCATCAAATTACATGAACTGTGTAACAAATTGCTTCTGCACCCAACACACTCGCACAAACTAGCTCCCTGCAACATCTCTCTATTCCCCAATATGAAAACTTGGCTCAGGGGGGGAAAAGATCTAGTTCAAACAATGTTATCGCCGAGACAGAACTATATTTTGCAAAGTTTGAAAAATTGTATTTTTAAAGGTTAAAAAAAACGGCAGAAATGTTAAGAAAAGTGTATTGATCTTAAAGAAGATTACATTTAAAAATAACAAAAATATTTGTGAGAAAATCGCGTCTTTATTCCTACCACTGATACTTACTGATCAACCCTCGTATGTATTTGATCAAGTCAAATCACTTGAGTTAATAATTAACTGAATTTAATTTATAATGAATAAGAACAACATACAAACCTTGATAAATTGCTATTATCGAGAGATCTTGAAAACGAATGAGCATTGAGAGGCGATAACGATGGACTATTACATTCTTTTGGTGTCGTTACTGCTGGAAACATTTAAAACGTTATAAATATCATGATAAAAACAATAATATTACCACTTTACTTATTATCCAATAACTACTATCTAGCGAAACAAAAAAGAGTTACATTGTGATTCAATGACCGCCTTTCAGATGCTGTTAATATGGAGATAAGGTGTACCATAGGGCTCTGTGTTGTCTCCTTTACTGTCAACCCCAACTCTGAAAACATATTCAGGGAAGCTTTTAAGAATGTCCTGTACAGAGCAAAAGTTGAAGGTAAAGTAATCAATAACATCAGTTATATGGACAACACAGCGTTGTCCCTGGATAGCCTAGAAGGTCTTATAAAGATCTTGAGCACACGTCAGAAATACAGTTTAGACATCAACTTTGAAAAGATTAAATTTATGGTTAATAAGTAAGAACAATATCCAACGTAATGAGTTGGAAATCAATCAGTCAAGTAGTTTTCCTCTTTCACAAACTGTATCATCAGTGGGGATTGGAATCAGATTAAATGTCAGACTGAGAAGGCCTGCACAACTTAGCAATGAGAACCATTAATGTTTTGGGAGATCTTATCCTGGAATTGAAGAAGAGGATCATCCAGCACCTATGTATTCTCACTGAAGTATGACATAGACCCTTGAATATTTTCAGAAGCCACAAAGATACCAGTACAGACTTTCAAAATGTGGCTTTAATGATAAACTTTAGGAATCTCCTGGGTCAATTGGGTAAGAAATAAAGTACTCCTCAGATAAATTGGTTTCCAATAGGAATCATTGTGAAGATTAAAAGATGGAAAATGAAGTACCTAGGACAAATCACTACGAATTAAGACAAACACTGATTCCTGCAGGTCATCATCCAACAAAAGATTGAGGGATGACAGGTCCCAAAAAAAGAATTTCTAAGCTCACAAACCTTCCAAAGACGAATAGTTAAGAATCACCTTGACCCAGCTATATTGAGTCAAAGAGAACAGATTATACATTACTATGATAGCAGCCAACATCCGATGTAGATATGCACGTTCAGAAAATTAATTATTCTTCTGGATATACATCTTAAAAAATACAATTTATGTAAAGTTCTGCCAAAAGATCTTGATAAATTTCATTGACATGCGAATGTATTACCTATTTGTTCGTAAAAAACCTTATGAACCTAATGGAATGCTCTACAGAACCATAAAAAAATAAAACACTTACTTATTACTTTCTCTTACCCTATACAAATACATAAGGAAGACAAGATATAGTTTTCATGTAGAGTTTTTACCGGAAATACAGTAGCCTATAACTTGGATAATTCAAATTTTTGGATTAAACTGGTATTCCGCTTGAAAAGCATACTAAAAACATCTTATGTAATACAGTATAACCCTGTGCAGGCTTTGAACAATGTAAAGTGAGTTTCACTTTTACAGAGACTTGCACTGTATGATCGGTTTGGGATTTCCCCAGTTAATTTTACACCCTCATTCTTAAACCGTTTTTAGTCACAGTATATTAGGTCTACAGTACAATACACAAGTGCATGCGCTGTGTGGAATTTTTTTTTTTTTAAGCGAGTTTGTTTTACAGCTGTCGCCGTCTCTCGCATCCTAATAACCTCCACATTTGTCTGTCCAAGCAGTCGTTGTCTGTCAGTCCTCTTGCCTGCATCGCCACCTCCATGCCATACTGCCAGGAGTGCTTCGGCCTTCCTCTTTTCCAGCTTGACTCAGGGACCCAGTCCAATAATATTTTTGGCCATCTCTCAGGAGGCATTCTCTTCACATGCCCATACCACTTCAAACTCTTTGCCTCTATCCAATCGGCAATATTCTCAGTCAGACCCATCTTCCTTCGAATATCATCATTTCTCACTCTGTCCATTCTTGTATATCCACAACATCGCCTCCAATAATCCATTTCCAAAGCCTTGAGCTTAGCTTCATACCTTTTATTCACCTCCCAAGTTTCTGCACCGTATGTTCCAATGGTTTCAATGACTGTGCTGTAAATGCGAATCTTATTTTTCTTTGTTATTTTTCCATTCCATAGGACACTGTTCAACTGCCATATTGCTGACCGCGCTTGACCAATTCT
This sequence comes from Catonia carolina, assembly GCA_035578175.1. NCBI lineage: Eukaryota > Metazoa > Arthropoda > Insecta > Hemiptera > Achilidae > Catonia > Catonia carolina. The sequence goes on along the minus strand of JAQMRL010000007.1, from coordinate 6,750,529 downwards.
TGCATTTATTTCCTCATTGCTTCCTCCATTTGACGATAGCACAACTCCGAGGTATTTGAATCTTCTTGTTGCCTTTATGATTTCACCTCCAAGACTCAAATCCTTAGCATTTCCTCCAACAACCATATACTCTGTTTTCATTCTGCTTATTGATAGACCCCAGTTTGTGTACTCCTCATCCAGTTTCCGTAGCATGTAGTCAATGTCTTGTTCATCTTCAGCTATAATAACCTGATCATCAGCAAAGTGCAATGAGTACAACCTTTTATCTCCAACAAGGATACCCATGTTGCAACATTTCCTTCTCCAGACTTTCAATGCTTCATTCAAATATATTTTGAACAGTGTAGGAGCAATGCAACATCCTTGTCTTAATCCTTTACTAATGGGAATTTCATCTGTGATTTTTCCACGCACTTTGATATTTGATGTCATATTCTTATATAGTTGCTGTACAGCATGAATGTATTTCACACTTATGCCCTGATTTTTCATGGCCATCCATAACTTTGAGAGAGGTACACTATCATAAGCCTTAGTAAGATCCACAAAAACAATATGAGTAGCTTGATTATGAGCTATCCTTTTGTCTGTTAACTGTTTCAAAGAGAAAATGCTTTCTACACACGATCTTCCCGCTCTGAAGCCATTCTGCTCCTCCACATCCATGACTTCCTTCTCAATTCTGTTCTTCAGGACTTTCCCATACACTCGAGACAATGAATTTGTTACACTTAAACCCCAATAATTATTGCAGTCTCGACGGTTACCTTTTTTATAAAGATTACTGATATAAGACTTTGTCCACTCAGGTGGTAGGTCTTCACCTCGAAAGAATACGGTGAATATATAGGCTAGTAATCTCAACAGAGTCTCTGAACCATGCTTTAAGAGTTCATTTGGCACACCATGAGGACCAGCCGCTCTTCCATTTTTCAAATTAGCAATCACTGCTTTTACCTCATCAACAGATTTGGTGGAATTTGTGTTTTACAATTTATATACATACAGTTTTTGTAAACTAGGTACAATACATTTCATTAATGTATTGTTTTCAGTTAAGAGTTTATGTGCAGAGTAATTAAGTTCATTTAAACAATGGCTAAGTGTGGCCCATACAAGAGTTTAACTTTGGACAGAAAAGTTCAAGTGATTCAAGATCTGGAACGGGGTGCAAAACAAAAATGTAACATGGCTAAAGAATACAGGATTTTACCAAACACTTCGTCGTCTTTCTTAAAAAAAAAACACAATTATGGAAAACTGGAATAAAAAAAAAACGTCGAAAACAGGTAAGAACAGCTGAATATTCAGCAATGGACGATTGTGTTTTGAAGTTCTGTTTAATAGATTCAATAACTTGCAGTACTATATTTTAGTAATACATACTGGACATACCGTATGTCTAAAACTAAAATTTATACATAAATGTATGTAGCTCTACATACACTCTCGTATACTTTATTAATGAAATAAATCGGGGTTTTCTGTGAAATTGACATTCTACTACTTTATTTTTGTTATTAGTACATAGTATAACAAAAGTTCCAATTTTGTAATTTTTTAACTTTACAATACCATTCTGTATGATGTTGGTTAATTTGAATTTTTGATAATTTGAACTTTTTTCCATTCCCCTTTAAGTTCGAATTAACCAAGTTTACTGTATGTGTTTTCAGGCCCCTTGAACAAAAAAAACAAGTTTTTACTGGTTGGTCTGTATGTGTGCGCGCGCGCATGAGTATGAACAGAATATCGTACTAAGTTGAAACTTGGAACTTAAGTTAGGTACCACTAAAGGACCTGACACAAACATTTTCATCAAAATCAGTCTACTGAACTACCAAGTAGTTTACTCATGGGATTTTCTCAAAAAGAGCTCTTACAATGTTTTTAAATATCACCTCATTTACTTAATTTGTTATGCTCTACAAGGCAGGGTAAGCGCAATGTTTGCTGACATTCTTGCGGGGGCTGTGCTCTCATGGTTCATTTTTTTTTAAGATAGCGACCTTAATATGTATTTTGGGGCAAAAGTAAACATAATTATTTAAGTTTTATAATAAAAAAACAGAAAATAATAGTTATAGGTTTTGTAACTCTTGTTACTTTGTAACTTTGTTTGTTTTCATTTTTGTCGCCTTGATGTAGTTCCTATGTCGGCCACTCGCTGTATTTGTTTCTTTTCTTGGTGTAGCGTGGCATATTCTGTTGTCTCTCTAATACACTACTGCTGGCCAAACTGCCTGTGCCACATACCAGCTGTCTATGCTGTACTGGATTCCATTTTGTTTTGTTTTAACTAAATTGTGCCTCATAACCGTATGTGTTTTCAGTTATTTTTCTTGGGTTTTTTACATATAATTATTATTATGCTGTCTCCCCCTGTTCTCATTCCCCATTTCAGGCAAATTGAATTTTACTTTGTTTTAATTTTGTACTTATTTATTTAATTTTTTTCAGAAAAATATTAGATGGTGTTTGATTTTTCTTGTAAATTTTCATTATTTTATATATTTTCATTACTTTAATAATTTTAATTATTTATTATATTTTACTTTAATTTAAAAACATTTATTTTTGGGGTAACTGTTTAATTCAAAATTTAATAACTCTCAGTAAAATGATTTCTTTCAGGGTAACTGATCTCGTCTGAATATTATGTTACATATCCCAACAATGTTGTTATAAAATTTTTCTGGTATTTTGGTAATTATGTTGATTTGATTTTGTGTTGATTTGAATTATGATGGTAATTTAAAATTTGATTTGTTTTTTTATACATAAAAATCTTTTTTATATTTTGGTGTCATTTATTTTATTCAACAACATTTGTGTTTTTTTTTTATATTTTAATGTGTACCTGTGCCGGTGTGCCGGCAATATGGTCATAGTTTTTTTTAATTTCCAACAACTTGTTTAATTATTTAAATTTTTGCCCTAAAATGCATATTAAGGCCGCAATCTTTAAAATAAAACATTTTTTACCACAAGAGCACAGCCCCCAACAATTTTAGCAGACTTGACGCATGAGGTGATTTACTAAAAAATTGCAGGAGCTGTTTTTGAGAAAATCAGTTGAATGATTCTGATGAAAATGTTCATGTCGAGTCTCCTCATGGTACCTAACTTAAGTTCCAAGTTTCAACTTCCTACGATACTTCAATCATACGCACACACCAATCGCTAAAAACATGTTTTTTAGTTCAGGGGCCTGAAAACTTGCATTACCAGTGAAAACTCGATTTGGAAATACCAACATAAAAACAATACTTTCCTTCCCTGTATTTTCATATAGGCCAAAATAAAGTAAAAATTGGAAAAAGTTAGTTAATACCTTAAACAATGCATTAGATAGATAACTAAAATACACACAAAACCAATACCTGTAAGTAATAGATCATAAATTTCTATAAATAATACAGAAGAAAACAAGAAACAATCCATAAGAGAGATGAAACAAACAACACAAAGAGCAAAGCAAAGTGCTTCAGTAAACATATTTAACCAAGATAAAAAAAACAATAAAACCCAAAAAGTTTTGTAACATAATTTAGTTGTGTTTAATGATTTGTATTTAATTGTAATATTTGTAAAAATTATGGGTAGAATGGAATGGGTATAGATGTAGTGAGAAAATAATGAAAGTGGAAATGTTCATGATGAGGAACACAATGGCCGCCCATTATTTTACACTACATATCAGTGAAAATTTCCCATAACAGAAAGATGGGAGTGTTAAATTATTCAATTCTATTTGCTAGTTCCAGGGCTACAAAAAATAGTTCTGTATCTTATCACATGGTCAACCAATTATATAACTGAAGCATTAAATAACAGATGAGGTAGAGGTGTAAAAGACACTAGTCAAAGTTATCTCCTCCGAGAGTAATGAATTTCATTATACAGCCAGACCCTGTGGTGAATGAAGTGAAGGGGTCATTTGCAGGGTGAAAAGTAGATGCTTTTCAGAGGGCCTGGTATGCTGATAAGCATACTTTTCCTCTTAGTGAGAAGACAATAGTAAACCACTCCTTGTTTTACTTAGTAAAAACTCTAAAAATTCAAACCAGCCTTTCGGCTTATAACCTAAACAAGAACACAATCAGTGAGAACTCATAGTTTCTGATTTCTCACAGAACATTCATTTTATTTTACAATCTTTATTACAAAAAACTGTGACAGAATATTACTAAATCTAGGTTTTGAAAACATTAAGGGACATTCCAAAAATACCAAACACATGGGATCAGCACTGTTTTTTTGTAACATTATGACAAAAATGATTTACACAGGCAATTAAAATTAGATTTCTTTTGGTTTTTTCTCATCTGAAAAAGTCCATGTTGATTAGAAGTTTGAAAATGATAATGAGATCAACATGCACGGCCAGATCTTGTTTAACCCATTAAGCCCGGAGTCTAGAACCACGGATGCTTCGCTATGCCGACCCACCATTGCAGTAAAAAAATACTTTGACACCTATAGGCATCATCCGGCCATGCAAACAATCTTACTTATTTGTTCATCTATTCACCACCTAAATATTGTACAGTATTATACTGTTTGTTATCTAGTTTCTATGAAATTCACATTTGAAATTCATTCTTTAGTTATTAGAAATTAGCAAATTAATAGGGCCTACTTATTAAATAAATTAAAATTATTTTCATGTGTATCTTAAAACACATGGAAGAATTAGTAAGTAATGGTGGTGTATTACACTACACCACCAGGGCCGTGGTGAAGTGGTCAGCGCAACTGGCTACTATGCCGGGGTCCCGGGTTCGATTCCCGGTCAGATCTGGCATTTTTTTCATCTGTAAATGCTGTAAATGACTTGTGTAAAATTTAAAAAAAAATAAAAGTACTTTTACTTGCACAAAATTATTTCACACACGTGATTGTAATAATATATTTATTATAATAAAACACAGAGTAGGCTACATAATAAATACAGTGTTGTATAGAAATTGTGAGTTTTCGAAGTAACAGATATTACATTTGAGTAATAATTAAACTATTTGTATGTAAATATATTATTATTACCTTTTCTAGGTAAAAGAAGTCAATTGGAATGGATAAATTCATAGAATAAATGATATAATTACACCGCACTATGAAGTCCGAATAGCCTACACTTGGAAAATTCGTGAAAAAATTCCTAGCAGTAGGTAACTAAAGACGAACTACACTGTAGCAATTGAAGAATCGGTCTGAATGCCTGAATGCCTAGCAGTGTGCCATCGATTGACCAAAAGATATAGAAACATAGTACGCTATATGATGCCAATTGGCATCATTCAGCCCTGGGAACAGGCTTGATTTGATTCCTAAGGTGTCATTCGGCCTCAAAGTGTAAATCCACAGTTTACCGAATTCTACAAAGTTAGTATATAAACCCTTCATGAACAGAATTTCATGTCACAGATGCATTTAATTATGAATTAAGAGTAAAAAATTTTCCTCCTGGATAGAAAACTGTTTTTAAAGACTCAGAATCTACATAAGTTTCATCACATTTCTCTTCACTATATATAACTCAATAATTGATGTAAATAAATTCATCTTTAGTCCTGAGTGACGTGATATATGCAGATAGCCTATATCCATACATAAAACAGACTAAAAAATAATAACTTCCACGTTGAATTGCAGAATAAAGGGAAAAAATCTACAAGTACAAAGATTGTTTAAAGAAATATGATTAAATTGGATGAGCATAACACACGTATGTAGTATTAACGAACAAAGGAAGCACAACTTATATTTATTGAACACCGACCTCATGGCAACGCTGTCAACCCAGCTTCAGCAGGTGTAAATTTTCTATAATAATTAGATATTTTGGCATAACTTAAAAGACTTTTACGGCAAATTTAAGTCAACATCACTTTTGATCCAATTTGTAAATGTACAGATTCGCTCAACGACACAACCAATCAAAACCATACATGGATGTATCGCAAAAAAAACTTGTGGGAAAGATTTTTTGGAGGATATTTCCATCAATAGTCTGCGGAGGATTAAAATAAACGTCAAAATATGAGACATCAATTTTTATGAAAAGTATGTATAAAGTATGGGGTATGTTAAAAAAATAACGGTAATTTTGTAATTTTACAGTTTGTATTGGCCCAACTTGCTTCATTTTTCGGTGTTGTAATGGGAAACATGTTTGAAAAGTATGTGTATTTTTTCTGCCATATTGGACGTTTAGTCTCCTGTCAGGTGTCAAAAGTATAACACGTGTTTTGGTATGGTCAGCGATTTTTCATTGTACGAATAATGGATCACAGAATTTGCCTCAAATTTTGCTATAAAAATGGAATAAAGAGCAGTAATGTTTTAGAAATGTTAAATATAGCTTTTGGTGAATCTGCTATGAGTAAACCAGAGATTTACAAGTTTTATAAGTGTTTCCAAGAAGGCCGTGAAGACATTGAGGATTATGAGCGCCCTGCTCATTCCAAAACATCAACAACCGATGAAAACATAAAAAGTGAAAGAAATGATATGAACAATCACTGAATCACACTAAGAAAAGACTTTGATGATGTTGACATAATATTATTTGACTCATGGCATAAAATTTTTTAAGATGATTTTGGTATGAAACATGTGTGGCAAAATTTGTTCCTAAATTGTTAAATTTCAAACAAAAACAGCGGCGAATGGAAGTTTTTCAGGAGTCACTAAATGAAGTCAACAACTATGCAGACCTAGTGAAATGTGTTGTAACAGGTAATTAAGCATGGATTTATGGATATGATGTTGATACTAAGGCTTAACTGTCCCAGTGGGGGCATTCTGGATTGCCAAGACCGAAAAAAGTTCAACAAGTGCAGTCGAATATGAAGGTACGGAGTACTACCTTCAAGTTCAACGCCGTTTGCATGAAGCAGTCAGGAGAAAACACTGAAACAATTCATAGCTTTTGCATCACGATAATGCACCTGCTCATACTTTATTACTTGTTTGTGAATTTTTGGCCAAAAACAACACTGTAATAATGCCCCAGCCTCCATACTCACCCAACATGGGCCCATGTGACTTTTATCTGTTCCCAAAAATAAAGAGAACCTTAAAAGGTCGTCGTTTTACAAGCATAGATGGGATCAAAAGTGCATTGCTGAAAGAGCTGAGGGACTATTTTTTGAAAGGGATAACATAATTGTCGACGAATAAATAAAATTCTTTCCAGAAAACAAAAAAATCCGTTATTTTTTTAACATACCTTGTATGTTATTAAAAGAAGTTTACTTAAGTGATAACTTTAAACATCTTTTTAAATTTTTTGTAACTCCCACAAATAAAGTATTCCACATTTTATTATGACAAACAAAGTACAATGAGTTCTGCTTGTTAGCATCACTAGATGTAAACCTATATCCACATAATTGTTAGGAAACCACTAAATACACATTAGTTGACTCTCGCCTGATTAAAACAGTCAATAGGACCTTTCGGATATCATGTATCTATCATCAGTTGCAACATAAATATATTAATGCATGAATACAATCATCAGTTTGTCATGACAATACCAAAATCGGGTGTGAAACACTCACACGACTTTCTCTTGCCAATGTAAATAATAAAAATAAAAAAATATATATATATATATATATATATAAACTATGTTTAATCCTTAGTAAACAGTGTAAAATGAAAAACATAACCTAATTTTTATCATGAGTAAATGATGTAAAATGAAAATCAACCTCTGTTTGACTTAAAAATTCGGAAAATCACTACTTTGACGCTGAACTAGACTAGAAGAAAATACTTGAAATAAAAGTAGTATTTTTATTTTCTATAACTTCAATTACACACACTGTTGTTGTAAAATACTTTCTAACGTCAGAATATTAAAAAATCCCATTTATTTAACGATTTTGATGAAAAAAATACTAATTACTAATTGACACAAAACTAAGCATTGTACGAAAAAAAATTTTGAATAAAAGGTGTAGGGTTTTCAATGTTCTACAACTTTTGATTATATACACGCTTTAGAATCTATTTTAAGACTGATATCTTAAAAATCACTTTTTACTATGAGAGTACAGGCCCCCCAAGATTTTAGCAGACATGGCACTTACCCTATCTTGTAGAGCATGAAAAATGTGGCAAATGAAGTGCTTTTGCAAAAAAATTGTAGGGGCTGTTTTTGAGAAAATCGTACAAATAATAAACTAGTACAATATACTTCCGGTTGACCAATTCTGAATAAAATATCAAGTCAGGTCTCATAGCAGTACCAAACTCAAGTTTCGAGATTTAACTTCACACACACACACACACACACACACACACACACGCGCGCGCGCGCGCGCGCACGCGCGCGCGCACACACATACACACACACACACACGTACACACAGACTAATCGCTAAAATATGCTTTTGGGTTCGGGGGCCCGAAAACGTGTATCTGGTGAAACTTGATTTTGAAAAATCAACATAAAAACAATACTCTATATATTTATACAGAGCAACAGAAAGTAAAAAACCTACAACTTTTATTTCAAGTAGCTTTGTTTACAGAGCCTAGTTTAGCATTAATTAGTGACCTCCCGTATTTTTACGTCGAACAGAGGTTGATTTTCTTTTTGTAACATTCACTCATGATTAAAATTACGTTGTCTTTCATTTTACATTGTTTACAAATAATTAAACATAGGTTGTAATTATGTTTTATTATTTACACTGGCAAGAAAAGTTAGGTAAATATGTCACAATGACTATTTTTTATATATATTATCAAAAAAGTCATACCATACTCATTTTCATAAGCTATATATTTAATTCTCTTTAATTCTGTAAATTCTATTATATAATAATATTAAATTTTGTTATACATACAATCACTGCTCTATATATCATACAATAATATGTGTAGGCTTTACATGACTATGAATGACTGGATTTTCAATGAATTGTGATAGTGATATAATATGTATTTAGTAATTTTTTCTATATTATATAACGCTACTAGGTTATATATTTTGTTAGTGTAGAGGAAATTTATGTATAAGGCTTCACCGAGTCATACTTGTAATTTACAAACACAATTCTAATAAGTGGAACCAAATATAACACAAAAAAATTTACAATAAAAAAACAAGGGAAGTGCAAAAAAGTGTGTACAATATAATGTAACAAACAAACACAAAGGAAAAAATTGAAAACCAAACTAAAACAAGACAGTACGTAAATTTTTTTAGCAGTACATAAAACAATCAATCAGACACACTTTACTCACATGAGTACATATGTGGAGTTATTATGGAAGACATAAGAGACACAGAGTCCATATCAACATTGCTAGCCTCTACACTGATTGTAGGGGTACCTAAAACACAAACAGTGATGGTGCGATATAAATTAAAAACAAAACCAAATCAGTATTGGGTCAACAGTCTCAGCATTAACTAAAACATTTTCATTGCCAATCTTGATACATGGAAGAGTGGGTCGATCACAATGTTTTGCAGTCGATAAGTGATCTGAGGCCAGGAAATCTATAAACTAAGAATATGTCAATTCCAAATGTTGATTCTCAAAAATTCTGATACATGTACCATAGTAAAAGTTCAATATTGTAAAAACAATGAAAGTTAAGGTATTTCATAATTACTGTAACTTCCATTACTCAGTAACAACCCAATAAATAATGTAAGGGGAAAACCCGCATTGTTGGAATAAGTTACATTAGAATAGTAGTTAGACAATAAGTTGTAAATATAGTCAACTGTCAATCATCTGATATTGTTTAGACGGGTGTATTTCTCCCTCTGTGTTTTTGGGTCTTTCTTCCACCTACCAACATTCAGTTAATCATTGGGGTAGTTCGCCTTCCTGTTGGCCCTCCAGGTTGGTTGAACGGTTGGTGGGAGAGGGAGGCTTGTCAACCAGAGGTTTCCTGGTTCAGACCCAGGAAATTTACAATCAGTTCCCTTGAGACTCAAGAGTGAAACAGAGGAGTTGTTTAGAAGGGCAGTTTTTCAAGAAGTGAGTAGGAGAGCGAGGAGTGACCAGGAGAACAAAGAGAAGAAGAAGAAAGGGGACACATATTTAATTGGAGGTAAATTTATACGTATATTTATTCAGAGTTTGTTAAGTTGCTTTTTGTATTAAAGTCGCAGCAGAGTAAAGGTTGGCTATATTTTAAAATAGGTTAGGGTAATAAGGATAACTTTGTTAGTAGTTAGTTAATTTAGTAAGTAGAAGATCCAGTAAATATTTAATTTAAAATAAGGAAATATAGTATTTTATTTATTTTTTCATGCGCTGCTGAACAATTTTTTATTATTTTTTTAGTTCTTATTTAAGTATTTGCCCACCGGTCGAAGTTGAAGGTGGTGCATACTTGAAAAAATAATTGGTATCAAGACTTAATGGAAAAAGTCAATTCTTCGTTACCAATGCTCTAGTTTTCGAACACTGGCAAAAACATCTAAATTCTCTAAGATAAAAAATATTCAATATTAATACAGTTCGATAATTTCGGTTTAAGGGAGTAAAAAAGTTGTTGTATTACAAAACTGATTTGATGAATCTTAATACCAAAGTCCAACAGCTCTTATTTTATGAATACGGTTATCCAAAAAAGGAATGAGTACAAATGAATCACTTATAAAACTAAAAAAGAAGTCACTCACAATTTAATATAACCAGTTCATGAGATTAGTCTTTTAAGGTAAATCAATTACAGTACAGTATACGTTTATACTGCTCCCGTGGGTTTTCTTAATTTTTTGATTTCTTTTATAACGTAAAACTACGAACAAAGAGTGAATGAGTTGAAATGTTCTCAATTACTTAGAGCGATTTTGGCTGATTGAATGGCGTTGTTGTATAGTCGTAAGAGTAGAACACCAGGATACAGTAACAAGTATGAAGTTCTTGGTAGAGGGTAACTTGTGTTTCACTGCGTTTATTGTGAAAGTTATAATACAAAAGATCATTTTTTTAGTTTTAATTTTATTATATTTCACAATTTTAAGTTTAACTATATAGTTTTATTTTATAAGTGGCACTAAAAATATGAATTCTGAAGTAAGGAAGCATTTTTATTTTCTGTTGGTTCATTTAATTTTTGTTTTTATTTTTACAATTGTTTGATTTTTGATACCGGAATTGAGAATCGACTTCTTGTTTTTTGTTATCAGAATTGTTATTGAGAATCAAAACAATATTATTAAAATGTGATATGTTGATATTGGTATCAACATATCACTAGTATAAACCCTCCTCTGATCATAATCACCATGGACGGAATACACAAAAGATTGAAGAAGAAGATCAAACAAAATACTGTGAGCTTATTGTTTGAAGTTGATCTAGTCATACGGGGAAAGATAGAGGACCAAATGGAATGAAAAGATATTTAAGTCAACAGCACCCAGTAAGTCAGTTAAGTTGGGCACCCAGTACAGGTTGTCCAGCAGCAAAGTTCAAATATCAAAAGTTGAATAACATGCCAACAGATGATGCACAGCAGAAGGGAGTGTTCTCAATCCATGCAAACACCATTTGGGTTTAGTAGTTAAAATGAACACTGGAAAAAAGCACAGGGCATTTTGTGATCGAAGCATATTTACGGAATGGTGATTCCTATGCTGCAACCCTTCTGAAGTTTTGTTCTTAGTACAATATTCACCAACCAAGAGATGCACTGATTGTTAACGAGTTAAAAAATTGGATAAAAAAGTTCTGTGAAACAGATTCTGCCCTTAGACAACCCATTCCGGGACCCAAGCCAATTTTGTTTCGACAGACTTATTTTGGTGCACCATAACTGCTAACAGCATAATGGCTTGTTTTTCTTTGAAAATCTAAATGGTCATATTGTAACTGTCAATTCCAAATGATATGGGATTTCACATGATTGATATGGGAAAACACATGATTTCAACAAGATAGGGCCCACACTGTTAGGAAATTGATGAATATGGTAAGAGCACTTTTCCCTGAAACATTATATCAAGGTTAGGAGACATACGCCGGCCTCCAAGGTCACTTGACCTCATCCACGTGTTTTTTCCTGTGGGGCAATCAAAAATTAAAAGTCTATTTTAACAAACCACAAACAATAGGAACCCTGAAAATAAATTTGATTCAAAATCAACAACCTTTCTTCACAAATCTGCAAGAAAGTGTTTATGCATTTGCAGGCTCAATTACAGGAGAACATATAAATGAACAGAAAACATTTGGAGGGGATAATATTTAAAAAATAAAACTTGAGAAATTGATAAACATATTGAAGTAAATTATTTAATCAGTTTATTTTCTGACAACACTTTCAAATGTGAGATTTCTGCTGGACACCCTACACAACCAATATTTTATGCCAATATTAATATTTTATATTTCTCCTGAAAATCATCTAGTAGAGACTAAAATGCATTAGGGTTAATTTTATCAACTTGGTAATGAAAAGGCAGTAAGTTTATTTCTACATCTGATTAATACAAACAAGGCCAAACAACATTAGTTTCAAACGAACATCGTATTAAAAAAACACTTTTTTGGCTTCAAAGGGCAATACTTCCTCTTTCTATCCTACAGATAGATCTTTAACTTAGAAAGTAAACTTTTAAAAAATTTTTGACCCAATATTGATATGGTTTTTTTAAAGTGCAGTAAAAGAAAAAACAGGGCAGTGAAAAATACAAACATTTAAACAGAAAAGGAACGAAATTCTTACAAGTGCTTCTTAATGAACAATAATAATAATAATAAAACATGGTTTACATAATTAGGAATATATTTTTTAATAACAAACATTATGCATGAAACTAAAAATAAAATATTTTCTACAATAAAAAAACATAATAAACCAAAATTTTTATTTCAAAAATACATCAGCATAACTCAATATATTCTATATATTTGAATTTTATTCATCAATAAATAAGCACTGCGCAAATTGTTACTAATCCAGAAATAATACAAAATGTCTCACTATTAATGCCAAAATTAGACATTACAGACCAGTAACTTTACTGGAAGCACTTTATGGCCATGAAACTTTGATAAGAATCAAAAATGAAAGGAAAAGTGATTGGAAAATTAAGACTGAACGGAGAATTATCACAACCTACATTAGAAAAAACCATAAAAAGAATGGTATGTATAGAATTCCCACAAACAAAACGATCTATAATGCCACAGAACCAGTTATCAGTCTTATGAAAAAGCGTAGAATTTCTCATTTCTTCCACATCCTGAGAATGCCTGAAAGCAGGATACAAAAACAACTTATAACCAGAGGGCTGAGTGTGAAGTCTGGTGAAAGATATATAGCAGAAGTTAAAGAAGACCTAGAAGAAACTGAACAGACGACTGAGGACACAAAAAATAAACTGACATTACATAAACTTTTAAACACAAAATAGTTTAAAATGGACAATGTGACTAGAGTGGTGCGATTGACAGAAATAACAACGGAAAGCAAGATCGGAAAATATGATCAGTTATAGAAGGGGAAACAAAGCTAATGGGAGCCAAAGAAAACCAATCAAATAATTGACCTAATTGATCTAATGAGGTCAAACAACATAAAAAAAACAGACAGAATCTAAGTAAAAAATTGTTGGCTATCGTCATGGATACAAGAATAAGAGAGACTCATTAATTTTGGACAAGTAATGTTGCTCTAAAAGAATAAAAATCAAGACAAACGAGGTATTCTGATGTTTTATTGACTACATAAAGGCTTCTGATCCAGTGAATTACGAGTTTTTTGGAATACTTAGTGATGTGGTATTAAATTTCAACGATGAAAATCTCTATTGGAACTAGGTTGGTTTCTATCTTATTTTACTTGAATCTGATTAGTATGAAAGGACTTTTAGAGTTGATCACATCAGTTAAAAAGTAAATGGACAGATCACAAACTCTGTCCCAGTATAAAGAAAGGAAGTGTTTTATTCTTTCACCTTTTCAGTTTAACTTATGTTTAGAATTAAAATTTGTAGGTAGTATATTGGCGTGTGTTCGCTTACTGCTCTTTGCCATTCACACTCCTAATTTTTGAACTAGTACGATCACATGACAGTTGTGCAAGTATTATCTCCTTTAACGTGTGCGTTAATGATTCTACTTAGCATCATTACCGCACAATTATAAATTACTACTTTTAACTTATAAAAACTTAATTTTTATTTAATTTATGGTGTTAAATTTGGGAAGAGGATTTGATACTGTATTTTATAACATAATTGATTAAAATTGTGCATTATTTCCAATTTTATATTTATAATAACACACAAAAACCCCCTCATACCCAAATATGAGGGATCAAAGCAAAAAAGTTTTAAATGTATTGCAATTTGTTTTAAAAAAATGAAATTAAGGAAGAAATCGACTTGGTGCACCTTGAAGAGCTACAAATAAGATTGTAGTATTTTAAGAAAATTACAAAATTTTTGGCTATGGAATTGGTGCATCACAAAATGTTAAAATGTTTTTTATTAAATCGACATAAGAGCTTGAATGTGATTATTTATTTGGGTCTTTTTTCTGTTTTCTGTATGCCGCTATCAAATCTGAATTCCCTGAAGGGTTGCACACTTGTTCATTTCTCTCTCTCCCTGCCTTACAGAATACTCTACTGAGACAGGCACACAAACACACGTCCTTCCCAGTCCCAGTATATAGTCTTATGTTACACATTCTGTTGTTTTATTTTGTTGTTACTACATTACTATTACGTTATATTTTTTAATTATTTACATTGGGAAGAGAAAGTCCCATGAGTGTTTCACACATAATTTTTAGTTTTCACATCTTCCGGGATAATGCAATAACCCCTTTCCTGAAGAAACTCTACAGCATCTTCCTCCGTCCGAATATTATTTACGTAAATCTAAAATTCATAGTAGACAGTGTAGTAACTAACTGTGAAATGGGAGTGGAGTTGACACTACGCAGAAATATTGCTAGTCAGATTGGCGTGCTAGACGTAGGAGTGGGAGAATTGTGTAACCCTACAGGGAATTCGAATTTGATAGTGACAAACAAAAAACTGAAAAGATCCATTTATTTTTTTTTTAATGGATAAATTTATGAATTATCGTTTCATAGTATGAAACATAGTGGAAAAGAAAACTAGATAAGTACAGTATTTTTAGGAAATACTGCATTAGAAATCATTAACCAATTGTATAACAATAATTTACCCACAACCAAATGTGCTGATAGGAGGAGAATGATGATGCCAGAGTAGAGATAGACATACTGTCATTCCACATGACTATAAATTTGCTCTCTTTGATGGTATTTAAGCGAGCCTTCTGTAATGTTATCTCAACAATATAAGGTAAGCTGACGATAGAGTACTTTTTTAAGTCTTAGCAGAAGAATATTTAACGAAACCTTCCACTAAAACTAACAATATGATGATGATTGGTAAGGTTCACACACTTGTAGTATTTATCCCTTGTAGTATTATGTAAACAGTTTCGAGGGAGGTGGAGGGTTGTTTGCTGATGTCAGATCAAGTGGCCAGGCAGCGGGTTTTTGGTTGGTAGGCAGTTACAGCCTCCTTGGGGCTGGATGAGGACGCCTCAATTGAGTCCAACACTACTTTCCCATCGTGAGGGAGTGAACATGAGTTTTTCTCGCTGCCTCGGATATACAAAAAAAAAAGTCCACACATTTGATACAACTTATTTATTGAAGATCGACCTAATAAACAGGTTCAGAAATTCAAATAGCAATTTTAAAAGTTCAATTACATCAGATTTGGAACCAGCAGTGGAAATATTAGCTCATAATAAATGAAGGAAAATATCAAGATGAAAAAAGTGTTAAAAAAACAATGAGAAAAGAAGGACTAGAGAATTTCTTCAAGAAAACTAAATACATAAATGAACATTAAAACAGCCCCATGTCACTTGAAGACACAATAACGAAAAATTTGAAAAGTTGATAACTTCAAGTACCTAGGAGAGATGATACAACTGAAGACCACCGAAAAGGAAGCGAACAACAACATACTGAGGAACTCACCACTTGTATACAAAGAAAGTACTCTCAAGACAAGCCAAGATTGAACATTATAATACTGAGATAAAACCTGTATGTCTGTACGTGAGTGAGTGCCTTAGAATGACTAGGAAGGCTGGTCAATAAGAATCAGAGAAATCAGAGAGAAAGATCCCTGCAAGATAATGGATCCGAAAATAAAAGATAAACAACACAGGTTACAAGGACGAGAACAACTGTACAAGGAAAATGAACAATTTATGGAAACTATTAGAATAACAAGATTAAAATTTTACGGACACCTAGAAAATATAAATAGAAAAGATTATAACCAGTTGACAAACCAAATTTTTAAGACACTAAATAATAGACTAAAAATGTCGGATAAATAGTTTAAAGAAGTCAGAAAAATATAGGGAAAACTGGAATAAAACGAGAAACTTAATGAACCAAACCAAACTCAGACAAATAAAACTACAGATTTTAAGGGCTTCCCAGAAGAGCTAATACAGAACACAAGCTGGACAGAAGAAAGGAGAAAACCCTACAGTAAATGAATGCTGAAAATGTGGGCTGCAAAAAGAGATTCCAGAAACACCTAGTCACCTCACGTGGTTTTTAGTCCTCATATATAGCCCCCTCCTCTCTCCTCTCATATAGCCTTCCGTATAGTCCTCTATTATACTCTAAACAGTTCTCATATACTCCTCTACAGTCCTATCTAGTCCTCATTGGCCCTATACGAAGGGGGATAAAAATAAAACTAAAAACAGAAAAACTTGAATCAAGAAATTAGAATATATACATATATTTTGAATATTAGAATATACATATTTTGTCGTCCTAGGGGCCAGTGATAAACAAGAAAAAAATTAATTTCTACAACCACAAGACCTTTTCCGAATGTATCAATGAGTCAGAACTTGAATTCTTCAAAGACTAAAAATAAGTCTTATATTTCAGACATAAACTGAAAGAAAATAAACCCAAAAACCAAAAATAAACAGACAGATGCAAAAAAGAAAACAATACCCCAAAACTGAAATTGCATTATTTTATAATATTATTTTTATTAAATAATAAAATTAAGTGCACATAAATTGTTAAGGTGAGTTATTAAAAATTCATGCAATTCTTTAATTAAAGTTAAAATGATTTTTAAACAAAAATGATGACGAACAATAATAATAAACGATATTATTTTTTAATCAAAACAAATAAAGGTTATGATGATGTGAAATCATACCATCCGTAGTCGAATCTGACAAATTCCCACCAGCTGAAGTAGCGCCCGATTCTCGATCTGAACTACCTCTGACACCAGAATCTGCACTACAAGAACCTCGATCCCCAGCGGAAGGTGCCAAACCACCACCAGTACCAGTTGTTGGCGTTATCACCCCGACACTACTACCATTTACCCCACGGCAGATGGAAACAGATGCGAGACTTTCTTGATCTGACAAACAACCGGCTGTTGATAGTTGTCGACGAGCCTGTCGGAAAATAAAAACAATTTTTAATATATACATTATAGTTACTTGAGTCACGAGTTTGCCTTTGTTTGCAACAAGGGGTAAAGAGGGAAAAGCATCAGTGCGCTTCCGTAACTACTTTAATTTCAGTACAACAAACACAACTTATACAATACCCAGAGCACTTATACAGTATATCACAGAACCTTTTGTACATTAACTGTATGAATATAACTGTTTGTTACCGTAAACAGAAATGTTAGTTTCTTGAAAATGTGGGCAGACTATTCACAGTGCTGAACAAAATATAATATCCAGTGTAATAAAAAGCTGTAAAGTTGAAGCTAAACAAAAATATCTTTCCCAGCCTCTTAAAAAAAACCATGAGCAAGCGGCTAACAACTGTGATGTTTCTCTTCCCACAATTCGAAAAATAAAGAAGGAAATTAAAGATGTGAAGAAGCTATTCTTCAACAGTTTTGTTGACACCTGGCAAAAAAAGGAAATGGTTAGGTAGATACTAGTGAGACTGATAGTGAAGACGCCGGTGACGGTGATTCATTCGTAGAAATTTTGTTCCAATGGAAGAAGGTAGCTGGTAATTACAGTAAATCAAACATTTCTAGTCATGTAATTAAGCTATAGGCAATATTACAGGTCACATTTATTTCTCATAAGGTTTATGAAGAAAAAATTTTCTCGGAATAAACTGCAGCTAACAAAATGTATGTACATTTAGACATAAAACAAAAAAAAATGTATGTAGAAACTGTACGGTAGTGAAATGTACAAGTAGTGTCTCACTGTCAAGGTTGGCAGAACAGTAAAATTTTCACTTCCCTTCCTCACAGCCCATCCATACACAAAAGGCAATCTCGTGACATTAGTAATCTATACCTAAGACATTTTAATAACCAAATACCAATATGCAAAGCTCATTTAGAAAATATAATTTGTAAAACTTTAGGAAGGTCGTAGTTTATACGCAAGGTTGGGAAAAGATTGACGACTTGGTGGTAAGGCACAATATGAACTTAAAACTAAAAACAACTGAATAGTATATTTCAGAAAGGTACCTCGGTCACTTTTACAAAGGTTTGTAAACAATACTTATTTATTGTTCAAGAGAGCTTATTATAGATTATTTTGCAGTTACTTTGTAATCCGTAATGTGTGTACGTTGCAATCTGTTCAATTCAGAATGATAAGCGATCCCACGACCCAATGAAATGAAGACGATGTGTATGACTTGTAAATGAGGTATAGTCTTGTACAGACCTAGGCCGACCACTCCTGAACGAGTATGGTTAATTGAACTCCAACCATCAAAGTTCACCAGTAACCACTGTTTAGTATTCAAATCCACATAAAAGTACCTTTACAAGGATTTGAACCAGGAACCTTCATCTCAAAAATTAGCTGTTCAACAGCTGACTCAAGGCGACAACTTTACCTCTAGACCAACTGGTGCGTTATTTTGCAATAATTTTTTTTAATTAGAGTACACCAGGTCCGATGTTACTCTATAACATACGAATACCTTCAAATATTGTAATTCTTTCTTAACCTGAAAAATTCAAAAAGGTGACAGGGTCTCTTTCTGAAATACACGATTCAACTGTAATCTCTCTTTCATTGGAAAAAGAGATTGTATTGTGAATAGGAAATATGTATATATAATAATGCAGTTTTAATTAATTGAATCCTCTAATAAACACAAAATGAAACAAAACATTCTATGTTTATTAGTCGAACCCTTGTACCACTACTACAACAAATATATACTATAATGTTTTACAATAAGTAAACCCTAATACTAAGCAGCTTTTTTTAGTTGCTTATTGCTGTCAAATTTAAATTAAATGCTGTTAAATTTATTAGTAAAATATTTCAGTTAAGAAGTCGTCGTAGAAATTGTCGTAAAGCAATAAATTCTTTTTTTCGGATTGTTCTGATGATGTTTGGCTTAACAACTCACAATTTTTCGGATCCTAGTACAAAACATTTTTTACAAGTGCGTAAACAACGGAACATGTAACCATAAAGAAATGCAAGGGTTAGTATCATAAAAAAATGATGGACAACATGGGCGTCACATGTGCGCCCACCAGCCCATCAGTTAAGACATTTAATTTGTAGGGCCACAAGCGCCACGTATGCATCTTTAACATTTTTGCCTTAAAAATGCCAATATATTTTACATTAAGAATGTATAGTATTTTTACACATAATTTAAGCAAATTATTTTAAAAAATCAGCTTTTCAACAAGTTTCAATCTTTTCTGGGGGGCACTCAACGTGTTACATGATCAGGATGCTAAAAAAATTAATGATCATTTTTCTTCACCTGAACAAAAATAACTACATCCTAGATATTTATTAACACGGAAATTTACAAAGAAATGTCAAACATACCTCAAGCAGTTGTTGTTCTTTGAGATCAAGCTGGGCAGCCAAACTAAGACTCCGTTCGGCTTCGTCTCTGGCGTGTCGCAACAAACTCCATCTCTCCCGCTCTCTCTCGGAACGCTCCTGCGACAGGCACTCTTCACTATCTCGCATCCTCTGTACAAAGTGATATTAGGCGATATTCTTATTCTTAAAACTAACAACTAGACGTCGCTATTGTTTTAACCACTATGTGCACCTCTCATCAAAATTTTGTGATTTATAAACAAAAAAAATCATAATAAAACAAACTTAGGTTGACAAGAATTTAATAGTTTTCAAATAAAACAAACTATCTAATTTTTTTCAATGAAAAGTATTTAATTTTCAATATCAGAAAATATAGCAAGGAGACAAGTGCAGTTACTAGAAGCATGTGCAAATATATAAAATTAAAGGTAAAGAAGCTTGGGAAAATCTGTACAATGCTGGGAGTCATTTATTTTATTTCAGCTTTCTTATACGAAATAAAACATTTTGATCCCAGAACAGGCTAGATGGTCTACACCATGAAGAGAAGAAGTTGGAAAAAATGAAGAGAGCATGTCAAATGACAAAAAATATTTACAACAAAGAACTGATATAAAAGGACTGTTTTTTTTTCAATCTCCAACAGGTGATAAAAGATGAATGAATATAACGGGTGAGGCAGTGAATCTGGCGATTTGGCGACACTGCATACAGTCTCCTGTAGTGTGGCTAGGAGAATGAGACTACCACCATCTTGAAGCGTCTGTTTTACCATTTAGTTCCAATGGAGTCGTGGAGCGGTGCACAACAAGCATACGCTGTTAAAGTGTCTTATAAAAATAATGATAGTTACGTGTTCGCGCAGCGCACATTTCGTAATTATTTCAATATTCCATGTAATGATCTGATACCTTCAGCCCGTGCAATAAAAATATGGGTTAAATACTTCAAAGAAACAGGCTCAACACTGAAGACACGAACTGGAAGCGTAAAAAGTGTCCGTACATCAGAAAACATTGACAAGGTGCAGGCGGCTGTGTTAAGAAGTCCTACGCGTTCAGCTCGACGGCATGCAATATCACTCGGCATTTCTAATAGCAGTGTGAGGAGGATTTTACACAAAGATCTACAGTTCCATCCGTTTAAAATTCAGTTAGTACATGCTTTGAATAATGTTGATCACGCATCCCGACTTGCTTTTTGTAATCGATTATTGGACATGATGAATGGCAATGCAGATCTTCTCAACAATCTTTGGATGAGTGATGAAGCTCACTTCCATCTTTCGGGCTTCGTAAATAAGCAGAATTTTAGATATTGGTCACGCGAAAATCCACAAAAAATACACAAAAAGCTGCTTCACAGTATTAAAGTGACAGTTTGGTGTGCAATATCAACACAAGCTATCATAGGACCATATTTTTTTGAGGATGACAATGACCGTGCACTGTACAGTGAATACACAGCGCTATGTTAACATGTTGGAGAACTGTCTTTAACCGGAATTAGTTCATAATCCAGCTTACCAAAACATGTTTTTTCAACAAGAAGGTGCTACCTGCCACACATCCAGGGCTTCAATTAATGTTTTGCGATGCTTTTTTCCTAATTGCGTCATTTCTAAGACCGGAGACATTTCATGGCCAGCCAGATCACCAGATTTCTCTGCATGTGATTATTTTCTATGGGGACACTTAAAATCACATGTTTTCCTATTTCCACCACCTCAAAATTTACAGGAACTTAAAGAACGGATACATGAAGAAGTGGCACGAATTCCTACAGCCACATTACGAAATGTGATGAATAACCTTCATGCACGAGTTCAGGAATGTGTGCGACAAAGTGGAGGACATCTTTATGATATGATTTTCAAGTAATTTATAAAAAATTGTAAATATGTAAGTATTACTTGGTATATTCTAAATTAATTAAACTACTGTACATTTTTTAACTTTCTCACGGTGTTTTCATAATCGCCCAATTCACTGCCTCACCCGCTAGAAAAACATTTCATTTCTATAAGTTACATACACTTATGCTACTTTTTGATATAATCACCTTGACGATTGAGGCATTTGTCATACCTGCGGACAAGCTTTCCAATACCCTCCTCATAAAATATTTTTACCAATGAATGAGTCTTGAGAGTAGTAGAGTTCTTTTGTCTCTACTAGTGTAGAGACAAAAGAACTCTCACTGTGAACGAGTCACGATTAGTTAAGTCACGGTGACCATAGTTCTTTACAGTTCTTTACAGTTAAGGTAAGTTCTTTACAGTAACAGCTCTTTCATTCCCCAATTGGTTACTCATTCTCATTCACTATTAAAACAGAACGATTGCTTTACTTAAGAAACTAGTGAAACAATTTCTCTTTATTCACAGTTCACAGTTAATAGACAAAACGTATTTTGAACCAATACTTTAGTCTTACAATACTCGTATGCTGTACTCCTTAACCACTATAAGAGCTACGTATGACATGGTGGGCCATAAGGGCTAGCATTCTCTTTCGATAACGGCGCGTTCATTTTCTTTTACTTCAGTTTCTGTGCGCTCTTCTCACTCTCTTTCTCTCTCACACTCAGTATCTTCCCCTTGTTATTCTTTACATCTTCTAGACTAAACAAACTGACGGTAGTTTCTTTGAATTTATCATCGCAGTTTTACATAACTGTTATTTTTATTGTACACCAAGTTCAACCTATCTATTTTATTTATATTGTGTGTTGTTATTTTTCAGTTGAAAATAATTAATCCTAGCACTTTTATTTTCTTTTACACAATTGGTTTCATTTATTATTAGTTTAGGATACGGATGAAAATGTTCATGTCAGGTCCCCTTGAGGTACAAAACTTTCCAAGTGTCAACTTCGTACGATGTTACGTTTTTCAGATATTATGTTCACACAAATCAATCGTAAATGTCAAAAACATGGTTTTTATGGATCCAAGGGATCTGAAAATGTGTAGCCGGTGAAAGCACGGTTTTGAAAATCTGACTCGAAAATATTGTTTTTCTTTCTACATAAATACTTGGCAAGAGAAAGTAAAAAGTAACAATTACAAATATTAATAGTAACTATTGATTAATAATAATAACCGTGAACGAAAAATATGCTTGGTAGGCCTACATACACAGTTTACTTCTAAATCACTTTTAAAACTATTAAAAGTAACGGTAAACTCAAAATCACTGTCACTGTGATTACAGTCACTAGTTGAAACAGTGAACGCTCTTCACTAGTCTTGAAGCTCCTTGTGTTTTTTGTGGAGTTCACGCAGCTGGGCACCATGATTAATGCAGCTTTTTATTGCCAAACTTAACAAAGTTTGCGGAGAGCCATTCAAACTAAAGATGAGGCATGCTGTCTTCTAGAAATTGTTCCATGACAACGCCTGTCAAGTACAGTGCTGGTGCACCCCAACAGCTCCTTAAGAAATTTCAATGGGACACTTTCGATTGCCCACCATAAAGTCTTAAACTATCTTATAAGATGGAAGTGTTTTCCATCTTTTCCCTAAACTAAAGAAGTGGCTTGAAGGGCATCACTTCAGAACTAACTAGGAGCTTCAAGATAATATCAAGACTAATTTAATTGGCGGCAACATTTTGTAAAGAGGGTATTGGAGGGCTTGTCCACAAGTACAACAAACGTCGCAATAGTCAAGGTGGCTATGTCGAAAAGTAGACATAAGTGTACATAACTTTTAGTAATAAAACATTTTTTACAAAGTCACTTGTCTTTTATTTATGGCCTATCAGAGGAGAGATAGAGGGAGGAAAATGAAGAGAGAAGGATGAAGAGGGGAGGAACGATAATGAAGGAAGAGGGACAGAGGGGTGGGAAGAGAAATGGGAGGGAAAGAGAGCAAAATAGGAGCGAGCAATAAGGAGGAGAAAGAGAGGGAAGGAGAGTAAGACTCCTTACACACACACACCGGCATGCCGGGCCAGTTTGCTGGCTGTAGTCAACCATACTGGCAGCTGACAATCGAATAGTTTAGACGACAGTCCCGACAGCAAACCGGGCCAGTTCAGTGTGTAAAGCAACACTGATGCCAATGGTCAACACATACACAGCTGGTAAGCCGGCTGTGTGTGTAAAGAGTCTAAGAGATGGTGAGGGAAGGACTCACACTCAGACCAATCAG
Organism: Catonia carolina; assembly: GCA_035578175.1. Lineage (NCBI taxonomy): Eukaryota > Metazoa > Arthropoda > Insecta > Hemiptera > Achilidae > Catonia > Catonia carolina. The sequence continues at coordinate 6,726,479 of JAQMRL010000007.1, read as the reverse complement.
TAAAAACAGGTTTTCTGGGTTCAGGGGCCTGGAAACATGTACTTTCGGTGAAAAATCAATATGAAGAATCTACATAAAAATAATACTTTCCTTCCTATCTATATTCATATTGGAAACATGGTAGGCAAGAGAAAGTAAAAATTTCAGAGTTTCTAAGAGAAAAAGGAGACAACAAATGTTAATGAAAAATGGTCAGAAGAAAGAGGTCTAGTAAATCATTGAAAACGACAAAAAAAAATAGCAACATAAAAGAGGAAAACCAGACATGCGAAAAAAGTCATTTTATGTAGTTCTTAGTAGGCCGAAATGACAAAAGTAAAATTAATGAATTAAAAAATAAGACCTGTAAAATGAATACTTTCTATTAAAACCAATTTACTAGAAATTTTTCAGTTCAAGAGGAATAAAAATTTGCTTCATGCCAGCTTTTCAACTTTGAATACTGGTAAAATGAGTGCAAATTGAGGCCATCATTCATAGTGCAATATGTTAAATTCAGGTTAACCCTTGAGGACTCACATCGGGAATTTTAGATCTGTAGTTTGAGTCAGACATGATCAAATGATGGAGATCCTCAAACAAACTGGACTGGATGGGAAGGATTTGAAGCTGATCGCCAACTTGTATTGGAATCAGTCGGCAGTGCTGAGAGTGGAAGAAGACCATACAGAACAGGTCGAAATACGACGTGGGGTTAGACAGGGCTGTATTCTTTCGCCAATACTTTTCAACGTCTACTCAGAGCACATCTTCAAGGAGGCCATGCAGGATGTGGAAGAGGGTATCTCAGTGAACGGTGTCAAACTGAATAATCTACGATATGCAGATGACACGATTGTATTCGCTGATACAATAGAGGGACTGCAAAGACTGATGAACAGGATAACAGAAGTGAGCGAGAAGTATGGCCTGGACATCAACATCGTGAAAACCAAATTAATGGTAATTAGCAGGGGACCGATAACTGGTGTAGACCTATATATAAAACATGCAAGAATTGAGCGTGTAGCATGGTATCCGTATTTGGGCACTATTATCAATGAAGCCTGGGAAAACTCACAAGAGATCAAGTGCCGTATTGGTAAGGCAAGGAGTGTTTTCAACGCAATGAGTTCGTTTTTTTTTCATGATCTCACTATGGGCACTAATTTGCGACTCTTGCGGTGTTACGTGTTTTCCGTTCTTCTGTACGGAGTAGAGTCTTGGACGTTGACGAGGGCGACCACTACTAAACTTGAAGCCTTCGAACTTTGGGTGTACAGAAGAATGCTGAGGATACCATGGACAGATAGGGTGACCAACATTGAGGTACTGCGTCGGATGGACAAGGAACCAGAGGTAATAAACACCATTAAGTGTCGCAAGTTGCAATACCTCGGTCATATTATGAGGAACCACGGTAGATACGAACTGTTGCAGCGCATCCTGCAGGGAAGATTGGATGGTAGAAGACAGCCAGGCCGAAGAAGAATATCCTGGCTTGATAACCTGAGAGACTGGTATGGGAAAAGCTCGGCCCAACTGTTCCGCATTGCAGATGACAAGACCAAGATAGCCATGATGACAGCCAGCGTTCGAACCGGACAGGCACGCTAAGAAGAAGAAGTTTGATATTTTTGTGTCATTAAGTTGGCAGAACTAACAAATTTTCCACTAGCTGTAAAGAACCTTCCTGTAATTTCATTACTTTGATATTGGTCATATTTTTGCCAATAGGATTGTTGTATTTGACGTCAACCTACAAGGTCGGAGCGCACATTTTCTCTTTCTGGTTTTTATGTTTATATAAGTTATTTAAATAATTGTAAATAATATTTTTTCTATATTTTAGTTTGAACTGTCACGCGCCATATACAGGGATGAAAAGTTATTTTTATTTAACTCCTCAATAGGGAAATCAAAATTTCTTACATAATAACCCAAAAAAAACAGTTAAGATTAAAACAGTTGTTCAACAGGTATTGTAAAATTTTCATTATCTTATTACTTAATATATAACAATGGAGTTCCCAGAAAATATTAACCAATTTTATCCTCCATTGTTTAGTGTATACTGTACATAGGGCTTTTAGTTAGCAATAATTTTTTTCTCAGATCGATTCACTTGCTTTCAGTCTATGAATTGTAATATTGAAAGTGTACAAGTATAGATATTATGCTGTATATTACTTTATTTGAGATTAGTTTAATATAATACACGTACATTATTGTATATAGACCTAATCAGTGCAATATTTAAATATGGAACAATGCTTGATGGAATTTGTTTTTAGATATTTATATGAATTTAAATCTTAAGTATTTATAACCTATTTCAGTTTCCATAAACCTATTGTTTCATTCTTAGAGTGTAATAACAATGAAGAAGTCTAATCAGAGCAAAATTCGACTAAATTCACAATATAAAAATCGTTTTATGAGACACTGTGTTTCATAGCTGGCGGGAATTTTTAAAATGGCTTGCTTTTGATCACTTAATTAGGATGAGCTACTGCAATACTGCCATGACATACGAGGGCTGTTCAAAAAGTATCGGACCTTCTGTCCTCCCGCTGAAACGAATGAAGCACTGGCGGCCAAGCTTAGTGGGGATGTGGAGGGTAATGTCATGCACGCGCATGCACTGTTTCATGTAATGACAAAGCTTACGTCGCCGGCAGTCAGCCTAGTAGTGTAGACCTCTCTGTTGTGCTCGGCGATTTTTATCAAGTTATAAAATGACAGAAAAACTTGAGCAGCGTTACTGCATTAAATTTTCCCAAAAGCTTGGCGATTCGCAAGTGGAAGCAATTTGCAAGATTCAACAGGCTTTACGAGAGTCTGCCATGGGCTGTACTCGAATAAAAGCACAATCGATTCAAAAATGGTCAAACATCAGTGGAAAGTGAATCGCGTTCAGGTTGGCCATCGACAAGCCGGAATGAGAATGTTATTGAACAAGTGCGAACTTTAGTCACCGAGGACCAAAAGAATGCTATCTTGAGGTTTTTCGACACCTACGTGATGCTGTGCGGCACAAACGACCGAATCTGTGGGCAACAAAACTTGGCAGCTCCATCACGACAATGCACCTGCCCACTCTGCACTTCTAATTCAAAGTTTTCTCACTAAAAACAACACTCCTCTGGTTCACCAAGCTCCATACTCCCCCGACATGGCTCCCTGCAACTTCTGGCTATTTCCTAAGCTGAAAATGCCCCTGAAAGGAACTCGATTTCAAGAAGGAGAAGACATTAAACAGAATACGACGGCCGAGCTTAACAGCATTACAAAAGATGCCTTCCAGAAATGTTTTGAACAGTGGCAGAAGCGCTGGGAGAAGTGAGTGCATCACCAAGGAGACTACTTTGAAGGGGATTAGAAGTTTGTAGCTCTAGTTCAATAAATCCACTTTTAATTAACAATAGTCCGATACTTTTTGAACAGCCCTCGTAAGTTTCAACGTTTCAATGTTGGACGCAAGTCCAGAAGGGTTAATTAGATACACTACTAGTGGTTATGTGCAGAATATACAAGTCACTATATATAAATCTAAATGGCAAAAAGACCAACAAGAAATTTCATTTTTTACCTAAAATTACTTATGTACATACCTGCTCGAAGCTTCTGATGAATTCTCTTAGTTCTTTTTCTTTATCTTCAAGCGTACCATACAATTGTTTCATCTGATTTAACAAATCAAATTTCTCCGCTTTCAATCGTTTTCGATCCGCTTTTAAAGCTAAAAAAAAACAAAAAACAAACATTACTAATAATTATTACTTTCTCTTACCTATATGAATAATATAAGAAGGAAAGAATTTTTTTAATGTCAATATTTCAAAATCGAGTTTTTACTGGATATATAGGTTTTCAGACTCCCTGAACCCAAAAAATATATTTTTAGAGATTGATTTGTGTGTGAACAGAATATCTCAAGAACGGAACACCGTACAATATTGAAACTTGAAACTTACATTAGATACCACTAGAGGACCCAACAGAAACATTTTCGTCAAAATTAGTCAACCAGAAGTAGTAGATTATTCGTGTAATTTTTTTCGGCTACTACGATTTTTTTTAAATAGTCTAATTTACTACACTTTTATGCTTTACAAGATAGGGTAGGCGCCATGTCTGCTGAAATTCTTGGGAAGGCTGCACTCTCATAGAAAAAATGGTTTTTTTAAGATTGCAGCCTTAATATGCGTTTTACGGCAAAGAAGCATGTAATAAAAGTTATAGACAATTTAAAAATCTGTAACTTTTATTTCAAACATTTCATTGTGTTAACACTTAGTTTAGCGGTAATTTATGATTTTCAGTTTTTTTCATGAAAATCTGTAAAAACTTATTTTTTAAGATTTCGGCCTTAGTATCCATTTTACAACAAAAGTGTATATAATAAAATTTATAGAAAATTATAAGATCTACAACTTTTGTTTCAAGCATTTTTCTCTACAAAGGCTAGTTTAGCATAAAAGAGTCATTTTCCGTATTATTAAGCCAAACTAAGGTTGAATTTTATTTTGCATCATTCACTCATGATTGAAATAAGGTTGCTTTTTGAAGTTAGTTTTCTGTTTATTTCTAATATATTATTACTAATGTTAGGTTACATTATTCATTATTTGCATTATTAATTATTTGTGAGTGTTCACACCAGATTTTTTTAAAATTAATTTCAATTAATCTGCTTTTGTTAATTATAGGTTTATATTATAAAAAAGGCTTGTGAAACACTCACACGACTTTCTCTTGCCAATATAAAAATAATAACAGTATAACCTATGTTTAAACACGAGCAAACCCTGTAAAATGAAAAACAACCTAATTTTAATCACAAATGAATGAAAATAAATTAAAATCAATCTCTGGAAGACTTCAACAAGTGGAAAATCACTAATAGGTGCTAAACTACGCTCTAAAGAAAAAAAATTTTGAAATAAAAATTGTAGGTTTTTAAATTTTTGTACAGCTTTGACTATGAACACTATAATGTACATTAAGGCCACAATCTTAAAAAACATACTTTACCACAAGAACACAACCCCCAAGAATTTTTGCAGACATGACACTTACCCTGTCTTGTAAAGCATAAAAAATTTAGTACATGGAGCAGTTTTTTAAAAAGTGTGGCGCTGCTTTTTCACAATCACAAAATTCAAAAATAGCATGAATATTTTGCTACTTCTAGTTAACCCATTTTGATGAAAATGTTTGTGTCTGGTCACCTTGGTACCTAACTTGAATTCAAAGTTTCAACTTCATATGATATTCTGTCCCTGAGATATTTTGTTCATGCACACACACACAAACACACAAACCAAATGCTGAACACATGTTTTTTTTTTGGTTCAGAATGTCTAAAAACGTGTATTTCTGGTGAAAACTTAATTTCAAAAATCTTTTACTTATTTTGATGAAAAAATTCTGAGGATCACTAATTAACGCGCTAAACTAAGTGTTGTAGAAAAAATGTTTGAAATAAAAGTTGTATGCTCATTAATTTCTTATAACTTAAAATATACTTTTGGCATTAAATGCATATCAAGGCTGAATTCTTGAAAAATTCATTTTTTACCACAACAGCACAGCCCCCTACCCCCAAGGAATTTAATAACAGACATGGCATTTATGCAATCTTGTACAGTCCAAAGTGAAGTGATTTTTAAAGAAAATTGTATGGGCTGTTTTTTGAGAAAATCAGAAAAAGTGAAAAATCGCACGAATAAATTTTTTTTTTTTTTTTGTTACTTGCATCTTGGAGACTCCAAAGGGAGTATAGGACATGTCAAGATAAAATTGATGAACTGAAAGTTTATCACCAATGTGATAAATTTATTACTTATCACCAAAATTTGTTTTTGCTACTGCTTACTTCAGTAGGCTTGTCATGAACCCTATTGAATTAAATATCACACACAATAAATAATAAAAATAAATCAAACACAATGATAAATTCATCACTTACCAAGAATTTCCCCCTACCACTGCTTAACTCAGCAGGCTTGTCATGAACCCCTTTGTATCAAATTGTACACAATATTTGATTAATTAAAGTTAAATACCAAAACTATTTAGAAAGGAATTCGTGCACACTGTAAAATGTTTCATCAATCAAATATTGTTTTAGCTTTTTTTTAAAATGACTTAAATTGTCATAACATTTTAAACCTTGAGGCAATTTATTGATGTATTTTCTACCTGCATAAGTTGGTTTTTGTTCAAACAGTTTAGTGTTGTGATTAGCAACATAATAATCGATTCTGTTTCTTGTGTAGTGGTTGTGAACATCTAAATTCTGTAAAAAGGTATTTTTCTTTACGTACATTATCACTTCAAAAATGTACAAAGAAGGAACCGTGAGCAATTGCAGCTCTTTAAATAGTGATCTGCATGAGGTAAGGTGGTTGACTCCCATCATACACCTAAAAGCTTTTTTCTGTATTTTAAAAACTCTTTCCATGTTACCCTGTGATGAATTACCCTATACTAATATGGCATACCTGATATGAGATAAAATTAAACCATGATAAGCTGCTATAAGCAATTTTTTATCATTTAATCTGGCAATTTGTTTTAATGCAAATACCCCAGATGATATTTTACTACAAATTTGATCGGTGTAATAATCCCACGATAGGGTCCTATCTAGTGACACTCCTAGAAAATACTACTTTCAGTTGACTGATTTTGATGAAAATGTTTGTCTCGGTTCCCTTCAACTTTGAATGCTATTCGATTCTTGAGATATTTTGTTCACATACACACAGGCCAAACACTAAAAACATGTTTGTCGGGTTCACTGAGACTGAAACCAAGTACTTCCAGTAAAAATTTGACATGATAACAACACTTTCCTTCCCAATATATTCAAGTATGGAAAAAGAAAGTTAAAAATAGTTCCGTCTCTGAATAGATGATAAAAAAGTAAAGAATACAAAAGAAAACAATAACAAATTGATAAAAGTTTGCTACCAACAGACTCCCTATACAAAAAAGAACAACAGAGATAAAAATTACAAAGGAAGCCTACGTTTCATTAGGTGCAGTAAAAAGAGATGAAAACTTTAAAACAAGACACAGATATTAACTGACAAGTGACAGATAAAGACAGATGTAGATTGTAAGAGTAAGATATCACAAAGAACATAAAACAACGCGCAATTAAACGAAAATGCGAAACAAAGAGATTCAAAACTAAAATGGACAGAAAATAATGAAAAGAGGTATACAACAAAAAAAACCGAATCTGTGTGTGCATTACTATGAAACTGGAACTAGCTTCCCAACTCACATTTTATGTAAATGAAAAAACATTTGGTATAAAACACTCACACGACTTTCTCTTGTCTATGTAAGATTAAAAACATAACATAATTTTAATTATGAGTGAATGGGAAAAAATAAAAATCAACCTCTGTAAGACTTAAGAATACAGAAAATCACAAATTGATTCTTAACTAGGCAGTGTAGAAGAAAAAATGCTTGCAATAAAAATTGTACATTTCTGAATTTTCTATAACTTTGATTGTTGTTGTTTAGGTCATTAGCCGAAAGGCTGGTTTGAACCCCTAAGTAAAATGATAAGTGAAGTGGTTTACCAGTGCCTTCCTCACTGAGTGAAAAAGTATGCTTACCAGCATGCCAGACCCTCTGAAAATTATCTATTTTCCACCCTGCAAATGACACCTTCACTTCATTAACTACAGGGACTGGCTGTATAATGATGAAATTCATTACTCTCAGAGGAGATAACTCTGATTAGTGCATTTTACATCTCTATCTCTTCTGTTCTTCATAATGCTTCAGGTCATATAATTGGCTAACCATGTGATAAGTAACTGAACTATTTTTTGTAGCCCTGGAACTAGCAGATCGAGTGCAAATAATTTAACACTCCACCACTCTGGTATGGACAATGGTATATTTAACCCGGTTAAAACGATTGATCTTATTTTAGGCTATGCACAATTGATGGTGGGGGGAGGCGACAAACGTGCTACAGCTAGATCAGTATAAGTCGGAAAACGGTAAATATTGTACTTTTCTAGTAGGGAATTCTTTAACACATCTAATAGTGTACAGAAATAGAATATCATAAAAAGTAAAGTTATTCATAAAAGGGAAAGTGTGTAGGTAGCATTGATTGTGAATTGTTTGTTTTGAATGGAAGTCCGTCCAGCTCGTGTACAAGTCAACATACATGCATGCTCTTTAGTTTGTGTTGAAGCTATGACGATTCTGTTATGAAATTTGTTCTTGGTGGTGTTAGACAAGTTCATTTTACTGTTCAGAAAGGGGTTTATCATCATCCAGTCAAAACATTTAATACTTTGCAAGGTTACAAGGAAATTGTAACAGCTTCCGTCTTACTGAACGTACAGAATTGTTCAAAAAACATAGTTGTAGAGAAAAGAATTTCCTACATTACAGTTGCTTACAGCTGTAACCGAAATACAATAATGGCTCTGTGATGTCACAGTAAAAAATTTAAAATACCATCCCTTCACCTTCCAAAATAAACTCATTATGAAAATTTTGTAACTTCGTCAAATATTTTTGGAAATTTAAATGAAATATATACATTTATTCAGTAAACTCTTTTCTACAAAACATGATTAATAAATTTTTTGCTAAACTGAAATTCAAGCCCATTATAGTAAAAAATCTTAAGTAAACATAAAAATTTTAACGAATTAAAATTTTGCGCCCCTAACGCAAAGAATTATGACACAATTTTCATGTTATTATACTCAAAAGGGGCATATGTATTATATGAATCAGCAGTATTTTTCCAGAATTTTTCATCAGTAATGACGTTAGATAAAACAGTTGTTTTGATTTCTGCAATCCTTTTGTTTTACGAGAAGCAGTCCATTCCGTAAGGGTAAATATTAACTGAAAATTCCTTAACAACCACTAACAATATTTTTACAATTTTGATGAGAAAATACAGAAAATCACAAACTGGCATTAAACTAGGTACGGATTGTAGAAAAATGTGTTCAAAATATAAGATGGTTTTTTTAATTTTTTTTTAAGTTTTTTTTTTAAGTTTAAAGATTGTAATTTTTTAAATTAGATATTTTGGAGAGCATCTTTTTTGTAGAGCTGTACAATATAGGGAAAGTGCCATGTCTACTGAAACTTTTGAGGACTGTGCTCTCATGGTAAAAACTGTTTTTTTTAAGATTGCAAACTCAGTAAGCATTTTACAACAAAAGTGTATATAATCGAAGTTATAGGAAATAAAAAACCTACATCTTTTACTTCCAGTATTTTTTTTCTATAGAGCATATTTAGTGATTTTTCGTATTTTTACGTTTAACAAAGACGGTTTGTGTCTTTCAATCATGATTCAACATAGGTTATATTTTTCATATTACATTGTCTAGTCATGATTCAACATAGGTTATATTTTTTAATTGTTTACACTCACAAGCGAAAGTCGTGTGAGTATTTCACAACATATTTTTTCAAACAAAATAGATTCTGGTTGTTTATCGATTCAGATTAACGTGGTCCCAACTAACTAAGTTCTACCAGTAATTAGAATTCATGTAATTGAGTAATAAGGTGTATCATGTACAATAACATAGAAAATTAAGTCCAACAATAAAAATTTAATTACCTTTAAATAGATATTAAATAGTTGTAAAATTAGCATGGTGAAACACTGTTACAGAATTATAATAGGGGTGAAGAATTTTATGTTTATGACCTCGATACGATTACAGTATTTTATATTACTTCATTACTTCTTTACCAGCAGGCTGTACGCTCATTTTCCAGTAATACAAAATTTTATGATATTTTTATCATTTCTTTACCAATAAAAACAGGGAATATTCTCGTGGAATATTAATTAATTTGTTTCTTACTTATTTGCAAGGGTGAGTTAAATATAAACAGGCCATTTGCTAAATAAATTTATTTATGATAAGAAATAACCAACAAAATTTTTAATATTTTTCAACAAAGTCTCCTTTAAACTCTACACAGTTCTCCCAGTATTTTGGAAGCTTCAAGATTCCTTCACCAAAGACTTTTTGAGTTTTACTTAGCAGCCAGTTGCACAAACAACCAAGAATGAAGAATGAACCAAGAAAGCTGGTCGAAGAGAAGCAGAGAAATTTGAGAGCAAGATCCACTGCAAGATAATGGGTCCAAAGATAGTAGACGGATGATATCCGTTACTAGGTCAAGAAGAACTATACAAGGAAATGAATGATTAATGGAAATGGTCAGAAAAATAAGACTAAAATTTTATGGACCTGTATAGAATGGATGACAACTGGTTGAAAGACAGTAAACAACAGACCTAAGGTTTAATCAAGTCAGAAAGGCCATTTATTCAACACCTTAAGTCTGTTGTTCTCAATAGAGAAAACCGGATTAAACAAAGAAATTTAATGAACCAAACCAAATTCAATCTTAACTAATTAGGGACTTTAACCCTTACAAGCCGGGTAGCCCATATATGGTTGTTCGATGACGAGTATGTAAGTACTCAACAGTATTTGTAATAGTGAAGGTCATTGTACACGCACACCAGTAAACATTATAGTTAAATAATAGCTGAAAGTATGAGGAAGAAAGTAAGCTACTTCATAATCAGGTTAGTGGAAAATTTTCTATTGATTTTTTAATGTTAAGATACCACTCAATTCCGGTTCTTTTTGAAGGAAACCGTGTAAAGGCCGTATCTCATTTTAAAATAGTTATAACCGCATTTGAAAGCTTGAATGGTAAAGGTAGGTAAATTGTTCAATGGTGCTATTATTGCAAAACCGGTTGAATTGAATATAACCTGTAAAAGGGAATAAACGCTCTGAAATTTGTAGAATAGCCTATTTTCAGACATTCTTCACAATGAAACTACAATGTTCTAATAACTATCTTTTATAATATTTTTCTATATGCAAATATTCAAAACATTCTGGGCTTTCATATAATAACATAATATCATATAAATAACTCTAGGAATGGGTCAATGCCATCAGAAGAGAGAAATTGTTTTGGCCTGCATATTAACACAGAATCCATAAACACTTGACTCTTACAATACGCTTGAATAGTCGTATAGTATGGTAAGCGAGGGTGTTTGATACATCAAATTGTTTGCTAGATATTTTTCTATAATACCAGACTGAAAAAATAAAAATCAAAAATATTCATTGCCAAATTTTAACAAAAACATGCAACTTTGCACAACAAATTTTTCGTAAATTCGCTGTAACTGGCGTAAAAAAGGAGTTTCATGTTTGTTTTTATAAAACATCTCTCGAAGTTTTCTTAATGTCTCATAAAAATTTTAATTTTTTTAAAAGATGGATAAAAAAGCCAAGTCTATCGCCGCAATCTCTGAATTAGTTTTCGAAGAGTTAGTATTCTAAAACCTATCAGTCCCAGAAGGGTTAAGGGCTCCCATTAACATCAAAAACAAAACACCAAGTGGACAGAAGAAAGGAGTGAAGCCTACAGTGAGCAAATGCTGAGAATGCGGGCTGCAAAAACAGCTTCCAGAAACATCTATAGTCACCTCATGGGTCTAAAATTGGCCCTAATACAAGGAAAAAATTAACATACCTGACAAAGCTTCCCTTGCTTGAGCCAATTCGTTTTCAAGCGCCTGAATCTTCTCGCTATCTGAAAGACCTTCTAATTCAATACTAGCAGTTGACTCTGGTATAGATGATGAAACACTACTGATAGTAGTCGAATGAGCGCCAGATGCAGTGACTAATTTTTTTAACTCTGATACCTCACGTTTAAGTCGTTCATTTTCTAGACGTAATCGAGTTGTTACATTACTAGTAGTACTATTATTACTATTATTGGTTGAATTGACTGAACAAGATGACGGCCCTAAAATTGAAGTAGATGATGAAACTTCACCCATTGCTGCCAACATAAAAAAAAACAAAAAACATCATAACATATTCAACTACATATATTTCTCTTTTAAAGAAAGTTAAACAATAAACTTTTTTCACATTTGTGTTTTCCTCATTTCATTATTTATAATTTTCTGAATATTTTGGTATCAATAAGCACATGGAAAATTGTTTCAACTCTAACTTTTATTGCCTTTTACCATTAGTTTGTACTAATTTAAAATCCAAGAATATAGCCATTGCAAGTGATTCTACTGTGCAGTGATGCTACTGTGAGTGATTCAGTGAACTATAATGATACATTTAAAACAAAGAAAAAAATAACAAATTCTGTGAGGTGTAAGACAAGATCTATTTTTGTTTCTTGGCATCGATAATCGAAAAATATATTGGTATCAACACATCACTAATTATGACCAATTAAAATGACTCTGTTACACAGCATACGGATGAATACATCTTGGGCAAGTCATTATATGTGAAAAAACAAGCAAAACTACTGAAATACAGAGGTGCACAAGATCGATGTGATGTGCTTTCAAGAAACAACATAAAATTCTGAAGAATCTGAAAAATCCCTTAAGACTAAAAAAGCAGTTTTTAATTAGTGTGTATTTTCTGTTCTCTCATATGCTGTACAAACATTGTCCTTTACAACAGGTATAATGGAGAGCCTGACCAAAATACAAATATCGATAGAAAGACTGATGCAAAATATTAAATTAAAAGACTGAGAAAGAAATGAGGATATTCAGCAGAGGGCTCAAAAAAAATGTACGTTACTTGAAAATTATGATAGCAAGCCCTATTATCTCCAAGGAAGTTGTTCAAGTATATGAAACTTTTACAATCTACCAAACCACTGGCATATTAACCTGTTTTCACTTCTGTTATAATGTGTAAAGTTATTTTTATACGTTTTAATGTCTTTTAAACAATTTTATGTTTTTATGTAACATGTAAAACAACACATGACAACACTGAAATGGTGATGGATCGGACATACTATGAGGCAGACAGACGATCGATGGAACAAGGTGGTTCAACGGTGGAGGTACTGACGGGGAAAGAGGAATAGAGGCGTCTACAGATATGGTGGAGAGATGGCTCAAAACAGGTGGTTGGATTTATGGATTTAATTGGGCATGGCACAGACCAGGGGATTATGGAGGCCTACATTCAGCACTGGATGATGATAGGCTGATAAAGAATAAATAATACATATGTGAATAAAAGAGGAGACAAAGTATAAGAAGTATGTGATGAAATGCACAGCTGAGAATCATTTTGAAAGATATACAAAACTAGAGTGCCTATTTTTGTTTCAAGTATTAGTGTAGGTGCAGTAAAACCTCGTTTATCCATCCCAAATCAATGCGGACAATCCGGATCAGATTTGTAGACCTTTTTTTTATTTATTGTTCACATAGATAATAATTTTTAACTATGATAGCAAGAATGTAACTAACAGTACACCAAACATCCGCTTCATAAGAACATACTTCAATCAAATATCACATGTGTTTGAAACAGAAGACAGTGGACCAATTCTTAGTTAAGAAATGATGTGAAACATTATTTTTATACGTTCCAATGTCTTTTAAACAGTTCTACATTATTTTGTTACAAAACATAGTTTTTTACCGTAATAAACAGTAAGTCTGCTTATTTAAGGATTTGTTTTGTTAACTACCCATATTACCCAGATTACGGATTGCCTTTGGTCCCAGCTAGTCCAGATAAACGAGGTTGTACTGCATTAGAGTTTGTAATTATTTTTAAAGAACTACATCGGCTCTACGGTGGGGATGTGGAGAACATCAGTTAAGCTATGGTTATCAAGAAGAAAGCTACTAGCTTTCTATAGTTTCATGAAAACAGATCTGTTATTACAGTTCAAAGATGTAATCGTTTACAGTACAGCCATGATTCGCCTAGTAACAAATCCATTACACTTTGGTATCAGCAGTTTATGGATACTGGAAGTGAATTACTCAAAAAGATGATAGCAAGCCTCCAATCTCCAAAGAAGTTATTGTTCAAGTACAGGAAACTTTTACAATCTGCCAAACCATTGGCATTTATATTTACTGAACTATTCACTATTGTACAACATATACTGGTACACTCAGTTCTACTAAAAATTAAGAACTTAACAATTCATAAACACACACAATGCAGTTAACACGATAATATGTCCGATCACTATAAGTTTTTACTGTAGAACTGGAGTTTGACAACACACACTCCCATGTCCAATCATAGTTTGGATTTTTATTTCTAGGAAGTGATCTGGTTCAAATGACACACTTGACAGTGAGAAGTCGTAAGGTAGGGTTGTGGGATCTGCCGAATATAAAAATAGGGTTAAACGCATCTGGCGGGAGCCAAATTATTACAATGAAAGGATTACTTAATAGTGATTGCCAATTCCGTCATATTTACAAACCTTTAAAGGACATTCTACTGTCTACAACTTGATAGCGTCCGGCAGAGAGGAGCAATGTGTTGATTGTAAAACCATTTCAGAAAACATTTCTAACTTTTTTAAGTAACTAAAACTTGTTGGAAATGACGCATTTGTATATAAAAAATATTTGGTATGTTTTTGTTCTATAAAATTATTTTGAAAACACGCTCAATGAGAAAATGTATATGTAATGTAGTAAAAGTTTTGTTTTTGAAGAAAAAACTGTCCTCACAACTTAAAACGTAATGAGTTCGTGAAATAGTTGTTGAACAATGATGATGTATTTGAAAAAATACGGGTTTTTCTTTAAAAACAAAGATTTTACTAAATTATACATTATCTCATTAAGCAGACATGTTTTGAAATATTTTATAGAACGAAAGGCATATGAAATACTTTGTTTTATAAAAATATGTTATATCCGACAAGTTTCAGTAACTAAAAAAATATTAGATGTATGTTTTCTGAAATGGTTTTACAATTCGCTTATTGCTCCCCTCTGCAGGAGGCCATCAAGTTATAGACAAACAGTACATGCTATACATAGGTATTTTCCCTGGTCCACTAAAAGTATAAACATGACACACAATTATTATAAAGCAGTGCACCAAATCCATACAATCAGCGGCTAAAAGAGCCTAGTCACAATATTTTGTTTCAAACTGAAATGTACAAATTTTTATAAAAATTAAATGTATAGGCCTAAATGTTTAAACCATAACTTTCAACTGAATTAACTGTTTATTTCCACACACAGAACAAATGTTGTTCATTTTTATCACTTTGTATATAAGTAAAAATCTCATTAACCCGTACTCATTAAAATACTTTCCGCATTTTGATAGGCTCTTTAAAAATTCCATTTCGCCACAGAACCGTTTCAATGTCAGAAAACAAATGAAATGCTCTTTAAACCATGTAGTGGAAGCGAAGTAAGCAGCTATACAAATGTGACGGAATCGGCAATCCCAAGAGTCCATCACTAGTAATCCTTTCATTCTCATAATTTGGCCCCTGCCAGATGCGTTCAACCCTAAAAATAAAAATAATAGCCAGTTGGTCCAACTTTGCGACAACTCATCTGTTTTCAACCGCAGTTTTATTTCTATGTATTGTTCCAACAATAGTTGATGATTTTCAAGGTTCTACTGTACTTAAAAACAAATTAATACACTCACCAAAGTCAGGTTTATTACTTGGTCCAGCAACGGGTGATGAAGGCCTAATAACTTGATTTGATGCTACAGGATCGATATTGGCCGTGTTGTTATCCAGATGTTTATCAGTATTGTTATTAGAGTTAATATCGTTGTTATCCGAAACATTAATATTATTCGGTTGTTCGGATTCATTACAAATAGTTGTGTTAGTTGTCGTCGTCTCGATAAGCCCTGTATCCGAATTATTATTTGAAGATGATGATAAATGATGATGGTTATTAGTTGGTACATTATTATCGCTGGCGGAAGTGGTTGATGTGATGGATGTCAAAGTCTGTGGGGTCGTAGTTGTTGAAGTGGAAGTGGATGTAACTTCGCAATTAGAATTGGAGTTGGAATTCGATGAGTCGGATTGTACAGTCAGCGTTTCTTCAAGACGACGAGATGTATCAGCGAGCTCTTCACGAAGAGCCGCCATTTCTTCTTGGGCTTGGCGGATTTCGCCATCAATTCTAGCCCCCACGGAACGATTTTCTTCAACCATCCTTCGAAATTTTGCCTGCGGACAAATACAATGCTAAATTATTACTAATATATAAATCAACACACAGAATTATGAGAAATTTTCACAATTTTCCAGTGCGTAATGGGACAAACTGTCTCCTATAAAGCAATGGTATTGTTGTTTAGTTCATCAAAGAACATTTTGTGCAGCAGCGTTTAATCCAAAATTGGTATGTAGCTTACATTTTTACTTTCTCTTGCCTATATGAATATATAGGAAGGAAAGTATTGTTTTCATGTCAATTTTAAGAAATCGAGTTTTCACCAGATCTATACGTTTCCAGACCCCCTGAACCCAAAAAACATGTTTTTAGCGATTGGTCTGTGTGTGTGTGTGTATACAAAATATCTCAAGAACGGAACATCCTACGAACTTGAAACTTAAGTTACATACCACTACTGGACCCGACACGAACATTTTCATCAAAATCGGTCAACCGGCAGTAGTAGTTTATTCGTGTAATTTTTCACTTTTTTGCGATTTTCTCAAAAACTGGTCCTACGATTTTTTTTAAAATCGCCTGGTTTACTCAATTTTTTATTCTCTACAAGATAGGGTAGGTGAATGTTTGCTGAAATTCTGGGTGAGGCTGTTTTCACGTAAAACACAGTTTTTTTAAGATTACGGCTTTAATATGCAATTTAGCAAAAAAATTTATATAATAAAAGTTGTAGAGAATTTAAAAACCTACAACTTTTATTTCAAACATTTTTTTGTATAACGCTTAGTTTAGCATTAATTAGCAATTTGCTGTTTTTTTCTCACGAAAACGTGAGAAAAATCGATTTTTTTAAGATTTCGGCCTTAGTATGCATTTTATAATAAAAGTGTATATAATTGAATTTATAGAAAATTAAAAGATCTGCAACTTTTATTTAGAACATTTTTCTCTACAGAGCCTAGTTTAGCGTGAAAGAGTGATTTTCTGTATTTTTAAGCCAAACTGAGGTTGATTTTCATTTTGCGTCTTTCTCTCATGATTAAAATTAGGTTATGTTTATTGAGGTTAGTTTTTTGTTTATTTCTAATGTTTTATTACTAATATTAGGTTTATTGTTAATTATTTATATTGGCAAGAGAAAGTTGTGTGAGTGTTTCACACCAGATTTTTACTTTAATATTGATTTTTCACCAGAAATACGCGTTTTCAGGCCTCCTAAACCCAAAAAAACAATCTCTTTTAGTACTAATTCATCTGTGTGTGAGAACAAAATACCTCAAGAACGGAATATACGAGTAGTACGAAGTTAAAACTTGAATCTTACATTAAGTACCATGAACGGACCCGACAAGAACATTTACATCAGAATCGATCAACCAAAAACAGTAATTTATTTGTGTGATTATCCACTTTTTTGTGATTTTCTCAAAAATATTATCCACTTTTTTGCGTCCTATATTTAAAATAGTCTTATAATTTTTTGTTAAATTGCCTCATTAACTAAATTTTTTATGCTCTATGTCTGCTAAAATTCTTGAGGCATCAGCCTAGTTTATTGTCAATTAGTAATCACTAATTGACAATTCCCGTACTGTGAAGTCCTACAGAGGTTGATTTCCATTTAGCGTCATTCAATCAAGATTTAACGCACGTTATATATTGTTCATTAATTACATTAGCAAGAAAATGCGGTGAGAGAGTTTCACACCAGATTATTTAGGTTAATTTGGCACAGAAAGACTGACACTACATTGATAAATAGAGTGCAAATAAATTGAGCATGCCACTCTGTTAGTCACTCTTCATTTATAAGAAAAATATCTTAAGCCACGGATGACTATAAAAAAGATCACTGGTGCTTAAACACTCACACGATTTTCTCTTACCGATGTAAATAATGATAAATACAACCTGTTAACCTGAAAAATCGACATGAGAACAATACTTTTTTCCCTATATATTCATATAGGGCACGAGAACATTTATAAATTACATTCCATTAATTTACACTTAACAGGACCATTATGGAAATCCATGAACATTATCTTCCTGGTGTACTTGTTATTTATATTTTTTAATTCATGATATCATCAGTATTTGAACTCAGTTAACATAAATATACGAACCTGAGCGTCTATTAAGAGACGTTTCATCAGGGACATAGAAGTAAACTGGAGATATTCCTGCTGTCCATAGTTGGTGCAGGTTTGATTTTCATCCACTAGCGTAGCTGAAATTTGATGATTCAGCCCTTCCAGTACATGAATTGCTGCAACAAAAAAGAACCCATCATTAGTAACAATAATTTTATTTTACAAAATTAGTCTATTATATCATTTGTACACATATTTATTTTATGTCCATTAAACCAAGTTTTTCAGGAGAATAACTATTCTAGTTTTATTTAAAATGTGAAAAATTACAATACACAGCTATATTTTCTCATGCCCTAGAATGGTAGGTGGTCAACCTAAGTGGCTTCTGTCCCAGGAGTCATGGGTTCAATCCTTGATTAACTCTGTCTCATTTTAATTTATCGCCCTTTAATGTCAGGATTAAACTTAATAAGCAAAACAGCTGTACACATAAAACAATCTGGTGTGTAACAGTCACAATGATTTCTTCTTACCAATGTAAATAATGAACAACATAACCTATATTTTAATCATGAGTGGATGAGAAAAATGCGGAAACTAATTGAAACTAAATCAAGCGCTTTCGGAAAAAATACTTAAAATAAAAGTAGTAGGTTCCCAATTTTCTAAACTATTTTTTTTGTTTTTTTTAGTTTACCTATTTAAAGATGCATCGACTTTGCCACTAGCAAATACTTTGATTTTTGTACTGTAATCGTGGGTTTTTAACAAAGTTAAAATTTCCAAACCCTAGCCAGAAATAAAACACAGGACCTTCTGCTTAGTAAGATAGCACTAGTCACTGTTATGGAGATGGTCTTTCTATAATTGTATTTATACTTTTGTTATAAAAAGGCTGCAATCTTAAAATTCCTATTTTTTTCACTGATTTTAATGAAAAAATTACAGAAAATCACTAATACTAAATTAAGCATTGTACAAAAAAATGTTGAACATAATAGTTGTAGGGTTTTTTAATTTATTACAACTTTACTTATAATACACTTTTACCCTAAAATGCATATTAAGAATGCAATCTTAAAAAAATATTGTTTACTATGAGAGCAGAACTATAATTATTTTAGCAGACATGGTGCTTACCCTGTCTCGTAGAGCATAATATAGTAAACAAGAAAATATTTTTAAAAATGGTAGGGGTGGTTCGGCCAAAGTTGCAAAATCACACCAATAAACTACTTCCGGTTGACCAATTTTGACGAAAAATTTGGTGTAGAGTCATCTAGTGGTACCTAACTAAGTTCCACGTTTCAAATTTGCACGATATTCCGTTCTTGAGACATTTTATACACACTTACACAGACCAATCCCTACTAACAGTACAGAAAATATATAGAAAGGATTGGTCAACATGTGTTTTGAGTTCAGGGGGCCTGAAACGAGTATTAACAGTGAAAATTCGACTTGAAAACAATACTTCCCTTCCCTATATTTATTTATTTAACGTCGCATCTACAACAACGGTCATTAGCGACGACGTTGGGGTGTAACTGTGGAGGAAGAAATTATTTTTTGTAACGTATGAAAATATGCCGGGCCTGAGTGAGATTCGAACCCACGACCCCATGATGAGAGGCGAGCATGTTACCAACTCCGCTAATGCGGCCGGCTCCCTTCCCTAAATATTTATACAAAGCAAAAGAAAGTAAAAAAAATAAAAAACTAAAAATGACAGGTCTCACTAACTGAATGCTGAATAACATATTTGTTTGAAGTTAGGCAATGTTTTGTTTACATTTCACGGAAATTGAGTTCGTAAAACAAGCTCTCCGTTAAAAATGGAGCAAACAAAACAAAGACCGTAAATATAAAAACATAATGGTAAATAAACTGAGTAATTTGATAATAGCCAACAATATTTTTCTGATGGAAACATACATAAACAGCAAAATCAAACAAAAAATTGAATATTACAGATACCTCAAATGTTTTTCTTTCGACATCTACGGTAATGTTTATAGATCCAATAACAGTAAACATTTAACACAATAAAACACTGGAATATATTATCCATTATTATCTAACTTTAACTGTCATAAATGTATGTTAAAATATACAACTTGTGTTAAATTCTGTAATCAATCTACACCGCACACTGGCTGCAAATACCGCCGCCATAACACAATGTAAACATAAGAGTCGAGAGGAATGGTCACTCAGCAACTACCTGCACAAATGAACTAACAACAGTACACATATATTTCATGTAGTTCACGACGATCGATACCCATCATGTTTCCACAAGACAAGTTATAACATTACTTTACAGTTACCCCACCCGTAACGCTTTGAATTAATATTATGTTTTTTGATTTACGGATCGTAAAAAAAACTGTGCGTTGAACTATTAAGAAATTCCTTCTTTTTACCTTTTCTTGCCCTGTATGAAGAATATTATATAAGGAAAGGAAAGAATTGTTTTCATATCGATTTTTTATCGGAAATACACATTTTTCAACCCAAAATAACATTTTTTAACGAGGTCTGTGTGGGAACAAAATTTCTTAACAGAACATCGTATGAAGTTCAAACTTAGAACTTAAGGTATCATGAAGAGGGACCCGAGACTAACATTTCCATCAAAATCGGTCAACCAGAAGTGATTTTTCATTTTTCTGCGATTTTCTCTTAAACGATTATTTTAAATCACTTTATTTTACTGCATTTTTAGTAATGTTGTGTAATGCATAAGTAGGTATAAAAGATTGTAGGTAATGTTTTAATTAAGAACTATTTTGTAATATGTAATACAAAGTTTTTTAAAGATATTCGATAGCTTCCGTAACGTCCTATATACCTTCCAAAAATACACTTTAAATGTGAATTTCTTTAACATTAACTAAGGAAATAGGTTAAGATAATACGATATTATTTTCAAATGTTTTATTTCCTTTTTAATTCTCATTTCCGTTTTTAAAAGAAATTCTGAATTTCTGTGAAGCGAAATGAAAAACGCTAACCACTACGTAGTGGTTAGCGCAACTGGATTGTAAGCCGGGGTCCCGGGTTCGATTCCCAGTCAGGTCTGGCATTTTTTCATCACTCATTTTCATAGATCATAATTCTCCACCCTCTGCATTAGCAGAAATTGCAAAACAGTCAGACGTAAAACCAAAAATATAAACATTCTTTAGCACCGTTGTGTGCAATACTTTCTATAACCTACCCGGTTCTATACTATTTCACATTCAGAATGCAGTATACCTCTTATGAGAACCCGTTGTGTTATCAGGCATACGGAAAACATCAGACACAGCCAAAACAATAACTCTTCTTCATCGACACCATCCGAAGATAACTGAAAAAATTATTTAAGAATTTCGCTTTCCACGCTCTAACAAGCACATTTTTTATCAAAAAATTCTGGAAAATTACTTTTGCTTCCAAATGAATTGTATTTTATTACATTGTAAATGTTATTAGTATACTCTGATATTTAGATAAGATACGCTCATACAAATTTGGACGTTTAAATCTCGTCACATTTTTCCGTTTCACATCAAATAACTTTTTTCTTTCAATGACGACATAGGCCTATGCGTTTTATTATTTTAGTATAAAATATAGAATTTTGTCAGTAATTTGATAGATGATAAGTCAGATGTTGGACGGAAACAGAAATAATAAACGAGTTTGAAAAAATCACTGATTCGAAAACAGGTCAAAGATAAATAATTGGTAGCGAATCGTATTCCGAGAATCTCTGAATCATTTTGACACCTGTGAACCTATACCAAATGTAGCCTACAGTCTATTTTTAACCTCCGACGGAAAAAGAGGGTTGTTCAAATAAGAAATAATTGTTTTTTTATTATTTGTAATTGTCTACGAAGATTTGAACAATAACTATTCTTTACTTTAAATTACAAAAAAAATTGATAAACAATTCCATTACTACAATAATTTTCTGTACCTGATCTGAACGATACAAGAAATATTAAGTATTTCGTTTAACGTTATTCAATAGGAGTTAGTAAATGAGAACGTGTTGTGGCGCGGAGTCGAAATTTTTATTAGTGTAGTAGCACTCAAACTCACTTATGAAATAACATTGCTAATGGACTTTCCATACTACATTCTGAACGTGAAATCAACTATAGTCAAGCGATAATTTGATCGCCGCGAATCAGCTGATATTTGAAGACGAAGATTCCTGGTTCAAATTCTAGTAAAGGTACCTTTTATACGAATTTGAATACTAGACAGTGGTTACCGATGTACTGAAACACATTTTCTCTCAGGAGTGGTCGGTCTGAGTCTGTACAAGACCCACACCTCATTTACACGTCGGACGTGTAAATGAGGTTGTTGGGACAGACTAAATTGACCAGATTTCTGGAAAATCAAAACAGGACAATACATTCCGGGGGGCCGGGAGGTATGGAATACGGTATTTTCCAAATACCCCTTTCCCAACAAAGTGGAAGTTCCGGGGGGGCACCCCTGGAATTTTTTTTGAAATGAGATTAAAATAACAAGTTTTAAAGAGTTTTTAGTAGTTTTTAAAATGCAGTAACAGTACCTAGTTGATCGTTCTTTCCTCGAGTAATTTTTATTAAGGCTAAAATGTTGAATTTTAAAAAATCATATCAGGATTAAAGTAGGCTAATGACATCTAAATTTGTGTACGTTATAAAAAATAATTGCATTACGACTAAATTGACATTTCATAGTTTTATTTCAATAATGCAAATAAGACAATTTTCTGAATACAATGTTAAAAATAATAATAAAAATATTCATAGCTATGAGACCTTCAGTTCAGTGTTTAAAGCATATTATTCCAAACGGTATTTATCTGCTCAAAATAATACTCGTAAAATAAATATTGATAAGGTATGTCAGTTACAGTTCTGCCAAAATAGGACAATAAGCGTCCCCAGAAGGATAGTCAAAACAACGGGACACATGTCTCAAAAACGGGGCTGTCCCGGTGAAAACGGGACGTCTGGTCACGTTCACATCATCTTCATCTCATTGGGCCCTGGGGTTGCTTATTGTTCTATGCAAACACATTAGGAATTTTAAAAAATTATGTAAGTATTAAGATTTTACTGGAATTGTTTTGTGTGTTTTTATATTATACCAATTTCTCGATTGATCTCAAAACTCTGACCGGTTATTACAAAATAGATACTATTATTTCTTCGCTGGGGAGTTTTGGCAATCGGTTAGTGGAAGTAAGGAACAGATTGTGTAGTGGAACCAAGTGTGTGTGACCACATCAACAGCTCATTATAATATTTAAAATTACAGACTCGCACATTTACTTTTTAATTTCTCTTGCCTATAAGAATACATAGGAAGGAAAGTATTGTTTTCATGTCAATTTCGAAATCGAGTTTTCACCGGAACAACACATTTTCAGACCCGCTGAACCTAAAAAAAACATGTTTTTAGCGGTTGTTGTGTGTGTGTGTGTGTGTGTGTGAACAAAATATCTAAGAACGGAACATCGTATGAAGCTCAAAATTTAGCGATTTTTTTAAAAAATCGCCTCATTTACTACGTTTTTTATGCTCTACAAGAAAAGGTAGGCGCCATGTCAGCTGAAATTCTTGGGGAGGCTGTTTTCTCGTACAAAAATTGTTTTTTAAGATTGCGGCATTTATAGGTAGGCCTATGCATTTTAGCAAAAATGTATACATTTAAAGTTGTAGAGAATTAAAATTTCAAACATTTTTTTGTATAACGCTTAGTTTAGCGGTAATAAGCGATTTTTTGTTTTTTTCTCACGAAAACGTGTAAAAATCGATTTTTTTAAAAGATTTTAGCCTTAGTATACACTTCACGACAAAAGTGTATAATCAAATTTATGGGAAATTAAAAGATCTACAACTGTTATTTAAAGCATGTTTCTCTACAGAGACTAGTTTAGCATGAAAGAGTGATTTTCCGTATTTTTAAGCCAAACTTAGGTTGATTTTCATTTTGCGTCTTTCACTCATGAATCAAATTAGGTATGTTTATTGAGGTTAGTTTTTTTGTTATTTATAATGTTTTATTACTAATGTTAGGTTATGCTGTTCAATATTTGCATTGGCAAGAGAAAGTTGTGTGAGTGTTTCACACCAGATTTTTCAGAGATATTATGTAGTCTATGATTGTTAAACAGAACCGATGAAGGAAGTACTTGCAGGCTTAAAAACAATGTCAAATTTTGGATTTGTAATTTGACTTCCCAACAATCTATGTTTGTATTCAAAATTAATCGTTACTGAAAATATAATGTAGAGGTTTGAAAATTACCATAAGATGTGAAGTCGAAACCATGCTTCATGAATATGAATTAGGATTATGTGGGCCTAACGATGATGTGGGCGCCCACTAATACAACAGATTATAAACTGTGATGGAGTCAGTTGAACCATCGGTCTTGTAACATGGGTCAGTGATCGTTAAAACTCAGAAAATTGACAAATATTTTTACTTTCTCTTGCTTAATTTGAATACATAGGGAAGGGAAGTATTATTTTCATGTAGATTTTTTTGAACTCGAGTTTTCATCGGAAATATACATTGTCAGGCCTTTGAATCAAAAAAACCATTTTATATCACTGATGCTTGAAAATTTTCCGCGCGTAGCGCTGGCACATTTTCTAGTTAAATAATTTAGATCGTACAACAAAAGATTTGAATCAAGGTTAATAGAACTTTACGCTTCATTACAAATTCTATTGAACGTGGGCAATTACAAATAACTGCAGTAGTCTATATTTTCACAACCAACATAACCTCAACGGTAAAATGATACTTTTAATCGAACCATTCATCAGAAATGAAATTAATTTCTTAAATCAATCAGATGACCCACCGGGTTGGTTAGAGGTAAAGTCGTCGTTTTCAGAGACGAAGGTTCCTGGTTCAAATCCTAGTAAAGTTAGTTACTTTCATACGGATTTGAATACTAGATAGTGGTTACCGGTGTACTTTGATGGTTGGGTTCAATTAACCACACCTCTCATGAATGGTCGGCCTGGGTCTGTACAAGACTACATCATTTACATGTCATACACATCATCCTCATTTCATTGGGTCATGGGGTTGCTTATTGTCCTGAATTGAAAAGATTGCAACGTAGGCTACACAAATTAAAAATATTAAAAAAAATTAATCAGATGTTTACAAATCCTTTAGTTCTTTTTCTGCAAATTATTATTTTTTATTTATTATTAAGAGACGCATCAACTGCTTGGTTATTAATGACTATGGTGTAATATATAGCTGTGGGACTTGACTTTTGAAAATTTCCAGACCCTGGCCGGGAATCGAACCTGGCACCTCCGCATGGTAGGCTAACACACTAACCACTACGCTACGGAGGTGGCCTCAAATTAATTTTAAAATTCTCTTTTTCTTTATGAAACAATCTGGTGTGAAACGCTCACGCGATATATTGGCTTTCTCTTGCCAATATAAATAATGGAATAAACTAACGAATGTTTAATCACGAGTAAACAATGTCGGTAAATGAAAATTAACCTCTGTTCGACTTAAAAATATAGAAATTCACTAATTGACGCTCAACCAGACTTTGTGGCCGCATGGACGCTCAATGTCGGCCGCATTAGCGTAGTTGGTAACGTGCTCGCCTCTCATCATGCGGTCTTGGGTTCGAAACCCATTCAGGCACGGCCTATTTTCATACGTTACAAAAATAATTTCATCCTTCACCGTCTGCATTAGCAGTAATTGCAGAACAGTCGGACGTTAAACAAAAAAAAAGAAAACCAGACTTTGCAGAATAAATACTTGAAATAAAAGTTGTAGGGTTTTTAATTTTTTATAATTCTCATTATATGTAGGCCTAATTTCGTCATAAAACGTTCTCTAAAATCGTAATCTTAAAATATCCCATTTTTACAGATTCTGATGAGCAAAATACAGAAAACCGCTAATTCGCACTAATTAGCAGGTTAGCAGACATAGCGCTTACTGTATTTTGTAGAACATAAAAATGCAGTAGCGTAAATGAGACAAATTTTTAAAAAATCGCAGTAGCTGTTTTTTAAAGAAATTGGAAGAAAGTGAAAAATTACTCAAACTATTACTTCCGGTTGACCGATTTTGATGAAAATGTACGTGTCGGGTGTCCCCATAATACGAGTATGTAACCTAAGTTCTGAGTTTTAACTTATTCCATTCTTGAGATATTTTGTTCAAACACGCAAACATAGATACAGAGACCAATCGTAGAAACATGGTTTTTGGGCTCAAGGGATCTGAAAACGCGTATTTCCGGTGAAAACTCAATTTTTATAAAACATCGACATGAAAACAATTTTTTCCTTTCCTATAATTATATTCATGTAAGGCAAGAGAATGTGAAAATATAAGTCGATGAAATTAACACAAACTTCTTGCCTTAATTTTCTATTTAATTTTCACTGATTCTTCTCTCCATTGGTTTTGAATAGAAATGGTTGATGGAATAGATTGTTTATTGCAAAAATTGTGTGTTGTAAGGGGTGGAATTTGTAAGTGGTGTTGAACAAGGATACTGATCTGTGATGAATGGGAGTTGTAGTTGGAGATCGTCGTCGTGCGAGTTAGTTCCGACGGTAAGAAGGATGACAGTTTTGTCGCTGGCCTGGGGACAATACCGACTGCAGCTGGTGACAGCCGTCGACTGTCGCTCTGTTGTCGCCGCCCGTGCGTGTATTTTATTCGTTTCGTATTTAACCCAATTTAATTCTGTAACTATCAGCAACCGGAGACAATTTTTAGTTGAATTGTCTTTAGTTAAATTGCTTGGTTTTTGTTGGTGTAAGTTAAGTTTAAGTTCGATAATTAATTGTAATTATTAATTTTCTCACTGCCCATAACAGACAGGTGGAGTATCAAATTATTTACACTCAATCTGTTATTTGCAGGGCTAAAATAAATAGTTCTGTTTCTTGTCACATGGTCAGCCAATTAAATGACTGAATCATTTAAGAACAGAAGAGGTAGAGGTGTAAAAGACACTAATCAGAGTTATCTCATCTGAAAGTAATGAATTTCATTATACAGCCAGACGTTGTGGTGAATGAAGTGAAGGTGTCATTTGCAGAGTGGAAAATATGTGCTTTTCAGAGGGCCCGGCATGCTGATAAGTGTACTTTTCCATTCAGTGAGGAAGGCTGGTAAACCACCTCACTCCTCGTTTTACTTAGTAAAACCTCTACAGGTTCAAACCAGCCTTTCGGCTGATGACCTAAACAACACAATTTTCTCAATACATAATATGTAATAAATTTGTTTATTATACATTGTACTTAGATCCCGAACGAACCTACGTTTAGATGACGCAGTATTATAGTTGGCATTTCTGTACAGACAGTATTTTAATTATTTGTGTGTTTAAAAATAAATCATTATCAGACACAAATAGCTGCTGAGGAATAACCCCCGGTAACGTACAGTTTATATTCTGCCTGCTTTATTTACTTCAGGCATCAGCTAATAACAGATAGGCTGTAAAATTACAAAGAGAGTAATTGCGTATTTGTAACAATGAGAATACGATTACTCGTATTAACAATTAAACTATTATAGTATCTCACACAATTTACTGCCAAAACTTTGGGCCAAAATATTCGGTTTATGATAAGAGAATAGAGGGAAATATTTAGCACAGACATTCTATTATGCGTAAGTGTGTATTAATGTGCGCGCGCATTATTGTATTACTGAATACTGCATTCGTAAATTGATTTCAATAACTAAGTTGAGTTGAAATTTAACGACCGAGAATAGCGAGGTGTTCTCATTCAACTTAATTATTAAATTTCTACACATTTTTTCATTAAAATTATTGTTAGGTGCCCTTTTTCCTTTCGCTTGCCTATATGAAGGAAGGTACTGTTTTCATGTCGATTTTTCGAAATCGAGTTTTCACCGGATCTACACGTTTTCAGACCCCCTGAACCCAAAAAACATGTTTTAGCGATTGGTCTGTGTGTGTGTGTGTGTGTGTGTGTGTGTGTGTGTGTGTGTGTGTGTGTGTGCGTGCGTGTGTGTGTGTGTGTGTGTGTGTGTGAACAGATTATCTCAAGAACAGAACATCGTATGAACTTGAAAATTAAAACATAAGTTAGACACCACTACCGGACCCGACACGAACATTTTCATCAAAATCGGTCAACTGGAAGTAGTAGTTTATTCGTATAATTTTTCACATTATTGTGATTTTCTCAAAAACGTGCCCTACGATTTTTTTTTAAATCACCACGTTCACTAAATTTTTTATGCTTTACAAGATAGGGTAAGCGCCATGTCTGCTGAAATTCTTGGTGAGGCTGTGTTTTTCGAAAAAATGGTTTTGTTTTTAAGATTGCGGCTTTAATATGCATTGAAGCGCCAAAATGTAATAATAAAAGGTGTAGAGAATTAAAATTCCTACAACTTCAAACATTTTTTATATAACGCTTAGTTTGAGCGATAATTAGCGATTTTCTGTTTTTTTTTCTCACGAAAACGTGTGAAAAATCGATTTTTTAAGATTTCAGGCTTAGTATGCATTTTACGACAAAAATGTACAAGAAAATTTTTAGGAATTAAAAGATCTACGACTTTTATTTAAAGCATTTTTCTGTACAGAGCCTAGTTTAGCGTGAAAGAGTGATTTTCCGTATATTTAAGCCTATCAAAAGTTGATTTTCATTTTGCGTTTTCAATCATGATTAAAATAAGGATAGGTTTATTTGAGGTTAATTTTTTGTTTATTTCTAATGTTTTATTACTTAGGTTATATTGTTCATTATTTTTATTGGCAAGAGAAAGTCGTGTGAGTGTTTCACACCAGATTTTCACGCTAAATTTCACATACGGAGGTAATTTCAAAGAAAAACTTTTTTTTAACGAAAATCAATCCCCGACAAATTTTCTAAGGGCCAGAGTGTACAGAGAGTAGGTTTACTTTTATGATCACAGAAAATTTTGTAAATGACGAAAGTTTATTTAAATCGTTTATGTTACTTTTCAAGAAATTTGGTTAAGCTGTAGAAGCATTATAATTTAGTATTCCTAATTATATAGCTGAAAGTAATGTGTTATACAATAAACGAAGGAAATAATATAATTTAATAGAACGTTAAAGGAGAAAGATCTAGAAAAATTCTATATCACTGTCTTATAATTGTTTTAAAATGTAACTATGAATATTTTGTAAGTTTATTGATTAAAACAATATAAAGTTTATAATATGTTCATTTTTGATAGTTCCAGGGCTACAAAAAATCTTCCTGTTACAAATATTACATGGTCACCCAACTATACAAAAGAGGTACAGGTGTTCAACCACTAGTCAAAAGTTATCTCTTCTAAGAGTAATGAATTTCATTATACATCCAGGCTCAGTAGTAAATGAAGTGAAAGTGTCATTTGCAGAGTGGAAAGTAGATGCTTTTCAGAGGGCCTGGCATGCCGATAAGCATACTTTTCCACTCAGTTAGGAAGACAATAGTAAACCACCTCACTCCTCGTTTTACTTAGTAAAACCTCTAGAGGTTCTGGTGACCTAAACAACAACATCACGTTCATTCATCGGAAATTTTCCGAATAGCAGTGTGCGCGTCACAGTCACGATAAGACAATGAAAACTGAAATTTTTGTTAAGTGTACTGCTTCGAAACATTCGAATACAAGGATTCCGATTGCTGCAAGCCTATTCAAGGTGGGACTGACAATCACATAAATAGGGAAAGAGTAATGGATAGATGTTCAGTTTTTGTTTTAAGTTGAGATAAATCAGTTTTATAAATTTTAGTGCGGCATTTTCAATACTAAAAATCTGGTGTGAAACACTCACACAACTTTCCCTTGCCAATGCAAATATTGACCAATATAACCTAACATTAGCAATAAACAAAACAACTAACCTCAATAAAAATAACCAATTTTAATCATGAGTGGAAGACGCAAAATGAAAATCGACCTCAGTTCAACTTAAAAGTACGGAAAATCACTCTTTCACGCTAAACTAGGCTCTGTAGAGAAAAATACTCTAATTAAAAGTTGTAGATCTTTTAATTTCTTATAAATTTGATTATATACATTTTTGTCGTAAAATGCATGCTAAGGCTGAAATCTTTAAAAAAAATCGATTTTTTACACGTTTTCGTGAGAAAATAAACTGAAAATCGCTAATTACCGCTAAACTAAGCTTTACACAAAAAAATGTTTGAATCAAACGTTATAGAATTTTAAATTCTCTACAACTTTTATTGTAATTATACATTTTTGCGATAAAATGCACATTAAAGTCATAATCTTAAAAAACAATTTTTCACGAGAGAACAACCCCCCCAAGAATTTCAGCAGACATGGCGCCTACCCTATCTTATAGACCATAAAAAGTTAAGTTAATGAGGCGATTTTTAAAAAAATCGTAGGAGCGGTTTTTGAGAAATTGCAAAAAAAGTGGAAACTGACACGAATACACTACTTCCAGTTGACCGATTTTGATTAAAATGTTCGTGTCGGGTCCTCAAGTGGAATCTAACTTAAGTTCAAGTTTCAAGTTCGTACGATGTTCCGTTCTTGAGATACTCTGTTCACACGCACACACGCGCGCGCGCACACACACACACACACACACACACACACACACACACACAGCCCAATCGCTAAAAACATGTTTTGTGGGTTCAGGGGGGTCTGAAAACGTATAGATCCCGTGAAAACTCGATTTCGAAAAATCGACATGAAAACAATACTTTCCTTCCTGTATATTCATATACCCAAGAGAAAGTAAAAATGTTCGTGACCTAAATCACTTTAAGGAAAATTGATGTTCTAACTGTTCTTTTGGAGGTGTGGTAACTGAAGTAAAAATAGATCTCAGAAAATCAAATAGTACATTTTTTCAGAAGTCATATCTTTATCTTGAAGGGCGGTTCGTTAAGGTACTTCCATCCTATATACACAGTAATATGTCACTACATTTATTGAAACATAACTGAAATATCATATCCTATCGCTCTACGTGCAAGAACATGAGAATAACTGTTCTCTGGTCAGTTTTTAACGTATCTTTTATGCGATAGTTTTTCTGTTTCTACGCTCATTTTAATGAATTTAATTTCCATAAAATTCAAAATATTATTCGAAATTTTTTTAGATGAAAATTTGGTGTAAAACGCTCCCACAGCTTTCTCTTGGCGGTGCAAATAATGAACAACATAACCTAACATAAAAAATGAAACATTAGAAATAAAAAAACTAAACTCAAAAAACATAACATTATTTTAATCATGAGTAAATAATGCAAAATGAAAATCAACTTCAGTCTTAATAATGCGGAAAATCACTCTTTCACTCTAAATTAGGCTCTATAGAAAAAAATACTTAAAATTAAAGTTGTAGATTTTTTAATTTCCTATATATTTGATTTAGACACTTTTGGCGTAAAATGCATACTAAGGCCGAAATATTAAAAAATTCATTTTTTACAGTTTTCATAAAACAACAGAAAACCGCTACTTACCGCTAAACTAAGCGTAATACAAAGAAATGTGTGAAATAAAAGTTGATTTTCAAATTGTCTACAACTTTTATTATTTATTTTTTGCGCTAAAATGCATATTAAGACCGCAAATCTTTAGAAAACCATTTTTTTCTACGAGACACAGACACAGACACACACACACACACACACACACACACACACACACACACACACACACACACACACACACACACACAAACCAATCGCTTAAACATGTTTTTGGGGTTCAGAGGGTTCAAACGGGTATATCCGGTGAAAACTCGATTTCGAAAAATCGACATGAAAACAATACTTCCCTTCTCTATTTTTATTCAAATAGAGCAAGAGACAGTACATGTTGTGACATCTGTCGGAAGTTGTAAAAACTAACTTTTATCTGTAAATTCAGTCGACCATATTATGCTAGATCAAAAACTATAAAATGTAGCTGTTCGTTATGGTTAAAACATATTTAATAAATTATACGGTTTTAACTTGAATTTGATATCAAATTTAGTAAAAATTTATTAAGACTTTACTTGAGTTAGGTATAAATGCAAACAAATTAGTTGGAATTCATTATTGATCAATGTTTAAGATTTTTAAGTAGTCATGAATTATGAAAACATTTCTCACAACATTGTGGTATTTACTGAGTACGTATTTTAAAGATAATTTTTGGATTCTGTACATAGCGTGTAGATTCTCTGTTATAGAATTTGTACGCCATGATTGTACAGGCTAAGTCAAATGAATTTAATTGTGACCGCCTCCGTTGCACAGCGGTTAGCATGCCGAAACTGATAGAAGATAATTTAGACCACGGTAAATTACCGTGATTTAGACAATGTCGTGGGAAATACCACCTGATCGAAGATAAATAACGGGGCTAGGTCTCTTCAATGAAGCATTAAACGGTTTCATTTGAACGGAAGGATCGTTGGAAGTAAAATTTAGTATCAGAATCAGAAAATCGAGCGGGACTTAATACCAATATATACATTAATAATAACATCAACATTTATATTACAGAACAATTACCAGATTTTCCATAATATTAATATAAATCAATATCACAAAAAATCTGGCTGGGCGGGAAGGACTAACGTTGATATAGATGGGAGCTCACTTGATTGCTAGCGTAAGGAATTCGGTCGGAGAGGATTGTTTGTACGATTCCCCTCCACTTACAACCTAATAGTAGTAATAATGCGATTAGTACATGCTGTTCTAAAAATATTAGTCACAACCCATTTCGAATAACTTCTGTAGTACCAAAATATTTTATTAGATTTTAAACTAATAATATTCTCAAATATTTTATTAATATACTAAAAGTTTATTAATAGCCTAATAAAGTAAAAACATGTATTAGTTTGTAATGTATTACTACCGAGTGTTATATTTTATATCAGTTTGTTTATAAATAGGCCGCGTATAATATTAGATTACATACAATGACTAGATTAAAAACTTCACAAGCCGCGAGCATAATTATCACCACTACAGAGAACGGTCTCACAGTAACAACTGATAAATATGAAGAGTAAATATTTTCAGATTGTACAGTACACACGTCGCCATGTGGATCTAAAGCAACCGTTGCTATGACATCACGTCTCACTATCACCAGTCCCCCTTACCGTTCACCTACCAACTTCCGAACGGAGAAGAAGAAAGAAGAGCCAACAGCCCTGCCGAGACCGGACACACCATTTATGGTCGACGCTACCGGTGGTGGACGCACATTTCCGCAACACTCAGCCCTCGCCGACCCGGAGAGAACCGCCTCGGCCGACACGACTCTGCGGAGCTCTGGGGACCACCACTACGACAGTGATGCAGCGTGACGCTGCAATGGGGACCCAACTGCCGCTGAGGGAAGACTAGGCCTGAACCCGGTAGCCTAGCCGTCAATCTTCGAGCTCAGCTTCCAACACGCCGGCTCGGCGCTTCCGACCACCAACAACGCCGTTTTTAGAGACACCACAAAAACTCAGTCCTTCTCAGGACCAACAACCAATTAAACGGCCCTTTTGAGAGCCAACAAACTCCACAAGCAAGGTTTCGCCACGTGTCG
The DNA here is from genome assembly GCA_035578175.1 of Catonia carolina. Taxonomy (NCBI): domain Eukaryota; kingdom Metazoa; phylum Arthropoda; class Insecta; order Hemiptera; family Achilidae; genus Catonia; species Catonia carolina. The sequence goes on along the minus strand of JAQMRL010000007.1, from coordinate 6,692,760 downwards.
TCAAACTCCAAGAATTTCAGCAGACATGGCACCTATCCTCTCTTGTAGAACATACAAAATGTAGTTAACGGAGCGATTTTTAAAAAACATCGTAGGAGCAGTTTTTAAGAAAATAGAAAAAAGTTAAAAATTACACGAGTAAACTACTACTATTGGTTGACCGATTTTGATGAAAGTGTTCGTGTCAGGTCCGTTAGTAGTACCTAACTTAAGTCTCAAGTTTCAACTTCGTACGATGTTCCGTTTTAAACCCACTCACACATAGACCAATCGTTCACGGGGTCTGAAAACGTGTATATATTCGGTGATAACACGATTTCGGAAAATCGACATGAAACCAAGACTTTCCTTCCCTATATATTATATAGGCAAGAAAGAGTAAAAATATATTTGTATTAAAAGACTAAAGGAATAAACATATATTAGGTACGGTATAATATTACACATAATTATTACAGAATGAAATTGATCAGATGTTGGGCTTGTGGATTATTACAGAATGAAATGTTTATTATAAGTCAAAATTTAGGTGTACTAACCAACAGGCACAAAAAACATGCGTAGTTTACGAAAGGTCTGAATTTCATATAACCGACTTGTACGCGGTCAAAGACTCGACAATTCGAATATTTTGCCTTTAGCAATACATCCGGTGAAAACTCGGTCTCGAAAATCAACATGAAAACAATACTTTCATTCTCTAAATATATATATAGGACAAGAGTGAATGTAAAAAAGAACTCTTCATTTAAAAGGTTCTTTTTTATTAAAGTTCTTTTATATCATTTAATATAAAAAATCAAAATTGTACTCCGTTTAGATAGTACATGTTGTGACATCCGTCAGGAGTTTTAGTAACTTTTATTTCGTAAATTCAGTCGACAGATGTTGCTCTATTAAAAGCTATAAAATGTCGTTGTTTGTTCTCAATAAATCAAATTTGATTAATTTCACTGTTACAACATGAATTTTACATCAAATTTTATGAAAATTAAGACTTTTATTTTAGATTGATATAAATGCAAACAAGTTATTTGGAATTTCAATACTGATCAATGTTTAAGATTCCTAACTAGTCTTTACACAGCGTACTATGATTTCGTTTAACCATTATTTGCATTGTCAAGAGAACGCGTTGTGAGTGTTTCACTGCAGATTTGGCTGTTTATTATTTGTAACAGTTCAAAGTTTAAGGTCTTTCTCCTTAAATCTTGTTAGATCTAGAAATCTGGTATGAATCACTCACCTGACGTTCTCTCGTCTTGTGATTATTTTCCCAAAGTTCATTATTTTTATGTAAATCATAATTATTATCTCGTCGGGATACCTGTTATACAATTCTATTTATAGGCCAACTTTATTAAGTAATATTAATTTCATTCAACTACAGTAAATAAAAAAATACAGTGAATTTAAAACTACTTTTATTTTTAATCTAACACGTAAAAACAGTATACTTTTTGTAACGCTGCAAAGAGCTTAAGGAGAGTCTATAAATACACAGCAGGTTGTGGAAGTGATACACAAGCGAGAACTCGAACTGCCTAAATCTTCCGTTCTTAGTATAAGTCCTAAATATTAAAAAATTAATTATTGTACTGATTTTCATTAAAACAAAAAACAAATAATCACTAATTACCGCTAAAATAAGCGTTACACATAGAGATGTTTGAAATCTAATATGTAGGATTATAAATTCTCTACAACTTTTATTAAACACATTTTTGCGCTAAAATGTATATTAAAGCCGCAATTAACAAAAATACAATTTTTTACGTAAAAACCCCCTCCCCAAGAATTTCAGCAGACATGGCGCCTACCCGATCTTGTAGAACATATAAATGTAGTAAACGGACCGATTTTTAAAACAATCGTAGGAGCCGTTTTTGAGAAAATCGCAAAAAAGTGAACCTCCGGATAAGTGAATTGATGAAAATCTTCGTGTCGGGTCCGGTAGTAGTACCTAACTTAAGTTTTAAGTTTAAAGTTCGTACGATGTTCCGTTCATGAGATATTTTGTTCACACACACACACACACACACACACACACACACTCACACAGACCAATCGCTAAAAACACTTTTCAGTTCAGGAGGTCTGGAAATGTGTATATCCGGTAAAAAATCGATTTCGAAAATTCGACATGAAAACAATAGGTACTTTCCTTCCTATACATTCATATAGGCAAAAGAACGTAATAATCTGGTGTGAAACACTCACACAACTTTCTCTTGCCAATGCAATTAATTAACAATATAACCTAACATTAGTAATAAAACATTAGAAATAAACAAAAAAACTAACCTCAATAAACATAACCTAATTTTAATCATGAATGAATGACGAAAAATGAAAATCAACCTCAGTTTTGCTTTAAAATAAGGAAAATCACTCTTTCACGCTAAACTAGGCTCTGTAGAGAAAAATGCTTTAAATAAAAGTTGTAAATCTTTTAATTTTCTATAACTTTGATAATACGCTTTTGTCGTTAAAACACAATTTTACACTTTTGTCATGCTAGGGATGAAATCTTTAAAAAAATCCATTTTTCACGTTTTCGTGAGAAAAAAAGAAAATCGCTAATTACCACTAAACTAAGCGTTATACAAAAAAATGTTAGAAATAAAAGTTGTAGGCTTTTGATTCTCTGCAACTTTTATTATATACTACATTTTTGAGTTAACATGCATACTAAAGCCACAATCTTAAAAAACAATTTTTTTTACGAGAAAACAACCTCCTAAAGAATTTCACCAGACAAGCCACCTACCCTATCTTGTACATCATAAAAGCTTTAGTAAACGAAGCGATTTGAAAAAAAATTGTAGGAGCCGTTTTTGAGAAAATCGCAAAAAAGTGAAAAATGGCACGAATAAACGACTACTTCCAGTTGACCGTTTTGGATGAAAATGTTCGTGTCGGGTCCTCTAGTGATATCTAACTTAAGTTTTAAGTTTCACGTTCGTAGGATGTTCCGTTTTTGAGATATTCTGTTCACACAAACACACACACGAGTAAAATGCAGATTTATGTTGTTTCTGTATGGAATGCGTTGTTAGATAACCAGAAGGAATTGATTTATGCAATAATATTTACAGTCCAGCCTCTCTTAGTTTGCTCCTAATGTAAACAAATAATGACGTCACTGATCATGCGCATTATATCAAAATGTGTACACGCTGATTAAAAAGTAACAACAAAATACTTTCAAAAGTATTTAAATACAAAATAATTTTAAAAGTACTGTATTTTTATAAATGAAATTGTTAGGCCTACATCATACCATGACTGATGTTTTTAGTGCTTTAAGTACTTAATAGGAATACGACATCCGTAAAGTCGCAGACTTTAGCGTGCACCCTTTAGCGTGACTTTCATTCATAGGGTGGGAAGTAGATACTTTTCAGAGGGCCTGGCATGCTGATAAGCATACTTTTCCACTCAGTGAGGAAGACAAATTGTAAATTGTAGGTGGCTTTTGTTTGTTGACAGTAGGAGCAAACTAAGAACGGCTGAACTGTAGTAGCCTATATTAGTTTACACTTTCGTTTTTAAACATCGTTTCATTATAATCAAAATTTAAATTCTTGACTTTCATCTCCATATCCATCATCACCTACAGTATTTTACTCCCATAAAACTATTGTTGTGAAGAAATTTTCTTTTTCTAAAATGTAGGACTTCAGCTTTAAAATATCACCGATTTTATTTTAAATAGAAAAAAAGGCTTTAGGATAAGCTCTTACATTACAAGGCAAGAGAAAACTGGACTTATGTGATTTCTGTAGGGAATAGTGTGTTTAGATTTAATCACTCTTTGCACTCGATCTGCTAGTTCCAGGGCTGCAAAAAATAGTTCTGTTTCTCATCACATGGTCAGCCAATTAAATGACTGAATTATTTAAGAACAGAAGAGACAGACATTAGTCAGAGTTATCTCTTATGAGAGTAATGAATTTTATTATACAGCCAGACTCTGCGGTGAATGAAGTGAAGGTTTCATTAATAGGGTGGTAAGTAGATACTTTTCAGAGGGCCTGGCATGCTGATAAGCATACTTTTCCACTCAGTGAGGAAGACAAATTGTAAACTTTCTCACTCCTCGATTTACCTAGTGAAGCCTCTGAAGGTTCAAACCAGCATTTGGCTGATGAGTTAAACAACACAGATTCATCCGAAAAAGTACTAAAGGCAAAAAATTGGCATATGTGGACTTTCTGAAATGACTGATTCCAATGTTTTCAACATTAAAATTACATATGAAACTAGGGAGTTCTTTTTCAAACCTCCTGTATTATTGCATTCAATTGCGGGGAAATAAGTATACTGCCCGATCCCAAGCTTTGTGCAGCTGAGAGGAATGCATTACGTCATTACTTCTGTGAGAGATTGCGTTAGTAGAAGTAGTAACGTTTTACTTGTACTAAACGTTGTACTTCTTTGTAGTAGTCACGGGTAATATCCAAACTAAATAAATTTGGTGTCACCGTATGACATTTATGTTACGTATGATGAACCGCTCTTTAAAATGAAAACAGTGTGAAGTGAAATATTATTTCAATACTGTAGGTATAAATTTATTATATTTAACAAGGTATATTGCAACATTGTACATTTACTACATTATAATTTAATAACCTGCCCATAACAGACAGGTGGAGTGTCAAATTATTTACACTCAATCTGTTCTTTGCAGGGCTAAATTAAATAGTTCTGTTTCTTATCACATGGTCAGTCAATTAAATGACTGAATCATTTAAGAACAGAAGAGGTAGAGGTGTAAAAGACACTAATCAGAGTTATCTTCTCTGAAAGTAATGAATTTCATTGTACAGCCAGACCCTGTGGTGAATGAAGTGAAGTTGTCATTTACAGAGTGGAAAATATGTGCTTTTCAGAGGGCCTGGCATGCTGATAAGCGTACTTTTCCACTCAGTGAGGAAGGCAATGGTAAACCACCTCACTCCTCGTTTTACTTAGTAAAACCTCTAGAGGTTCAAACCAGCCTTTCGGCTGTTGACCTAAACAACAAACAACAATTTAATAACAAGCTTTAATTTATAACATTACCATTAGCACTATATTATTTTTGCTGAATTAAAAATGGCATTACCAATTTCATATTTTAGTTTGTTAGAATTTGTTTTACATTCCTCATCGCATTTATCAACTATTTTTTTAGTTAAAGTTCTTGTCTCACTATGTACAGTGAAATTTTTTTCATACTAGTCTTAGTTATTTAATAGAATTTTTATGACAACATACAATATTAAGAACACACTTTTACGATTAGGCACTTGATAGTAATAAAATCACATAAATAATAATAACAATAATCGCACACACAAAATAGTATCACACACATACGAAAATACTACAATAAATGAGCTCACAAGCAAATCCCTAACAGTAGGGTACGTTTGCAGCGAATAGTCAAAACAACGTCCACGTGTATCACTACACTAGGCAGCCTACTGCCTAGCGAAAAGCAATGAGATGATTAGTACAGTGTTATGACGTAGTAACAGTCTGGTATAGCCTGATTTTGGTAAGGAGAACGCTGGGCAAAACGTGCGTCTGTATTAGTATAGTCTTGTACGTACTGCAATAGTGCAGTGTACGTAATCAACAATGGAACAGCATGCCTACAAAATACAATGGGTGTTGTCAATTTTCAACATCACGCTGACTGTACATCTTACAGGTCGGAGGGGTATGCGGGGGTCGAAGTCAAGTATGCGCATGCGTAGTCCAGCGCTCACAGCAATTGGCTTGGCCTTTATAGTTGACAATCGTCAGCGAGAGTCAGACTTGACTACACGGGGGTGGAAGTGCTACTATTTATGTGCTTTCTTAAATAGATCATAACGACAGCTCTAACTATGACATCATGTTGTAGTTTTACTCTTACATTGATTTATTATGTTTACAACTATGTCGTTTTAAAAACATCCCATTGTATTATTTATTGATTCTTAATAATTATCCTAAGTAATAATATTCATTCTAAATAAGCCATAATACTAGGCCTAAGGTATGTTAGTTGCAGGGCTAAAATAAATAGTTCTGTTTCTTGTCACATGGTCAGCCAATTAAATGACTGAATCATTTAAGAACAAAAGAGGTAGAGGTGTAAAAGACACTAATCAGAGTTATTTCCTCTGAAAGTAATGAATTTCATTATACAGCCAGACCCTGTGGGGAATGAAGTGAAGGTGTTATTTGCAGAGTGGAAGATATGTGCTTTTCAGAGGGCCCGGCATGCTGATAAGCATACTTTTCCACTCAGTGAGGAAGGCAATGGTAAACCACCTCACTCCTCGTTTTACTTAGTAAAATCTCTACAGGTTCAAACCAGCTTTTTGGCTGATGACCTAAACAACAACAAGGTATATTTAGTATCCTTTTTGGTCATCAGCAGTTAACTGAATTACTGCACTCTGACATTTGTAGTGATAAGATTAGTTAGTCCGTGAGTTCCGTCGATGCGAGCGTATTGTGAGTAATACTAGTTTTACGGTAATTTCAAAATTTTATTGCATCTTTAGGGTTTTCATAATTCATTATTTTCAGTAAAGTTATGTTAAATTTCAATTGAATTTGAAACAATTCACTTTCGTTAAATAATTACATTACTCCTTACTTATTTAATGTGACGGGTCATGGACTGAATTTGATTACTTAAGTGTTTGTGGTGGTTATATTTTGAGTTACACGCTTGATACATTTCTTATGCTTTTTGGTTGGCCGATGTAAGTAGGATAGATAGTATACTGTCCTCCGCATTATAGGCGCAATCGTCAACTTATAGCGCATTACCAGTACTTCGTCTGTCCCGTTCATCCAGCACCTGCACAAAGCTTGGGATCGGGCAGTAATTTTTATGGTACAAAGTTTAATAGTAACTATGTATTGTAATTTACTAATTTGTTAATACATAATTACTTGTTACAATTTTAAAATAAAATTTCATTCATTTAGTAATACCCAGATCCCAAGAGAACCCGGAATAAACATCACAATACCATAACCTATAGTCATACATCACCAAAGCAGCTGAAGTAACTTTATACAAACTACGGTAAAACCTCCTCAAAATGACCACGTACGGTGAACTCAATAAGTGAACGGCTTTGGAGAAGTGGAGGTCAGGACAATACTCTAATTAAAGTAACTTCATTATTATGAAAAGTGTATGATTATTTACCCCAAAAATATTGTTTACATAAAATTTTAATTTTTTGTACCGTGACACTACACCGACGTACATACTTACAAACCGATCGAAATGAATCAACTACACTACTGAACTGTATGAATGCTTATAGGGTACTGTACATAACGTCATCTATGGTCATTGGCGTACGTGCAACATTACATTTCTGATAGGGGAAGAGCCGAAGATGTTTGTATAGTTTTTGTGGTTTTCCCACTAATACAATAGAAGTTGAAGCTAGTTAAATTGTACGTGTTATACTGTACAAACTACAAAAGCTTATAAATCTGTCAATATTCGAGGTAGCAGTATCAATATGTAGCGCACGGCTATTCTGTATTACATACGTTTGTCCATCTACCTTTAATTGCTATTGCATTATTAAATTAAAGTGGTCGCTTTTGCTCAATTTTACCGGTGGTCGTGGTCGGAATAGAGAGTGGTCGTTTAGCGGAGGTAAATTTTTATGGGGAAGAATAGTTAATATTTTGGTTCTCGAAAAAACTGGTTGGTTAGAGAGTTGGTCGCTTAGAAGAGGTGGTCGTTTGTGGAGGTTTTACTGTATTAGTATTATTATTCCTAATGTTTGTGCGTTGCAATCTGTTCAATTTAGAACAATAAGCAACCCCATGATCCAATGAGATGAGTATGACGTGTAAATGAGATGTAGTCTTGTACAGACCCAGGTCGACCATTCCTGAGAATTAATTGAACCCCAACCATCAAAGTACACCGGTAACCACTGTCTAGTATTCAAATCCGTATTAAAGTAACTTCCTTTAATAGGATTTGAACCAGGAACCTTCGTCTCCAAAAATCAGCTGTTAAACAGTTCACTCGCGGCGACGACGTTACCTCTAGACCAACCCGATGGATCATACAAACTATAAATAAATAATTATAAAAATTACCTGATTCCAAATGAGTATTTTGTTTTGAAATCGCTTTACTGAAAGGTTTTCGATTAGTTCTTGAACAATTTGGATCAATTAAAACTGAACGATTAGCCGAAGTTAGACTATCCTCATTTCCGATTGAATCAAGATCGGTCTCTAGTAAGACAGATGTTTTCTTCATTATTATTCATAGATTATAGTTATCTAACACAACTTAAACACGCAAAACACAAAATACACACATACTTTTTAAAACGTTCTATAATTCAACATTATAAAGTAAAGTATTCCCACTAAAAGATTTTCAGAATATATTTTATTAACTTTAATTAAGTACATGATTTAAATTGTTCAATAATTATGCTTGTTTATCCTGAAATAGATTTTCTGAGTCAAATTAAATGTTAAATATATAAAAAAATATCAAATATTATTAACGGGTTTAAAAAAACGGGTTAACGTGTACCGTTGTAAAAGTACAATTGTACAAACAATGGAAGTTACGGTAATTCCTAAATATCGTAACTTCCATTACTAAGGTAAAAACTCATTAAATGTATATGGGGAAGACCCCATTGTTAGAATTAATTACATTAGAAAATAGTAGTTAGATAATAAGTTGTAAATATAGCCAATTGTCAATCATGCGATACGGCATTCTTTAGACGGGTGTATTCCCCCTCTGTGTTTGTGGGCCTTTCTTTAACCTGCCACCTTACAGCCAATCATTGGGATGGTTCTCTTTCCTTTTGGCCCTCCAGGTTGGTTGAAAAGGGTTGGTTGGAGAGCGAGGCTTGTCGACCAGAGGTTTCCTGATTTCGGATATAGAAGACAGAAATCAGTTCCCTTAGGACATAAGATTGGAAGAGTTGGTTAAGAAGGAGCAGTATTTGAAGAAGTGACCAGGAGAACGAGAAGAAGAAGAAGAAGAAGAAGAAGAAGAAGAAAGGGGAAAATATTTAGTTGAGGTAAATTCATTTCTTATTTATTGAGGGTTTGTTCAGTTTAGTTTTTGTATTAAAAGTCGTGGCAGAAAAAGATTGGCTATGTTTAAAATAGGTTAGGGTACCTAATTTAAGGGTAAGATTGTTAGTAGTTAATGTATTAAATGTTTTAGTTGAATGCAAGGAAACACAGTTTTATTTTATTTATTTTCTGATGCTCTACTGATACAGCTGGCGCCCAATATTTTTTTTATTATTCGTTGTTTTAAATCCGTAATAAAATATTTGCCCACCGGTCAAGTTTGAAGGCGGTGCAAACGAATTACGACGGGTTAAATAGACGGTATTGATGGATTATAAAATCAAATTTTAGGTTTACTTTCTTTTGGTATAAATGAATATCATGCAAGAAAGGAAGGAAAGTAGACTCTAGCTATATTGTTTTCATATCGATTTTTAGAAATTGAGATTTCACCGGCAGTAGTACACGTTTTCAAGTCCCTTGAACCTCAAAAAACATGTTTTTACCGATTAGTCGCTGTTTGTGCGTGTGTGGGTGTGTGTGTGTGTGTGTGTGTGTGCGCGCGCGCGTGTCTGCGAACAAAATATCTCAAGAACGGAATACCGTACAAATTTGAAACGTGGAACTCAAATTAAGTACTACTAGAAGACCCGACTGGAACATTTTTATCAAAGTCGTTCAACAGAAAGTACGTAGTAGTTTATTAAATTTTCTTAACAACGGCTACTACAATTATTTTAATCACCTAATTTACTACAGTTTTTGTGCTCCACAAGATAAGGTAAGCGGCATGTCTGCTGAAATTCTTGGCGGCTATTCTCTCGTAGTTAAAATGGATTTCTAAGATTGTGGTCTTAATATGCATTTTAGGGCAAAAGTATTTTAAACACCTACAATTTTTATTTCAAATGGTTTTTTAGTACCTACGACAAAAGTGGGTGTACTATATATATATATATATATATATATATATATAAAGTTATAAAAAATTTAACATCCTACAACTCTTATTAAAAAAAAAAGTTTCTACAGCACTAAGTTTAGGGTCAGTGATTTTCCGTAATCAGGGGTTGATTATCATTATGCATCATTCACTCATGATTAAAATTAGGTTTTTTACATCATTATACATTGTTTACTAATGATTTTTTTTAATTGTAGGAGCCGCTTTTGAGAAAATCGCAAAAAGTGATAAACTACTACTTCCGGTTAACCGATTTTGTTTAAAAATTTTCTTGTCGGGTCCCTAGAAAACCACGTTTCTTTCTGAAAACGAGTATTTTCGGTTAAAACTCGATTTTGAAAAATCGATACGTAAACAATAATTTCCTTCCCTAATTATGTTCGTACGTAATGTACTTTAATTAACTTGAAATCTTGTATTTATTCTATAAGTATTCAACTTATAAGTTAATTTATCTAATTAACTTAATGTTGTAAAAAAATGTTTTAAGTAAGAGTTGTAAAAATTTTAATTTTCTATAACTTCGAGAATTATATAGACCTTCTATTGTCGTAAAATGCGTACTAAATAAAACTATTAACATATGGTGGAAAAAACCATTTGAAATAAAATTTATACGTCTTTAATACTACCTATACTATACTCTGTTCATCGTAAGAAAGATACGTAGAGTAAACAAATAGTGGTTACCGAATCACTTGCTACCACGGTAACTCAGAAAAATGCAACACTTTTAATTAAAACATCACAATGATAACTGATACGTGGTTTAACCATATACAGAATTAAACGATAAATAGAAATGAAAAAAAAACAATATATACTATACCACTAAACTCCTATTGAAAAGAAATTATAATGCAGGTAAGAACGATGCGAGACAATGCGATGTCAAAAGCGAACTGGTAGCATTTAACGATGACATGTTTTTGTCAAAAATGCGGAGAGAGATTTACGGGTTTGGATTAGTCATCGTCAAATTTAGTTGTAAAATAACGAGTGACTAAACTAATATTAGATGACTATCATTAAAATACATAAAAAGGTTTACTGGTAACGCAATATAAGTTGATGATCGTCAGTGAGAGTACGACTGGACTATGCCGGGGGTGCATCGTAGCGACATTTCTAACCATAACATCATGTTGTAGTTTTACTCTTACATTGATTTACTATGTTTACAACTATATCGTTTTATAAACATCCCATTGTATTACTTATTGAGTCTTAATGATTAACCTAAATAATAAATATTCATTCTAAATAACTCATAATACTAGGGCCTAAGCTATATTTATTATCTTTTTTGGCCATCAGCAGTAAACTGAATTACTGCACTCTGGCATTTGTAATGATAGACTATTTAGTCCGTGAGTTCCGTCGATGCGAGCATATTATCGAGAGTAATACTAGTTTTACGGTAATTTCAAAATGTTATTGTATTTTTATGGTTTTCAAATTTCATTATTTTCAGTAAAGTTATGTTAAATTGCAGTTGAATTTTAAACAATTCACTTTCTTTAAATAATTACATTACTCCTTACTTATTTAGTGTGACGGGTCATGAACTGAATTTTATTACTTAAGTGTTTTTGGTGGTTACATTTTGAGTTACACGCTTGATATATTATGTCTTATGCTTTCAAGTTGGCCGATGTAAGTAGGATAGTTAGTGTACTGTCCTCCGCATGATAGGCGCAATCTTCAACTTATAGTGCGTTACCAGTACTTATAAAGTTCTCATGTTTCGTCATACAGATCAGAAGTAATACATATAACTTGTAACCACATTTATTTATGATAAAGAATGGAAATAAAGTATAGGCCTAACGTTTTATAAATTTATTGATCAGTACTTAAAACGTCAGTCATGATAATATGATGTAGGCCTAACAGTTTCATTTATGAAAACACTTTTAAAGTATTTTGTTGTTACTTTTTAATCAGCCTGTACACATTTTTAAATAATGCGCATGCTCAGTGACGTCATTATCTGTTAACTCGACATTTCTTTCTTACGATGAACCGAGTATACATACTATTATGCCCTAAAATGCAAATTAAGGCCACAATCTTAGAAATACATTTTTTTACACGAAAGCATAGCCCCAACATTTTCAGCAGACATGCCGCTTACTTTATCTTGTAGAGCATTAAAAATGTAGTCGACCTAAATGAGGATTTAAAAAATTTCTTAGTAGCCGGTTTTGAGAAAATTGAATAAACTTCGTATTGAACGATTTTTATGAAAATGTTCGAGTCGGGTGTCTTAGTAGTGTCAAACTTACGTTTCACCTTTCAACTTCCTAAGTAAGCCTATATATTCATGTAGAGCGAGAGTCAGTAAAAGTTCGTAAATAAATTTAAATTGCATAAAAATTCAATTAAAAAGATAATTTAATATGATATGGTTGGAGGTGGATTTTCTAATAGGAAAACATGATGTTTTTGTTTGTTAATTCATTTAATTTACAGTTGGAATTATGCCAAAGGGTATGTATATAGAACAGGCAACAGGAGTAGCTTCCAGCATTGAAAATTCAAAAGGGTAGTTGGAAAATAGAAACACAAAACAATGTACAGAACTTGAACTAGGTTCATTTTAGAGTTAGGGGATGTTGCCTTTTATAAAAAAAACAGGGTAGAAAATGAAATTTAGTTTCACCAACGGAGACAACTTATTACAAAAAGATTCTTTTTGCTTTTTTGTTGTACAGCTTAAACTAATTAAATGTCTTTGCTTGTTTTGTTCAAGCGTGCATGTCCAAAGGTATTTGTGTCGCATATAAAAACACAATACAATACGCTTTTCCAACACTGGATATTAAACTACTGTATGTGTGTGTATTTGTGTAAGCCTTTACGTAAACACTGCAAAGGACTTCATACATTGATTGATTCACTCCTCATTAGCCTCTAACTCTATTAACATTTTGACGTGTTGGTGTAGTGGTCAGCGCAACTGAGTACTACCGAGTTCGATTCCGGTAAAAACATAACTTATGTTCAATTATTAGTAAAAAATGTAAAATGAAAAACATAACCTAATTTTAATAATGAGTGAATGACGAAAATGAAAATCAACCTCTATAGAACCTAATAATATGGGAAATAATTAATTGACGGTAAACTAAGCTCTGTAGAAAAAATACCTGATAAGAGTTGCAGATTTTTGAATTTTCTCTAACTTTTATTATAGATTTTTTCGTTAAATGCTTCTAAGGCTGTAACCTTAAAAATTCCAATTTGTTAGCGATTTTGAAGAGAAAAACACAAAAAGATCTTTAATTGAAGGTAAACAGCATTGAAGAAGAAATGTTCGAAATTAAAGTTGTAGGTCTACGGTTTTTAATTTCCTACAACTTTAATTTTATTCTCTTTTGCCCTACAATGAATATTAAGACCGCAACCTTAAAAATACAGTTTGTTAACATAAGGGCACAGCCCTCCAATAATTTCAGCAGACATAGTGCTTACACACTAACTTGTAAAACATAAAAAATGTACTACAAAATGAGGCGACTTTTAAAAAGTAGTAGCCGTTTTTGACAAAATTCAAAAAGTGAAAATTCGCACAAAAAATACTACTACTTCCGGTTGACCAATTTTTATGAAAATGTTCGTGTCAGGTCCCCAAGTAGTACTTAAATAAAGTTTCATTTCAAATTCGTTTGATATTCCGTTGCACACACCGCGCGCGGTAAAATGCAAGGCTTGGTAAAATGCAAATGTAAGGCCGCATATTAAAAATCCCATTCATTTTATTTTTATGAAAAAATACAGAAAATCCCCAATTGACGCTAAACTAAGTGTGGCAAAAAAAATGTTTGAAATAAAATTTGTAGGTTTCTAAATGTTGTAGAGCTTTGATTATATACTATACTACAATAATTATACCCTAAAATGCTTATTAAGGCCGCAATCTTAAGAAACACATTTTTTCCTACGAGAGCACAAGCCCTCCAAGAATTTCAGCAGAAAGCGCTCACCCTATCTTGTAAATCATAAGAAATGTAGTAAATGAGACGATTAAAAAAAATGCAGGAGCCTTTTTGTAAGAAAAAAGCAAAAAAGTTAAAATTGCATGAATAAACTACTACTTCAAGTTGACCGATTTTGATGAAAATGTTCCAGTCGGTTTCCATATTGGTACCTAACTTAAATCCAAGTTTCAACTTCGTATGTTATTGTGTTCTTAAGATATTTTGTTCACACACAAACCAATCGCTAAAAACATGTTTTTTTGGGTTCAGGGGGCCTGAAAACGTGTATATCCGGTGAAAACTCGATTTTGAATAATCGACATGAAAACAATAGTACTTTCCTTCCCTATAGTATGTTTATGTAGAGTAAGAGAAGTAAAAAACCAGAAATAGATCTAATGACACTAAATATAGGCATCTTCTAATAAGAAGATCACAATAAATCCAGAAAAATCATCAGAAGAACATCGTCGGTTCAGACTGTTAACCAGCTAATTCCATTTTCTAAAACTTCAGACTACAGGGAAGCTGAAGAATAGAATAAGATTTGTGTAGTTTCATGGAGATTGAAGAAAAGTTTGTCAGAACAATACCCATCCTAATACTCAACGGTTTTTTAGTGGATACACTTTATTTTCCTTTTTCGACTGATACCAAAATCAGATTTTGGCTGAAAAATTAATTTAAGAAAGTTTAAAAGTTAGGAAAAGCTACATACCGAAATGGAGTAATGAAAAAGAGTTAGCATTTTTAGAATATTAATAAAGAAAAAAAATCTGGTGTGAAACAAATTGACTTTCTTTTGCCAACACAAATCATGAACAATATCACCTACGATAATCATGAGTAACCAGTGTTGAATGTAAATCATTACCTAATTTTAATCATAAGTGAATGACGCTAAATGAAAATCAAACTCAATAGGACTTAGGCCTATAAATTTATGAAAAATCACTGATTGAAATTAGGGTCTGTAAAATAAATTCTTGAAATACAAGTTGTAGATTTTTAAAATTTTCTATAGGTAACATTAGTTATATTTCGTTTTTCGTAAAATGCATACCAACGCATCAATTTAAAAAAATGGTACGAAGCTGAAACTTGGAACTTAAGTAACATAGAGGATACTTAATCTTACTTTTTTTCTTGGACCCGGCCCAACCATTTTCATCAAAATCGGCCAACCAGATATAATAGTTTTGTAGTGCAATTTTTCATCATTTTGTGATTTTCTCAAAGGAAATTCCAACGGTTTTTAAAAATTGCCTCATATACAACATTTTTATGCTCTACAAGATACGGTAAGCGCTATGACTCCTGAATCTTGGAGGGGCTGTACCCTCATCGTAAAAATTTGTTATTTTTAATATTGCGGCTTTAGCTTGGCTTTTTACGACAAAAATGTAAAAAAATCAAAGTCGCAGGACTTTATAAAACCCTCAACTTTTATTTCAAGCATTTTTTTACAGAGCCTATTTTAGTGTGAATTAGTGATATTTCCGTATTTTTAACTTCTACGAAGGTTGATTTTCTTATAACGGCTTTCATTTTTTATTAAAATTAGGTTATGTTTTTCTTTTTATACTGTTTAGGTACTCATGATTAAACATGGTTAATAGTTTTCACTATTTACACTGGCTAAAGAAAGTCGTGCGTGTATTTCATAGCAGATTTATAAAAGTATATAGTTTGTTTTTTGTTTATTTTTGTATTGCAAAATTTATAAGGTTTTTTTAATGGTCTAACCAATGTGTTTGATACCACTTGAAATTTATACCAAACCCTCTGATGATAGCAAAGATTTCGAGCATAGCGCGGACAAGTATTATTAGAAAATACGTAAAATATTGTAACAAAAATAATAACGGACCGATCATGAAGCCTTGAGGCACACCATACAAAAATGTTCAAAATTTACAAATACAAAATATCTCCACTATGTTTACACATTATAATATCACATTATGTTAAAAATATTAAGATATATCAAAAAATAATATTACGACCGCAAATTCACAGTAAACAAAACCTAAAATTCGAAACTAAAAACAAAAACACTTCATAAAGCATAAGAAAGGAGTAAGTTATTTCGATGTAAACAAAGAAACGGCGGTTACAAAAGACCCGATACTACTAGACGGACTGAAGCTTACTTTCAAACTGAGAGAAGATGTACACACAACTAACCAACAGAACTAACTGCCTTCTCCATTATTTTTACCTATGAACAGGTAAATTATTAGTACTCTTTTGAACTAGCATGAAGACTTCGTTCAATATTTAATTCTTAAATACAGTGGAATAACTTTTACATAAATTACAATATTTAAATAATGTATTTATGTTTAAAAATAGAGATTGCGTCTGCGCTGCGCGTTAAGTTATAGCTAACATCAGAAGGATGCATTAAATAAACTGATTTTTTGTTTTTTTCCAGTTTCACTCCCCATGCGTTGAATCCGTAGCATTATTCTATCATTTAAACCACGTAATTATTCGTAAATAAGTTATTATAGAAGTCATCGGAGGATCAGAAAGTGGATGTATGTCCTGCACTACCAGTGTATATGAGGATGTGTACAGTATTCAGAAGAACTAAAGTCCCTTAGCCGTGGGAGTGAGAGAATGCATAACGCTGTCAGTCGCACAAGCCATACGCTCCATTCCAATAAAATTGTAGACTATAATTTTACTCATTGTTGTGAGCAAGCGTTTATGCATGCAGTTAACTAACAAGCAGTCTTATTCTATTATTTGCTTGAAATTCTATTATATGATAATTCTATTATATGATTAAAATTAGGTTATGTTTATTGAGGTTAGTTTTTTGTTTATTTCTAATGTTTTATTACTAATATTAGATTATATTTTTCATTGTTTGCATTGGCAAGAGAAAGTTGTGTGAGTGTTTCACACCAGATTTTTTTTTTTTATATAATCACTGGGTTGTTCAGTGGTAAAGTCGTCGCTGTGAGTCAGATGTTTAACAGCTGATTTTTTTGAAGACAAAGGTTCCTGGTTCAAATCCTAATAAACGTATAGGCCCTAATAAACGTATACATAGGCCGACATAACAATCGGTATGTGCAACGTCATAGCTTTAGTATACTGCCATGAACAAAAACATTAATCGCAACTCAATGTACCCTTCCGTACACCATTCTTCGTCCTTCTCCTCCCCCTCTCTATCTATCTATCTATCTCTCATGGCTGCAGGTTGCATGTTGCACTGATGCTTCCCTTTTGTTATTGTTACACTTTTTTGGCGGAATGCGTTAGTAGCGGGGCAGAGACTATGTTTTTAGGAATGCACGAAACTGCAGTCATAACATACCTCTACTCCTTTCTTTCCCCTAGTTTGTACCGGTTATTACGTGGGCGTAGCTGTAGTTACTTTTATATGAATTTGAATATCAGACGGTGGTTACCGGTGTAAGTTGATCGTTGGGGTTCAATTACCATACTCTTTCAGGAATGGTTGACCTGAGTCTGTACAAGACTACACCTCATTTACACGTCATATATATTCTCATCACACTGTAACACTAATTTTTCTAAAATTAAACAGTTAGCAACGCACACATTAGGGGTTTTAAAAAATTTAACAAAATTTCATTGTTGTGTGTCGTTTAGTTTCTTTGAAAAACAAAACGGGTTTCAAAAATTTACATAATAAAAATGATGAGATAGGACGTTCAACTACTCTTAATGATGTAATGATCATCTACGCCAGGAGTTCCAGGTTCGATTGCCGGTCAGGTCTCACATTTCATCTTCAGTTATTGTTATCGTTTGCATTAACAGTAATGTTCAAAACAAACAGACGTTAAAATAACATAAAAATTTTCTTCGTACTAGAACGAACAAGTACTAACATGGTCCGGTTTCCAGCCACAGTCAACTGAGAAGAAAAAAGAAGAGCAAAAATCCCTTCAACAGTTCATTCTTTCTCTCTTGCACAAACTACCATACTACTCATTCCAACTTATACACAACGTAATCTTTGTCTCTCTCACACACTATTTTCATCACTTGCATCGCTCACATTTCTTTTTTCTTTCTTATATTCTCCTATACGCTGTCTTTATTGAGCAATACCTTCATTTCATCTTCCCACTCAATTTTCTTCCGTCTTTCTCATCATCGAACGTATCATATTTCGATCTTTCTTTTTACAACACTTCGTCCCTTCTAGTTCCAGAATTATTTTCACAAATTTTCTTCTTTCTTACTAAAATCAGTTTGGTACTTTCCTTTATGTGGACGCAATAGGCGTAGTCAGGATTTCATCCATGAAGGGAGGGGCAAAAATAAGATAAAAAGTTTTTTATTAAAAATGTTTTTATTTGAACACTTATGAAAACGCTGAAAGTAATTAGTAGCAAGATTATTCGAACCTATTTAAAGCGAGGAGGTATCAGCCTATGATCCCTCATGTTAAAATGACAATTTAAGATCCATTCTTTCAGAAACTATATAAGCTGCAGAGCTGAAATTGTATGTTATACTTCATATTTTTTAGATGTTATGGCACTAGAATAATAAATTTATATTGAGAATTTGGGTTGAATGCATCTGGTGGGGGCCAAATTATAACAATGAAAGGATTAACAGCTAGTGATCGACAATTAGGATTCCCAATTCCGTCACATTTATATACCTGCTTACTTGGCCCCTGCTACATGGTTTAAAGAGCATTTTATTCGTTCTTTGACATTCAAACGGCTCTAAGCCGAAATGGGATTTCTAAAAAACCTATCAAAGCGCGACAAGTATTTAAATGAATACGGATTAATAAGAATTTTACTTTTATACCAACTGATAAAAATGAACATTGTTCTGTGTGTGGAAACAAAGTTAATTATTCGACAGGTAAGGTATAAACAATTATGCATTTTATTTTTATAAAACTTTGGTGTGAAACACTCACATGAATTTCTCTTGCCAATGAAAATAATGAACAATATAACCTAACATTAGTAATAAAACATTGGAAATAAACAAAAAGCTAATCTCAAAAAACATAACCTAATTTTAATCATGAGTGAAAGACGCAAATTGGAAATCAACCTCAGATTGGCTTAAAAATACGGAAATCACTCTTTCATGCTAAACTAGGCTCTATAGAGAAAAATTCTCTAAACAAAAGTTGTAGATCTTTTAATTTTCTATAAATTTGATTTCATACACTTTTGTGGTAAAATGCATACTAAGGCTGAAATCTTTAAAAAATTGATTTTTCACACGTTTTCGTGAGAAAAAACAGAAAATCGCTAATTGCCGCTAAACGAAGCGTTATAAAAAATGTTTGAAATAACAGTTGTAGAATTTTAGATTCTCTACAACTTTTATTTTATACATTTTTGCATTAAAATGCATATTAAAGTCGAAATCTTAAAAGAACAATTTTTTTACAAGAAAACCGCCTTTTCAAGAATTCCAGCAGACATGGCGCCTACTTTATCATGTAGAGCATAAAAAAGTAGTAAATGAGGCGATTTAAAAAAATCGTAGGAGCCGTTTTAAGAAAATTACAAAAAATTGAAAAATGACACGAATAAACTACTACTTCCGGTTGACCGATTTTTATGAAAATGTTTGTGTCGGGTCCGGTAGTAGTATCTAACTTAAGTTTTAAGTTTGAAGTCCGTACGATGTTGCGTTCTTGAGATATTCTGTTCACACACAGACCAATCGCTAAAGACAAGTTTTTTTTGGTCGGAGGTCTGATAACGTTTGGTGAACATTCACCAGAAATCACGTCTGGTGATCTGATGAAAATTCGACTTCAAAAAATCGACATAAAAACAATATATTCTTTCCTATATATTAGTGTAGGCAAGAGAAAGTAAAAATTTGTACACTTCAATTTGAAAATTTCATTTTTCCATTTTTATAAAATTTGTACATTTCAATTTGAAACAAAATATTGTGACAAAGCTCTTTGAGCCGCTGATTTTATGGATTTGGTGCACTGCTTTATAATAATTGTGTATCATGTTTATACTTTTAGTGGACAACGGAAAATATAATGTAGTCTATAGCATGTAGAATGTTCTTTAAGCCATGTAGAGGGGGCTAAGTAAGTAGATATACAAATGTGACCGAATTTGCAATCCCAAGGGTCGATCACTATATAGAAATCCCTTCATTGTTATAATTTGGCCCCCGCCAGATGCATTTAACCCGAAAATTAAAAAAACAACAAATTTTTTCTTTTAAGTGACAAATTTTCACACTTTTTTCAGTGGAAAATATTTTTTCATCAGGTCAGTTTTTAAAAAACCACAATAATTCTAGTACCATAACATCTACTTTATTAGTAGAAAAACTCGTAAAAATTTCAGCTAACTAGCTTAAACAGTTTCTGAGAAAATGATTCAATTGTATAAAAAAAACAATTGTGGAAATAAGCGTTATATTATCCATGTAAGACGTATTCAGGTTTACTTCAGAAAAGGCTAGCATGTAATTCAATGTAAAAATCGGTGCAAGTGCCCAAGAAAATATTTGTTAAAAACACTAGACCACGTAGAACCATATTTTTAAAACATAAGAAGCAGAATATTTTAATTTAATTTTAGAATTAATAAATATTGATTTATTTCCGATTTTTGGTGTTCCTACTAATCCCTTTTAAATCCTATTTCATCACTACCCTACGTGAGTTCTGGCTAAATCTTGACAAATTTTTTTCTCCAATTCATCTTTAGTTTCCAGAACCCTCTTTTTATGCATATTTATCATATAAAAACCGTCAAGCCGATTTTCTATTATTGTTAACCGTAATCACGATTTTACTCTGCGTAAGGTTTTTTTTGGTTTAATGTCCGACTGTTCTGCAATTACTGCAAATGCAGACGGTGAAGGATGAAATTATTTTTGAAACGTATGAAAATGCCGTGCCTGAGTGGAATTCGAACCCAAGACCGCATGATGAGAGGCGAGCACGTTACCAACTGCGTAAGGTGCTGAAGGATCTTTGAATAACGCACAATGTGCAGGCGAGATAAGTACGTAGTACCTGTTTTATCGATGGGTAAAACAGGTACTGTTGTGTTTCAATTACTAGACAGCTAATTATTTATTTAATTCAGTTTGGCATTTGGCTCATTTTTTCCTTTCTATTTGTTGTAACAAACTTCAGCTTCACAACCGACTCACTTGCACTGTTTGCAACTTTTAAACAGGGAAGAGAAACGAATCGGGTGTGAAACACTCACACGACTTACTCTTGCAAATGAAAATAATGAAAAAATATAACTTAATATTATAAATAAACAAAACAACTAAACCTCAAAAATCATTATTTTATCCTTATTTTAAACCTTATTTTAATCATGAGTGAATGATGCAAAATGAAACCAACCTTAGTTTGGCTTCATAATACTGAAATCACTCTTTGACAATAAACTAGGCTCTGTAAAGAAAAGTTATTACAATAAAAGTTGTAGATCTTTTAACTTCCTATAAATTTTATTGGTACACTATTGACGTAACTGCATACTAAGACCAAAATCTTAAAAAATCCATTTTTCACAGATTTTCATGAAGAAAAAACGGAAACTCACTAAAATTACCACTAAACTAAGCATTTATACAAAGAAACGTTTGAAATAAACGTTGTAGATTTTTAAATTTCCTACAACTTTTAATACATTTATTTTTGCCCTAAAATGCATGCTAAGGCCGCAATCTTAAAAAAAACCATTTTTTCTACGAGAGCACAACCTCCCAAGAATTTCAGCAGACATGGCGCCTACCCTTTCTTGTAGAGCATAAAAATGTATTGAATGAGCTGATTTGAAAAAAAATCGTGGGAGCCGTTTCTGAGAAAATCGCAAAAAGTGAAAAAAGACACGAATAAACTACTTCTGGTTGACTGTTTTTGATTAAAATGTTTGTCAGGTTCTCTAGTGGTACCTAACTTAAGTTTCAAGTTTCAACCTCGTACGAAGTTCCTTTCTTGAGATATTTTGTTCACACACACGCACACGAACACACACACCAATTGCTAAAAACACGTTTTTGGGTTCAGGAGGTCTGAAAACGTGTACATCCGGTGAAAACCTTTATTTCGAAAAATTGAGATGAAAACAATACTTTCCTTCCTTATTAGTGGAATACACGTGGAATAAACGGAATATACAACATTTTTATAAATTTATAGACTAGGCTACATCACTTTCTATTCCAAACTTTTAAATTTAAATTTTTTGTTTAATTATTATTTTTTATGTCTACCTACTTTAAAGAACACAACCAAATTTTTCTAATTTTTCCTATATGCCATTATTTAGGAAAAATTAAAAAAATTTGATTGTGTTCTGTAAAGTAGGCCTACATAAAAATAATAAATAAAACATAATTTAAAAAGTTAAAAAATTAATAAAAATCATTTCATCCTTCACCGTCTGCAATAGCAGTAATGGTAGAACAATCTGACGTTAAACCAAAAAATAAAAAAATATTATTAGCCATTTACCCTTCATACGTTGTCAGGGATACGTTGTTTTAAAACAACAATGGTGTGTAAGTTTCTACGGTAACAACATTGGGATGTTTCTACAGAAACAAGAAATTAATATTGAAATAAAACATAACTGGGATAGACACGGTTGAATTGAGTTGATTTATTATGTTAACAGCGTGTATCTTCATAACGGCCAAAATTATCCTGGCCATATTTGGGGGTAAATATAACAACGAAACTTAATATCTACAATCTTAAGACACAATAGTCTGAAATCTGATGTGATACTTACACCAGGTTTCAGACTTTCGGTAATCTCATAACCGATCACAACGCAACTTTGTGTCTACCATCTTTAAAAAAAATAGTCTGAAATCTGATGTGATAACTTACACCAGGTTTCAGACTTTCGGTAATCTCTTAACCGATCACAACGCAACTTAGTGTCTACCATCGTTAAAAAAAAATAGTCTGAAATCTGATGTGATAAATTCACACCAGTTTTCAGACTTTCGGTAATCTCTTAACCGATCACAACGCAACTTAGTGTCTACCATCTTTAAAAAAAATAGTCTGAAATCTGATGTGATAAATTCACACCAGTTTTCAGACTTTCGGTAATCTCTTAACCGATCACAACGCAACTTAGTGTCTACCATCTTTAAAAAAAATAGTCTGAAATCTGATGTGATAAATTCACACCAGTTTTCAGACTTTCGGTAATCTCTTAACCGATCACAACCCAACTTAGTGTCTACCATCTTTAAAAAAAATAGTCTGAAATCTGATGTGATAAATTCACACCAGTTTTCAAACTATCGGAATATTTCTTAAACGATCACAACGCAACTTAGTGTCTATCTCAAAAAAAAACAAAAATAGTTTGATATCTGATGTGATAAATTCACACACCAGTTTTCAAACTTTCGGAATATTTCTTAAACCATCACAACGCAACTTGTGTCTACCATCTTTAAAAAAAATAGTATGAAATCTGATGTGATAACTTACACCAGGTTTCAGACTTTCGGTAATCTCTTAACCGATCACAACTCAACTTAGTATTTATTTTTAAATTTATAAAGGAACATAGTATGGTTTTGTTTTCATATCTATGTATAAAAGTAAGTCGGGTAGGGCCTACAAAAATAGTTTTCTTTTTGATTTACGGCAAAATTGAAATCCATGGAAGAGTTATTATGTACAGTTCTTTAAAACGGTTTAGCAAGAATCACGGCGTTTTGTTAATGAATTTTAATATTTTCCATCAATGATTGATATTTTCAAACTGATAATTTACAGTACGAATATAAAAATGCAGCGTACTTGTTTATTCCAGGATTATATCCCTGAAGTCTTCAACTGCCAACTCTGTAACAAAAAAATCTAGTGTAAAACACTCACAACTTTCACGTCCAATGCAAATAATGAACAATAAACCTAATATTAGTAACAAAACATTAAAAATAAACAAAAAATTTACCTCAAAAAATATATTCTCATTATCATGAGTGAATGATTCAAATGTTGAAAATCAACCTCAGTGTTAGGCTTAATAATACGGAAAATCACTCTCTCAAGCTAAACTAGGCTCTGTAAAGAAAAATGTTTTAAACAAAAGTTGTAGATCTTTTAATTTTCTATAAATTTGATTATATACACTTTTGTCGTAAAATGTATACTAAGGCCGAAATCTTAAAAAAATAGATTTTTCACACGTTTTCGTGAGAAAAAAAACCAGAAAATTGCTAATTATCGCTAAACTAAGCGTTATACAAAAAAAGTTTGAAATAAAAATTGTAAGTTTTTTTAATTGTCTACAACTTTTATTTTATACATTTTTGCGCTAAAATGCATACTAAAGCCGTAATCTCTAAATAACAATGTTTGTACGTGAAAACAGCCTCACCAAGAATTTCAGCAAACATAGCGCCTATCCTACCTTCTAGAGCATAAAAATGTAGTAAACCTGGCGATTTTTTAAAAAAATCGTAAGACCAGTTTTTGAGAAAATCGCAAAAAAGTGAAAAATTACACGAATAAACTACTACTTCCGGTTGACCGATTTTGATGAAAATGTACGTGTCGGGTCCGGTAGTGGTATGTAACTTCAATTTCAAGTTTCAAGTTTGTACGATGTTCCGTTCTTGAGATATTCTGTTCACAGACACACACACAGACACCCAGACACACACACACAGACCAATCGCTAAATACATGTTTTTGGGTTCAGGGGGTCTGAAAACGTGTAGATCCGAAAAAACTAATTGATTACGTATCACTATTACATATCAAACATTTATTTTGATTTTTTCATAAAATTTTCAATTTATGGTTTTATTCGTTTTGAGATTGTATCTATTGACAGAACTGGTACGAAAAAATTTCAACAATCTCCATATTTTGACAAAATTAAGTTCTACAGAATGAAAGTTTTTTTGAGTATTTTTCAAGGAAAATATTAAAATTTTTACTCGAAAAGTAAAAACAAACATTTTAACTGGCACGATTTTGCGATACGAAAGACTTATGGACGCGCGCGCTATGTGTAAAATATCTCAAGAACGTATGTTTAAAAGTTTAAACTTGAAACTTAAATAAGGTACTATGAGAGGACCCGACAAATAATTTTCTTCAAAATCGGTAGACCGAAAGTAGTAGTTTAGTTGTTCATATTTTCACTTATTTGCAAATTTCTCAAAAATGGCTGCTACGATGTTTTTAAAACTGTTTTTTTTAAGTTCTGGACGAGGTAGAAGGCCAAACACGGTGGAGGTCCCACTAGATATAAATCAGACTTTTCCAAATTAGAAAATTTTGTTTTTCATTTATTTACAACTCTTATTTAATAGACTAATTATTGATACAAGACAAAATTATACCCGGTTGAAGTCGGAACAGGCAGAGAGTACAGTATATATACAAATATAAAATTTTCATAAAAAAGTCAGTCTCATTGAAGAATATTGGAAACCCCAACTAAACCATAAAACGGAAGAAAAACACCAGGGTGGAAAAGTGGCGAACAAATCATATTTTCTTTTGTTATCCCTATTTATAGAGACCGGGAGATGGTGGGGAGAGAAAATAAGGGGGAAAATGAGCAAGTGTGTAACCCCTATCCTCGATCCTAAATGTCATCTCTCAATTCGTATAACCCTCATTTTAAATCCAATTTCTTTTTGTCATTTCTCTTTTTTCACTTCCGTCGTTTGATAATTTAGTTTTCTAAGAAGGCCACATCATATCCGTCATCCGCTTCATTGGTTATACTTTTATTTTTGTTATTATTATGTAAACATGTAAATTTTTTCATGAGTAAATAACAACCTTTATCATCCTCTTTCTCCTCCACCTTCACCAACTCAGCCTCCTCCCACTCCCATCGTCACCGCTAATACCCCTCCTCTTCGCTTTCGCCTCTACCTCCTCATTCTCTACCCATCTTTAAAACCTTCTTCTATTCACCACCTCCTCCTCCTCCAGCTACGCCTCGTCTTTCTCCACAATTTCCTTCTTATTTTTTATTCCTTTTCCATCCAATGGTGGACAAAAGCCTTTTATAATTTCCTCTATGACTTCCTTGTCGTAAACTGTTCTCACCTACCCTCCCCTACTCATCATTTTGACATCATCTAACCATCTCCTCTGCGGTCTTTCAGTTGTTTTTTTTCTGTTTTACGTCCGACTAGTTCTCAATTACTGTTAATGCAGTCGATGAGAAGGGTAAAGATGAAAATGGGTGATGAAAAAATACAAGGCCTAATCTGGAATCAAAGCCGAAAACCCTGGACACCTTCCAATGCCTTTTCTGGTACTCACATACAGTTGTGAATAAAATCGTGAAAAGTAAAAACTTGGAGTGAAACACTCACACGACTACCTCTAGCCAATGTAAATAAAGAACAATATAACCTATGTTTAATCATGAGTAAACAATTGTCTGAACAGAAACCTACTTATGCAAGTAGAATACACATCAATAAATTACCAAACGCTTTAAAATGTTAAGGTAATCTAAATTTATTAAAAGAAAACTACAAAAAAATACTTAATTTTTTTAATGTTCAATTTAAGAACAATAATCAACCCCATGACCCAATGAGATGAGGATTATATGCATGATGTGTAAATGAGGTGTAGTCTTAGGTTATACAGACTCAGGCCGACCATCCTGAAAAAGTATGGTTCAATCAAAGTATACCGGTAACAACTGTCTAGTATTTGAATCCGCATAAAAATAACTAACTTATTTGGTTTGATTTACAGAAACTTCGTTTCCGAAAATCAGCTGCCAAAGAGATGACTCGCGGCGACGACTTTACCACTGGATCAGTCCGTTGGGTTAGAATAATGTATTCATATATTCTAAAGCCGCAATTATCAAAAATGTTCTTTCACCGAAATAATAAGAAAATACGGAAAACCACTAACTGATACTAAACTAGACGCTGTAGAAAAAAATGTTAGAAATGAAAGTTGTAGATTTAAAAATTTTTACACCTTAAATTATAGTACAGGGTGATCGTAAAGTCGCGCACCCAAAATGATAACAGTCTTAGAAAGCTGTAATGTATTTTTTATTTTTCTTTCAAAGTTTACGATACAAGTTATAATTACAACTTACTTACTTACAAGTTCATAACACGTGCTGGAAATGTCCACCGTGGTTTGCAATGCATGCATCAACGCGTTTTCTTACATTGCACGCAACCTTTTTGAGTGTAGCAGTAGCAATATTTGATATACAGTCTTTAATGTTTCTTCTAAGTTCATCTACTGTATGCGGGTTGTTTTTGTACACATTATCTTTCAAATAGCCCCATAAATAAAAATCAGGAGGAGTCAGATCTGGTGACCGAGGAGGCCACAAACCACGAGAAATTATTCGGTCATCAAAGAAATCGTGGAGAAATTGGATAGTACTGTTTGCCGTATGTGAAGTTGCTCCGTCTTGTTGTAGCCAGCAATAACGTTCGTCAACATGTAGCAGTGCTACGAACTGCATGATTATTTCTTGATAACGTTCTGCTGTGATTGTATCCGAAAAAAAGATAGGCCCGACATTTCTCCGACGAGATACACCACACCACACCCCAATTTTTTGAGAATGTAATGGCTGTTCATGGAATTCATGTGGATTCTCTGCAGACCATACTCTACAATTTTGACTATTAACATATCCACTTAGATGAAACCAAGCTTCATCGCTGAAAAAAACTTTGTCCAGAACAGATATGTCATTTCAAATGAAATTTTTAAACCAATGACAATACCGCAATCGCTTCTCCTTATCTGGCTCTTCGAGCTGATGAGTTACGTTAATCCGGTACGGATGTAGTAATTTTAATAACTTAGTGGCTTTATGAACACTTCCATAAGACAGTCCAGTCTGAGTAGAAAGTTTTCGAAGAGACTTTTTTGGAGAACGAATAAACGTTTCACTTATCGTCTGCAGACTGTCGTCAGATAAAACACTTGGTCGGCCCGTACGATTACGGTCATTCGTGCTACCTGTATCCCGAAAACGATGAAACAAACAAAATATGGTCGATTTGTTTGGCACTTTAATATCTGGAAAGGCATTGGAGTAATGTTCTTGACACTTCGCGTAGGATTTCGATTCACAGTAACTCAAAACGATAGAGACGCGTTGTTCTTGCGTAAAAGACATTGCGACTCGAACTGAACAAACCAACTGGTTTCTGGCTAACTATCGCCCGGTGGCGTGATCTAGCAGTGCTGCCACATACTGCACTACTAAACGAAAAATTCCCATATTCTAATCATACTTTACAAATTTACCTTCAGTTCCTACACGGCTTCAAACATTTGGTTGCGCGACTTTACGATCACCCGGTATTATACGCTTTTACTCCAAAACACATACTAAGACCGAAATCTTAAAAAAATGATATTTTTTACTACGATAATACAGCCTACTCACGAATTTCAGAGGACATACTACTCTTAAAGAGCACAAAAAATGTAGTACCTAAATACAGCGATTTTAAACAAAAACATTCCAGCCGTTTCTGAGAAAATGGCAAAAAGTAAAAAATTGCACGAATAAACTACTACTTTCGATTAACCGATTTTGATAAAAATATTTATGTCAGGTTCCCTTGCTGTAAACCTACCTAACTTAAGTTTGACGTTTCACATCTTACAATATTCAGTTCTTGAAATATTTTGTTCACACGAAGACCAACTTTTTTTTCGGTTTAACGTCCAACTGTTCTGCAATTTTATTGCTAATGCAGACGGTGAAGGGTAAAATGATTTTTTGTAACGTATGAAAATATGCCGTGCCTGAATGGGATTCGAACCCAAGACCGCATGATGAGAGGCGAGCACGTTACCAACTACGCAAATGCGGCCGGCAAAAAGACCAATCGGTCGAAAAAAATTTTGAAATAATGTTATCCTGAAATAAAAGTTGTAGGTATTCATTTTCCACAAATTTCATAAGATTAACTTTTGCTCGAAATTCAAATTGACGCCACAAATTAAAAAAAATATTTACAATGGGAGCCCCCAAAAATTTCTGCAGACATGACGTTTAACCTGTCTTGTGATCATAAAAAATATACTAAATGAGGCGGCGACTTGAAAAAATATCGAAGGAATTCGTTATTGAGAAAAACGGCAAAAAGTGAAAAATTGTACGATAAACTACTACTAAGTTACGTTCAGTTGATCGATTTTGATGAAAATTTTTATGGCACGTTCTCTTATGGTACTTAACTTTACTTTTAAGTTTTAACTTCGTACAATATTTAGTTCTTCAGATAATTTGTTTACACACACAGATCAATAGGCAAAAACACGATTTGGTAAAATTGACATGAAACAATACTTTCTCCTGCCCTATATTTCATACAGGGCAAGAGGAAGTAAAAATAGTAAATAAAGAAAAGAATAAATAAAATGAAATTCATTCAACATACTTTCGTGTAATAAAACTTTCTATAAAATACTACGATAGAAGTCTGAAGTGTTAATGATGGGGTGTGAAATTATGTTAGCAACACGCCAAGAGAAGATCATGGAAAAAGGAAGAAGGGAGGTTAAGGGTTTGATCCCTACTTGTTAATCCCTTGATGCGTCATTATACACTTCCAACCCTTTTTTTATTATTATTTTTTCACCTTTTTACAAGTCGTTATGGGTGAGTTGACAATTAACACACTCAATACCAAGGGCGTGCATATCAAAGATCAACAGTCAGATTTTTATTGTATTGTACCACAATAAGAAAATATTATTTTATTTGTATTGTATTACAGTAAACTCATTAATCCGGCTTTCTGATTACCGAAGCCTCCGATATCCGTTTTTCAAAATTTTTATTTTAAAATTAACATTTTTAAGCCGGGCAAAAGAAAAGAATCGTCTGGTAGAAGAGTGTGAGCGCATGGCTTTAAGTAGTGGCTGCAGAAGGGATTTGATCAAACAAGCCAAAACACAACTACTTTTACTTTTCTCTGCTCTATATGAATATATACGTTTTAAAACCCCATGAATCCAAAAAAAAACATGGTTTTAGCTATTTGTGTGTGTGTGTGTGTTTGAATGTGAAAAAATCTCTAAGACGGAATAGCAAACGAATTTCAGACTAGGAACTAAAGTTAGGTACCACAAGCGGACCCGACACAAACTCATCAAAATAGTTTATTTAAGCGATTTTTAACTTTTTTGCAGTTTTCTCAAAAAGGCTCGTACGATTTTTGTAAAAAGTGCGTCATTTGCAACTTTTTTATGCTCTACTTAATAGGGTATCGGCACATCTGTTGAAATTCTTAGAAGCTGTGCTCTAATGGTATGAAATAGTTTTCTTAAGATTGCTGTTTTAAATTAACATTTTAAAGCAAAGCTGTAATAATAAAATATCCAATAAATTTTATTTTTAAACTTTTTTCGACAACCTTAGTTCAGCATCAACTAGTGATATTTTGTTTCTGGTCATAAAAATAGGTAAAAAAATAATAATAATCTGGTGCGGCACGCTCACACGACTTTCTCTTGCCAATGCAAATAATTAACAATATAACCTAACGTTACTAATAAAACATTAGAAATAAACAAAAAACTAACCTCAAATAACATAGCCTTATTTTAATTATGACGGAATGATGCAAAATGAAAATCAACCTCAGTTTGACTTAAAAATATGGAAAATCACTGAATCCTGAATCCTGGTTGAGAGGGCTAAGAAGCCCTATGATGGCGACATCGTATTAAGGAACACCTGGTCGCTCGGGGAACAATATAACAGAATAATAGCAACCTCAAGAAATTTAGGGGGAATTTTATGGTTTAAATAGGAAATAGGATTCTGGTTCGTGGGACATTGGAACTGGGACTTGAAAGGAGGTAATTTATTTTTAGAAGTTATTTGTGGAAAATTTAAATTAAGGGACAAGTGGGTTTAAGAGCGGCTCTTTTATTTTATTTTATATTTCAGTGGCCTTTTTTCAGTTTTGTGGGAGTCCTATTATCTTGGGGAGGGGAAGGCATGCATTTTACTGAACGTGGACTAAAGGTATAATTTAAGGTAGGGGTTAGTTTATGATTTTAGGGGAGACGGAAAGGGTAGAGTTTGGCATAATCACCGGCCTTTTTATGTTCTGAGTGTTTATCAATTTAAAATGGCGGCTCTTTTCACCGTAGTGGAGTGATTATGCATAGGAACATGGGGACAACTACCAACTGGGGGGAGTGAGTCATACAAGTAGAAGGGGCATGGGCAAATATGAGGAATACAGGGCAGAATAAAAATGTGGCAACTCTAAATTTTGTTAAGTGGGTCATACTGGAATTTAGATAAAGTCGTGGAATGGTAATGGCATAGAGACTTCAGGTGGGTGTGGACGTCGGTACAAGTCCTGAATGATCTGGGGTCCGTCAGTTTTCCCAGCGTCGTGTAGCCGTTTCGAGGTATTGTAAATAAAGTCCTCCATAGAAGGGAAGAGAAGGTGTTCGTGTATGATGCGATTGGATATAAGATAGTGGAACTGTGTGATGCACCGGAGGACTTTGTTCTGGTATGCTGAAGTACGTCTTTTGTTGGACTTGGAGAGAAAGGGCCACCATACCGGTGACCCGTACAAAAGGAAAGGACGTAGGATAGAGGAGTACATCAGAAGTTTCAGTTTTGAGGAGTATGCAGGAGAGAGGAACAAAGGGATGAGTAAAGCGAACAAGGCCCTACCCTTGCTAAGCTTGCTGTCAATGTGCTGTCGAAGTGTCAATCGTTTATCTAGGTGAACCCCTAGATATTTCACGCTGTTCTGCCATGGGAGGAGTTCCCCTTCCAATCGTAGAGGCGGAGGAACATTGCGTTTTAGTGTAAAGTGGATTGCTTCGCATTTTGTGGGGTTAAGTGATAGTCTCCAGACACGACACCAGCTAGTGATGTCTAGAAGCTGGGTTTGAAGCGCGCGGCAATTGAGGCGGAGGCATCTGCCGTGACGGTACAGAATAGCATCATCGGCAAACAGTCCGAATTGGATTGAATCACGGACAGGAAAATCGAAGGTGTACATAAGATAGAGGATGGGCCCAAGGACCGAGCCCTGAGGTACACCCGCGGACGAAGGGGTGAGTGGGGACATGGCCATGTGGAACTGAGGAATAGTGACAGAGACTTGGAATTGTCTTCCAGTAAGATAGGAATGGAGTAATCGGACAGTTGAGGGGGGAAAGAATTGTGCCAGTTTGTAAAGGAGGCCCATATGCCAGACGCGGTCAAATGCAGCCCGAAAATCAAGCAGCACAGCCGTCGTGTCACAGTAAGAATTTCTGGCATCCACAAGTGCCGTGACGATGCGGAGGAGTTGGGTAGTTGTGGAGTGTCCTTGACGAAAACCAAATTGCTCGGGGGGAAGAACAGATTCAACAACAGGACGCAGGCGCGGGAGAAGAAGCCTTTCGAATAATTTTGACAGGATCGGCAAAAGGGAAATTGGTCTATAACTTTCGGGATCAGTCGGACGTTTGTGGGGTTTCAGAATAGTAATGACTTTGGAAACCTTCCACGAAGAGGGGAAATGTTGCAGCGCCAACACTGCATTGAATATTGCCAAAAGATGAAGCTTTAGATCTGGCGGGGAATTCAGGATGGCGTATCCAGAGACATTATCAGGACCAGGGGCCTTACGCGGATTAATCGAGGAAATTACAAAGGTGACATCATCCTCCGTGAAGGGTTGTAAGTTACAGGGCGTAGGGTCAGAGAGCGTTGAGTTGACTTCATCATGAATGAGTTTATCCTGGTCATGATGAACGGGCGGAGGGGCAACAAAATGTCGTTCAAAATGCGAAGCGAAAGTGTCAGCAATCGCCTGCGGAGAATATGTCAAACCATTAGGTGTCATCAGAGGATGCGACTTCCTCTGGGTCGACAACAAACGACGTGTGGCCTCCCATGGTCTTCCATCATCCGCTACTCGATGAAGGTAGTCCTCCAGATCTGTCGCAGACCTATCGCTAAAATATATGTTTTTGGGTTCAGGGGGTCTGAAAACGTGTGCATTCGGTGAAAAATCGATTTCGAAAAATTTACATGAAAACAATACTTTCCTTCCTATATATTCATATAGGCAAGAGAAAGAAAACATTGAATTTCTTAAGATTGCGGCCTTAGTATAGATTTTCGACAAAACAGTAGACTTATACAGAGTTACAAGAGAGAATACACCCTACAGCTTTTATTTCAAGCATATTTTTCTTACAGACCTTAGTTTAGATTCAATTTGTGATTTTCCGAATTTTAAGTTTTACAGAGGTTGATTTTCATTTAGCGTCATTCACTCATGATTAAAATTAGGTTGTATTTCATTTTACATTATTTACTAATTATGAAACTAAGACTATCTTTTCCATTTTTTATATTGATAAGAGAAATCATGTGAGTGTTGCTCGCCAAATGTTTGAAAAAATGTACTGAAGAATTAATACAGATGGTTTGTGAGAACAATATCTCGGTTTGCCTTAATTTTAGGAAACGTTCAGATATAAAAGGAAATAGAATATTAATGTATTCGGAGAAGTATGTTTTCTCGGTGACCCTAACTTTAGGGATGTGACTCATAGGGATAATCAAAAGATTCGTTACATTAGAACTAACAACTTTTAACATTCCCTATCATTTTGTGAGACAGTAAGAATCTTGTTTGTGTGTGTTCGGAACAGTGGCAGATTTAGGTGGGGTCACAGGAGTCATGCCCCCTCTAAATTTTCTTATATTTATTTTAATAGTTTTTTGTACCTTTATAAAAGAATAAAGTAGTAGGTATTTCATAAAATTATAAAAATACCTGTTGTTGTTGTGTGTTGTTTAGGTCAACAGCTGAAAGGTTGGTTTGAACCTCTACAGGTTTTACTGAGTGAAAACGAGGAGTGAGGTGGTTTACTATTGCCTTCCTCATCAATGAGTTGAAAGAGTATGTTTATCAGCATGCCAGCCCTTCGAAAAGCACTCACTTTCCACCCTGTAAATGATAACTTCACTTCATTCACCACAGGATATGTCTGTATAGTAAAATTCATTACTCTCAGAGAAGATAACTCTTATTAGTGCCTTTTACACCTCTACCTCTTCAGTTCTTAACACTTTAACTGAGCTACCGGTCTCTCAGACCGGGAGGAATATTAAGTTTTCCACAGTTCCAGCCCTGTTTGTTCAAGGTCGTTCATAGGCTTAGTAGCTGCCTTCTAACTCTCCCTCTTCACTAAACACTAGTGTTAGTTTAGCTTCCGTTAGTCGTTCTCTTGTGACAACCGCTTTTTGAAAACCACCCGGTCTGTCATACCGGATAGCTCAGTTATCGTGTACTAATTAGCCGGTCCTGTATACCGGATAGCTCATATAAGTGTTAGTGCGTCAGTGTTAGTGAAATGGATTGACCTTCTACCAGTCGATCTGTACACGTGGAAGACAGTACTCATAAACTGAACAGTTATTTCTTTTGTTTATTATTAACATCCATTATTATAGCAAATTACTCATAAAATCTTACAAAATATTATTTCATCATAAATTGTTCTTTTCAAATTAAATTTTCGATGCAAGCAAGAGTTTGTTTATTTGTAGTACAACAGCAGCAGTATTTCATTTTGTAATTTTTTATATTTAGGCCTAAAGAATTACAAAAAAAAGTAAAAATGTTTAATTGTTTTTTATATACGTTCCCCATTAAATATGTTTACTAAAAATATGTATTAAATAAGAAATACTTAATAAATTGACCGGTAAAAACCAAGACACAGTGACCGGTCTGAGAGACCGGATAGCTCAAATAACGTTTCTACATCCATAGCTCAGTGAAAGTGTTTAGTTCAGTCATATAATTGGCTGACTATGTGATAAGAAACAGAACTATTTTTTGCAGCCCTGGAACCCATAGATCGAGTGAAATTAATTTAACACTCCACCTGCCAGTTATGGGCAAAAATACCGGGTGTCCGACGGAATTTAAACCACAGGTAAATAGCATTGATTTTCATTTGTTTGTTAATGTTTTCTTCCCACGAATAAATGAAGACTTGTTATAGTCAGGAATCATTAGAAAATGTTTAGACCTTTAAAAAATATCAATTTTCATACATTTTCAACTCTATTTTAGCTTAAAATACATATATACATACAGTTGTAAACCGTTTTCTATTTAAGTATTGTAAATTTTATGAATATTGATTTCGCCTCCGTGGAGTACTGGTTAGCATTATAGTGTGAAGAGAAGATAATTGGTGTTCTCATCCACCTGTGGAAATATTTGATTGTTAAAAAAATATTGGAAATAAATTAAAATATTATAATTTATCATAATACATAACTGGCCGTAACAGACAGGTAGAGTGTCAAATTATTTACACTCAATCTGTTCGTTGCAGGGCTAAAATAAATAGTTCTGTTTCTTATCACATGGTCAGCCAATTAAATGACTGAATCATTTAAGAACCGAAGAGGTAGAGGCGAAAAAGACACTAATCAGAGTTATCTCCTCTGAAAGTAATGAATTTCATTATACAACCAGACCCCGTGGTGAATGAAGTGAAGGTGTCATTTGCAGAGTGAAAAGTATGTGCTTTTCAGGGGCCCGGCATGCTGATAAGCGTACTTTTCCACTCAGTGAGGAAGGAAATGGTAAACCACCTCACTCCTCGTTTTATGTAGTAAAACCTCTACAGCTTCAAACCAGCCTTTTGGCTGATGACCTAAACAAATACATAATACAATTTATTTTTGTTTTATAAATAAAAAACCGTATAAATGAGCATTTTTAATGTTTAACCACCTCACTCATCGTTTTATGTAGTAAAACCTCTACAGGTTCACACCAGCCTTTTGGCTGATGACCTAAACAAATACATAATACAATTTATTTTTGTTTCATAAATAAAAAACCGTATAAATGAGCATTTTTAATGTTTTGCTGCACTATAAATAACACAAAATTTTTCAATACAAAAAAATTACACATCAAATTTGAACCTGCTCTCTCTCAACAATGGACTAGTATACGCTAACCATCATTCCACAGAGGTTACAGAAATACCATGATGTAAAATTTAAGGCATTTGAACAGACACTGTTGCATTTACGTATTAATTTTTTGTGAATGATTTTAAGCTGAAATACAGTTTTAAATGTATCGTATTTTTTCGGCGAAAACTCGATTTCGAAAAATCGATATGAAAGCCACAGTCCTATTTTCCTTCCTTATAAATATTAATACAGGGCAAAAAAAGTAAAAAATTCTAGACAAAGCAGTAGTTTTTTCTCTTTCATGTAGCATACTTAACGAATTTTTTTTATTCTGCACTGTTTGTGTCTATACATATGCGAAAATATATTAATAAAATCTAATAAAACTGATGTACAGTTGACAAATTATTTAGGTCTTGCGAGTAAGGCGGCCTACGTTGACGGTGACGCGCGTGTGACGTCAAAGGCAGATATAACATCGAACCAATCAGAGTCTAGTATTCTCAACCAATGAAAAATCTCCAAATCTAGCCAATCAGATGTCTTCTTATGCGTTAATTTGATTGGTTATTATTGTCCAATCAGAGAATTTATTGTAATTCACTACGTCATCCGATATGAACCAATGAAGTCGTTTCATTCAGTATTACGTCATTTGTCAGTATGGACTTCCTGATTGGTCCGGAACTGTTCCTGCGCGTGACGTCGACTTACATTTTTACATAAGATCCGCCCATTGTCACCGCCCAGTTAACGATACAGCCGAATATTACAGAATAACGTCTACGGAAATGCTATACGTTCCAGAATTAAAACACCTACCAAAAACATTTTCAAATTGTTAGAGATCTTCCGGGTTCGCAATGATTATGGTATTATTTTATGTAACAGCAGTATATTTACAGCTGCTTTTTACAGTATGAAATAAAAAAAGCCATGTGAAGGAAGCAAGAAAATAGATTGGATTGTCACATACAAGCTTGCTCAAACTTAACAAATTATTTTATCGGCTACCATGCAAACACTACTATACGAACGTAACACGTTTTGATTTTGTCACTGTATATTAAGGTTAATTGTAATAAAAACGCAATGCCGTTTTTTTTGTCCAAACTCGTCAGTAGAATCGCCGGCATTGTCAAAATGAATTTTAGAACATACTTGATCTATACCTTGTTAGAGCAACAGACGAATTGTGCCGTTTTGACGACAACCGTCACATTAAAAACGGTTAACGATTTGAACAATTTTTGGGCGATATTTTTCAACATTTCTCCGCGTTGATTCGTAGTTTGTTTCATAATTTTATTTTATGATGAAAAAATTTAGTATTACCTATAACAGGCAATTAAACTTTAAATATTTTTTTAAAATATCATTTGCTACTTCTACGGCTACATTTATAGTTCTGTTTTTTTCACTAGAGAAGTTAAATTTAAACTAAATCTAATCAAATACAGAAGACGTACTGGTGAAAGAAAAACTGTTATGAGCTTCTTCCAACGACAGTAGATTATTATACAGTTAGACCTTGCAGTGAATATTAAAAGCGCATTTGCAAGATGCAAACTGAAAGATTTTTAAAAGGCCTCCTATGCTCATGAAAACACTTTTCTACTGAGTGATACGGTTATAAACCAAAAAATGTAACCCAATTATTTTTTCCGATTATTTCAGATATTATGTAAATGTTTGAACTAACTTCTAGCCTAATGATCTAA
This sequence comes from Catonia carolina, assembly GCA_035578175.1. Taxonomy (NCBI): domain Eukaryota; kingdom Metazoa; phylum Arthropoda; class Insecta; order Hemiptera; family Achilidae; genus Catonia; species Catonia carolina. Next base: position 6,655,049 of record JAQMRL010000007.1, on the reverse strand, counting down.
AAACCCAATTTAATTGTGCCGAAAATTTCACATCTCATTATTTACCTAATTTTAAGTTAATTGATAGACTGGATTTGAAAAAATGAATATTATCATCGTCGTTATGAAAGAACGTACAAATTTGTTCCTACTAATTGTTCAAAAAATATAATCTGATAATAGTTTATTGAATTTAATGTTCAAACCAACATCTTCTTTAAAGAATGTAGGCGTAATCTATTAATATGTACGGTCGTATTTCTCAGAATTATTATATTTTTTGTGCTTGAATTTTGACTATAGCAATAATAATCAGAGAGCTATGGCCAAACTAATTTTCTAATGTTTTTTAAGGCATGAATTGATGATTGGAATTCGACACTGTTGACGCGGAACGTGTATATTTTAATTATACATTATGAGTTAACTATCGGATTCTAAATCAACAAAAAAATAAACATTACAGATATCGTTACTTAAGATTAAAATGTAAATGATAACAGATATTTTTCGAAGTGATTACGATTAGTTTTTGTAATTACTTCGAAAAATATTGAATTTTCTGATCAGCTGGTTAAATGAATAAAAATAATTAGGTTTCAAAACGTGATTCTAATGACCTTTGTGATAATTTACTGCATTCGTTTTAAGAAGTTAAAACACACCATTTCCGAAACCAACTTGATCAAGTGCCAAAAATAAAAGTCGTTCAAGTGGAAAACGGGGCTAAGAATCCCCTTCAAGTTCCCTTAACTCCTTACAAATCCATTCAACTAAGAAACCATTCTGTGTCATCGGATGGTTGCCTCTAATAAAAGTATTCTTTTTAACACAATACTTTAATTTAGGATTGTTTGGTGTTATTTCACGGCAGCCTAATTCATGTTCAATATCACGTGACATTTAAAATATAGGGTATGTTTTTTACGAACAAAACTCGTTTTTAGCTGGCATGAATATAGTACAAAAACATCTGGTGTGAAACACTCATACGACTTTATCTTACTAATGTAAATAATAAAGAAATATAATATATGTTTAATCATGAGGTGAATGACGCTAAATGAAAATTACCAACCTTTAATGAATTAAAAAAAGTAAATTTACTACAGTCCGATTCACGAAAAAAACGCCTGTCTTTAAACAGCAATATCTTTTGAACCGTTTTATGTAAAAACATTTACGATACATCAAATAAAGCTTGTTTTATTGTTAGTTAGAGGATATACTTTAAAATTTTTAGAAATTAATGATGCATTAAATATAACAAATTACACACAAAAAGTAACTTGTTTTTTTTAACCAATTATCCAGTTTACCCAATTTGAAGGTACTATTACTTCGTTCACGCGTACTTAGAATATATAGAGCTACAAAGTATTGTATGTTAATGTAATCCTGTAACCAACGATAAAATAAGCTTTAATTTGATTGATCGTAATTGTTTTTACTTAAAACGGTTCAAAAGATATTGCTGTTTAAATACTGATGTTTTCTTCCGTGAATCGGACTATAACTACTTCTAAACAAGGCTCTCCTTATGACAAAAATGCTTGAACTAAAAGTTGTAGGTTTTTTGATTTCCTATAACTTTGATTACATATCCTTTTTCCGTAAAGTCCATACTAAGGCCGCAATCTTAAAAGAAAATTGGTTCTTTAATTTCTAAATTGAAAAATAATTCTAAATTGTAATAAATTTACCGATTTAAAAAACATTTGCTAGGTCATTGTTTATTAAATATTTTTAATGAATTTTAAGCTGTGTATCACTCGCAAATGTAGTGACCAGAAAAATAGCCGCCATTTTGGTTCGGATGATTGAAATTTAAATTTTCTTGTACCATTTTTTTTGTCGTATCAGGGACTTTAATATAAGGTATCACAAGCCTATAGCCTAAGTCCTAATTAAAATTTTTAACTTACCCCCACCCACTACAACCCCTAAAGACCAAAACTGGAAAACTTTCCCGTACATAAGTAGCCCCCCTAAGCAATGAAAATTGTCGCAAACCATGTTTTGCTTTCTGCTGTCGACAAAGCAGCTAAAGGCCCTTCCGAAAGAAGCGTACCAGAAATGCTTCCAATCATGGAATCAACATTCAGATAAGTGCTAACATTGCTAGCCAAGATGAGTACTTTGAAGGAGAATAATTCAAATTTGATGTACGCTTATTACTTTTTCCGTAATAAAATAATAATTCACAGTATTTTCTGATCCCACCTCGTATATTTTGAATTAGTCATATTTTAATACAGAATCCATGGAAAATGAATTTCGATAAGTGAAACTGAAAATATTTTCAGTTATTAATGGAAATGATACGATCAATGTAAATTCATTAATTTATTGTAGGATAGATAATTGAAAACAGCTAGAAGAAATTAATATGGAATATTAAAGTTTGTAATCGATACATACATTGGATACAAACACACACATGCACACACATGCGTTGTTAAGCAAACATAGTAATTTCACCCCCACGGCAATACAATAACCACCTACCCTCCATTGTGTACATACATGTATAAAACATCCCCTGAAATCCCCAAGAGACCATATAAGAGAAGGGTGGATTTTTTTGGGTGGTTTTCATTTGCGGTACTTTGGGTGAGGTGCATTTCCCAACTCCTAACTCATTTATTTCTGAACTGTTCAAATTGTTGATACAAACATAATTTATCGGATAGATTAAATCTTCTGTTGGCGCGGACATATTTGTATATAATTAGGTATTCTAAAACATATTTATCGTGGGTTGATTTCGTTTTTCCATCAATATTTTCCATTTATCTTCACATGTATGTGCGTGCAAATGCAGAAGTGTTCTTACTGAAACCTGTCAGAAACTTGACAAGTAATTTGTTAGATTACTACAGAATTTATCTCCCCGTTTTTACTTCTGCTTGCTCTAAATAAATATAGGGAAGGGAAGTATTGTTTTCATACATCGAGTTTTCACCGGAAATACACACTTTCAGATCCCCGAAAATGTACCTAAACGTATGTTTGTAAGTAATTAACTTACAAACATAATATCTCAAAAATTTAATACCGTAAAATAGTTCAAACTTGGAACGTAAGTTAGGTATCACGCCACGAACATGCTCATCAAAACCGGTTTAAAGGAAGTAGTACTTAATCCGTGAGGTTTTTCACTTTTTTATGATTTGCTCAAAATCGACTCGTACAATTTTTATAAAACTTGCCTAATTTATTACATTTTTGGACTCTGTAAGGTAGGATGAGCAGCAAGTCTGCTGAAATTCTTCAGAGGGCTGTGCTCTCGGGTGAACATTCTTTTTTAAGACTGCGGCTTCAATATATATGCATTTTAGAACAAAGACGTACATAATAAAAAATGTAAGAAAGTAAAAAATAATTTTTTTATTTCAAGCTCTTTTTCTAAAGCGTTTACTTAAGTGTCAATATGTGATTACATATTTTGCCCATCTTAGTATCTAAGTTCGAAAGAGGTTGAAAAAAATGTCATTGTAGAGGTGTTAGTGGAAATATACGTTTTCAGGCCTCCTAGACAAAAAAAAAACATGTTTTTAGCGATTATTCTGCATGGGTGTGTGTGTGTATGAAAAAAATATCTCATGAAGGAAATATTGTACGAAGTTGAAACTTGGAGTAACTTTAAGTAAGGTACCACGAGAGGACCTGAAAAGAACATTTTCATCAAATTTGGTCAAACGGAAGCAGTAGTTATTCGTGCAATTTTTCATTTTTGTTATTTTCTTAAAAACGACTCCTAGGACTTTTTTTAAAATTTTTTTCATTTACTATATTTTATATGCTCAACAAGATGGGGTAAGCGCCATGTCTGCTGAAATTCTCGGTGGAACTGTGCTCTCGAGGTAAAATATAGTTTTCTTAAGATTACGATCTTAACATGCGGTTTAGAGCAAAAGTGTTCATAATTGAAGCTGCAGGAAATTAATAAACCTACGTCTCGTATTTGTATAATATTTTTCCTCAGTGTTTGAATTAGCGTCAATTAGTAATTTTCTGTAAAAATGTGGTTGTACAGACAAAATGTCGAGGATTCGATGAACTGCTCGGATGCCAAACGTAGAGGTTCTTAGGAGAATTAAGAAATATTATATAATTATATAAATTAAATTGTATTTGGAACATGTCATGCGGAATTAATCAATAAGTTCATTACTACAAGCAATTCTGCAGGGGAAAATACAATATAGAAACAGAGGACCTGGCACAAGAAGGGTGTCATGTCTTAGAAATCTGAAATTTTCGTTGGGAAAGAGCTCAGGAGAGCTGTTTCGCAGTGCACTGAACACAGTTAAAATTGCTTTGACGGTCGCTAACATTCGAAACGGATAGAGACCTGAAGAAGAAAATTAAGTGTTTCATATCTGAGTTTTACAATTTAAAACTGCTTTGTTTTACAAAATAATTGCCAATGATTCAAAAATTGATGTGACTCTAATAAAATTAAACGCAAAACTTACATGGAGTATATACATTAAGTTTCGTTTGGGTTAAGAATTCATAAATTATTTTTGTTGTAATGATCCGGACATTCGACTATACGGTTGTTTCAAAATCGGGTATATTTTATCTGTAGGTAAATATATATATCCTTCAGTTAAATAACCGAAATTATTCTAATAATTTTGATAATATAATGAATAAACCAAACCGCTATAATTTATATTTTTATTATTATCAAGGATAGCTTTATTTTCCTATCTGTATAACTTCTTCAGTGCTCCAATCTATCCACCCTCTTTAACAATTCCTGTAGCGTGACTCACATTCCGCAGGTTTATTTCATGTTCCTCCCCTATTTTATTTCACTTGTATACTGTTTTCCACCCTTATATGATTCCATTACAAAGAGGGAAGAAGTCTAGGTGAAAGATAGGCTATTTCAAATGGACGCAATGTTATTTTTAGGCCTATTGATGACGTCATACCTTATATAAACATATGCTTTTGTGTGTATATAAATATTAGTTTTGTACGCATTGTATCCATGATTGCTGTTCGGAAAATGATGGTTGGGGTGGGTATATCTAAATTGATCGTTCCATTAAATGTCAGACAATATAAGGAATTCATTATAACGAAAGTATTTTTGTGGTAAACGCAATGATCAATGTGGATATATTCTGCGTTGTCCCGTTATTTCACGAAGAAGGTGCTGTAAGAGGACTGTTCTGTACAACTGAAACGTTTCACGGTTTATCTGTGTTTATGATATTTTGTGATTACGTGTGGTTTTTTTGATTTACTAATTATTTGTGATGTTGTAATATTATTTAATGATTTTTGTGATCATTTATAATTTTGGTAATTATAGAGTCGTAGAACTCCTAATTGAAAAGGCTAAAGGTGTTTCCAATGCAATGGGATCAGTGTTTCGTAGCCGTGAGCTGACATTGGGCACTAAATTACAGCTCCTCAGATGCTATGTGTTCTCTGTTCTTCTGTATGGTGTTGAGACTTGGACCTTGAAAAGAGCGACTGCACGCCGGCTTGAAGGTTTTGAACTGTGGTTGTATCGGGGAATATTTAGAATTTTGTGGACGCAGAAAGTCACTAATGTTGAAGTTTAGTTGAGAATGAACAAGGGTCGAATTGGTCAAAATTGTCAAGTTTTGTAAGCTGCAATGCCTTGGCATATAATGATAAATCAAAAAAGATATGATCTACTGCAGCGCATTTTCCAGGGAAATATAGAAGAAAAAAGGAATTCTGGTAGAAGAAGAATTTCTAGACTTGCCAATTTGAGGAGCTAGTTAGGTAAGAGCTTCTCGGAATTGTTCCGGAATGCGACTAATAAGGTCAAAATAGCCATAATGATCGCCAACATCCGAACCGGATACGCAAGATAAGAAGAGAGGACTCCTAACATATTTTAATGTCCATAACAGGCAGGTGGAAAAATAATTTTTGCTAAATAATTTTGCTAGTTTCAGGGCTATAAAAAATAGTTCTGTTTCTTATCATATGGTCAGCCAATTATATGACTGAAGCATTTAAGAACAGAAGAGGTAAAAGTGTAAAAGACACCAATGTCCTCTGAGAGTAATGAATTTCATTATGCACCTTGGGGTGAAAGAAGTGAAGGTCTCATTTGCTGAATGGAAAGGAGATCCTTTTTAGAGAGCCAGGCATGCTGATAAGCATACTTTTCCATTCAGTGAGGAAGGTAAAGTAAACCACCTCACCTCTTTGTTTTACTTGGTAAAGCATCTAGAGGTTTAAACCAGCCTTTCGGCTAATGACCTAAACAACACACAACCTATTGTAACACATTTTTTAAATCGATACTTTTTTGTGTGCTGAATCCAAGTATGAACTTATTTTTGCGTGCAAACCGCTGTAGAATGAATGATAAAACCTTTTCTATCATGTACCGATATAACTTCACTTTTCACAAAAAATTCAGTTTTGCCGTTTTATTTGAATTGATTTACCCTTTAAATTCTGATTCAAATGTTGAAATGTCACTATTTTAACTAATTTTACCTATTTGTCATAGTTATTTACGAAACAGCTAACCGACTAACCTGAAACTTGTTGTTCCAAAAGTAAATTATGCTGTGACGTCATTACAAGCTGTGTCAATTATTAAATGCGTACTAACCGATAACCTTTCATTTACAACTGTAAATAGCAACTAATAACCTTTAGGACTGATTTTTATACAAAATTTTCCCTTTCTACGATTAGGTTATAGGTTATTATTAGCTTTTATAAATGCGTGTATCCGATAACCTTTCATTTTTGAATGCAAATCATAACAAATCATGAAGTCTATCAGACATTGTACGTGATTGTTATTATGATGTTGTGGTTGTTGTTGTTGTTTAGGTCATCAGCCGAAAGGCTGGTTTGAACCTCCAGAGTTTTACTAAGTAAAACGAAGAGTCAGGTAGTTTACCATGCCTTGCTCACTGAGTGGAAAAGTATGCTTTTCAAAAAAGGAACATTTTCCACCCTGCAAATGACACCTTCACATAATTCACCATAGGGTCTCGCTGTATAATGACACTCATTACTTTCAGATGAGCTAACTCTGACTAGTGTCTTTTACACCTCTACCTCTTCTGTTCTTAAATGCTTCAGTCATACAATTGGCTGACTATGTGATAAGAAACAGAACTATTTTTTGTAGCCCTGGGACTAACATATATTAGAGTGTAATTGAACAATCCACCTGCCAGTTATGGGCAGATTATTACGTTATAACTCCATAATTAACATGATTTTGTATTTGTGGTTTTTAGTGAATTTTTGTTAGCACAGAGTGATTTTTTAGTGCTGTTACCCAATTGTTAATGTCAGGTAGTTTTTTCAAAGAAAGGGAAATTTAGTTTTGTGACACGAAGTTCGTTGCCCTACTCAACCTGTATAGATACGACAGTGTGAGTTGATTCTCTGAGCTATGTAAAATTTTATACCGTTTCCGGTCGTGTTACGAACAGAATGTCTTTTACCCTAGAACAATCGCTTGTTTAAATCTGAAGGCTGGAGCTCTTCAACTAACCGTACGCGATACGGATACAATTTCAATTTTTTAGCTTTCTGAACACTCGAATATGACAAACCATTTTGCGAGGAAAGTTTTCGTAAACTTTTCCGTGGAGAATTGAGCAATCTTGTTTTCACATTTTCTGAAACGTCATCTGTCAAGAGAGTTGGTCGACCACTACGTTTTCTGTTGCAAACACTACCTGTCTTTCGAAATCGGTTTGTTAACCTAGAAATTGACATTTTTTCTGGTGGAGGAACACCAACAAATTTAATTTGAAATGATTCTTTTACACTCGCGTCCGATTTCGTAGAAAAATATAGAATCAACTCACACTGCCGTATCTATACCGGTTGAGTAGGGCTACCACTTTCGTGCCACAAAACAAAATTTCTCTTCCTTAGAGAAAAATTACCAGACATTAACAATTGGGTAACAGGATTAAAAAAATGACTCTGTATTTGTGATTTTGTGATTCTTGTGATTATATAATTATAGATATTTTGTGATTTTTGTAATTATTTATGATTTTTGGGATTAATAGAGTAACGAAGTAGGGAAATAGCTTGGTGGGTGCCTTGGGGTACGATGCTATTGTTCTTTGGCTTTATGTCCGACTGTTTAGCAAATTACTACTAACGAACTTAACCTATTAATTAATTAGTTAATAAAAATGAAGAATGATAGATGAAAATGAGCAACAAAAAATACCAGACCTGACCAGGAATCGAACCCGAGACCCCTGGCGTAGGATACAGGAGAATCCCGTTAACAGAATCAGGTTTAACCGAAAAGACTGAAAATGAAAAAATCTCTGACCCACGTAATGTATATGAACAAAATAAAGTGCATAACTATAGTCAGAATTACAAAAATACGAACTTCCTGCAATTGCGGGGCTGTTAAGTCTGTAATTTAACCGATTTATTACATTAGTCAAGGCCGTTACCAGGAGTGATTGCAACACTCTTCGATCATCGTTGCCGTATCACTAATTTATCAGTAACGTGTACAAGTCTTAGTTTTATAAATACCCTCTCGCTGAAATTTTCCCCTTAGAGTTATGGAAATCCTTTGTAGTTATACAATCTTTATATAAATTTACTATAGAAAATTAAAATCCCTACAACTTTTATTTAAAGCATTATTTTTCTACAGAGCTTAGTTTAGCGTCAATTAGGGATTTTTCGTATTTGTGCGCCCTAAAGAGATTGACTTTCATTTTGTATCATTCACTCATGATTAAAATTACGTTATGTTTGTCAATATTTACATTGACAGGAAAGTCGAGTGAGAGAACCAGAATTTTTCAATTATTTAACATTTAGATTTTATTCTTCCCGTAGCCGGGGTTTCTGTATCCGGGCTACCAACAGTCGCAGTTAACGCGGGTATTGGGGTTTCTACTGCATTAAAAAAAACTGATCTGAAATACTCACACAGCCAATGTGAATAATAAAAATAAAATAATATTAATACTTTTGTCAATGTGAATAATTAAAAATATAAACTATTTTTAATCCTGAGTAAACACTCTAAAATTAAAAAACAACCTAATTTTAATCATAAGTGAAAGACAATAAATAAAAATCAACCTCTGTAGAATATAAAAATACGAAAAATAAAAAAATTGACGCTAAACTAGGCTTTAAAAAAATACTTAGAATAAAAGTTGTTTATTTTTTATTTCATATAACTTTGATTATATACACTTTTACCGGAAAATGCGTACTAAAACGGCAATCGTAAATGATAATTTTTACATACTTAGATGAGTAAAATACATAAACTCTCTATTTGACGATAAAGAAAATTAAATATTTGCTCCCATTGCACAAAAAGACCATAAAATAAAATGTGTAGACTCTTTAATTTTCTAAAATTTTGATTATATACAATTACTCTAAAATGAACATAAAGGCCGCAATCTTTAAAAAAAAAATACCACCAGAGCACCCTACGAGAATTTCAGCATATATAATTTATAAAAGCTGTAGTAAATGATGCAGTTTTAAAACAAATCGTACGAACGATTTTTGAGAACATGGCAAAAAAGTGAAAAATTTCACAAATAAATTAACATGTTACATAAATAAATAAATAATGTTACACACAAACGCGCGCGCCACAAACTCAAAACACACTTCTATTAAATGAAACGCTTATTCATTAGACGTTTTAAATTAAAAAATGTCAATTAAAAATGTATTTTTGTAGGTTGCTAATTATTAACAATCTACAAGACAGTCTTACGACTAATCGGGACATAATTATGGAGTTCAACTTTGGGGATCTACTAAACTTTCACATAAGAAACATATACAAGCGATTCAAAACAAGATTGTACGAGCGATAATGCAATGTCTCTTTTACGACAAAAACTAATATTGCACAAAAACTTAAAAATCCTGAAAGTAACTGAATGATAGACGTCGCGAAACAACTATACAAAACGATGCATGATAAGTTGCAAATACATAACGACCCTCTCACACAAAACATGTACACTAGGGCGATTACGGGTACTCAGCAAATACGTTTAAAACGCCTCTGGTCAAGGGATCTTCTTGGCCAATTGTAGGACTGTAGTGATGACTGCAAGCTCCACCAAGTAATTCAAGTTTTGGAACCTTTAGCTATATATTTACATATTGTTATATTATTGTAATAGAATCAGTCATTTCAGAAAGCCCTTAAGTCAAAACTTTACAGTTTTTATTTAGTGCATTTTTGAACTAAATGAATGTAAACACACCATCCCTACAAATATCACACAAGTCTGGCTTTCCGTAAGTAATATATATATATATATATATATATATATATATATATATATATATATATATATATAATTTTATTAAACATTATTTTCCTTTGTTTGTAAAAAGGAATGTAAAAATTCTAATGTGGCAGAACATCTGCTAACGAAAGGGCATACAATAAGCAGTCACGAAAATAATTTAGAAATCTTGGAAATATATTTCGATAGTAACAAATTAGGGCAGTTGGAAAAATATTATATTTATAAATTTAAAAATAAGAAGATAAATTTAATGAACAGCCAGACAGAATTCGATAACGACAAATTATTTAAAATTATTAGTCGCGATAAGAAATAAAACTAGGTACAACTGATTATACCGTCATTCGGCCGAATAACCGCGCGCGGAATGGTTTACGATACAGGGAATAATTGACGTGGTCGTTGACCATAAGTGTTTTAATGTTTTTTATTATATATGTGTTTAGTGTTTTTTAATTTTATTCCTGATGATGTCTCCGTGAGAGACGAAAGATCTCGAAACAATATAATACTCTGAGGTGAGTTTATATTTAATCTTGTTTTGTTTTGGCTGTTCATTATCATATATATATATATATATATATATATTTTTTTTTTATTCCTAATTTGTGTACGTTGCAATCTGTTCAATTTAGAACAATAAGCAACCCCATGACCCAATGAGATGAGTATGATGTGTATGACGTGTAAATGAGGTGTAGTCTTGTACAGACCCAGGCCGACCATTCCTTAGAGAGTATGGTTAATTAAACCCCAACCATCAAAGTACACCGGTAACCACTGTCTAGTATTCAAATCCGTATAAAAGTAACTACCTTTACTAGGATTTGAACCAGGAACCTTCGTCTCCGAAAATCAGCTGTTAAATAGCTGATTTTGGCGACGACTTTACCTCTAGACCAACTCGGTGGGTCAAGTAATATATAACACCAAGGAAAGGCTTATCCTTAAGGATATAAAGTGTTTCTTTCTAATTAAACAATGAAAATGGATGTTCTTTTGAAACTTAAGCTATACTTTCTAATAGAAGAGGCCATACAAAGATTCTATGCAAAAAGGTTTTTAAGGTGTATAACTACTGTTTAAGATAACGATAAAGAACATGAATAGCTCTAAAAATCAACATTTTTCTTTCTTAAAGTTAAGAATTTCAATTTTTATTATTGCAGAAAGCTATTTTAAGTCATAATGTAAACTATTGAAATAAATAAATGAATTCTATTGTACAGCAAAATTTTCTTTTGATCTAACAACGTATTTTACAAAAAACAACGTAAGTTAACATTTTACTCCAATTTATTTTAGAAACATGTTAAGTCTAAATTTTTAATTTTTTTTTAAGTAAGTGTCTTGTCTTTAAAAAGACAAAAGTACATTTTATATTTAAGGGGACAGCTCTCTGACCAATTCATATTTTTTTAATTGAAACATAATAAATTATAAGTTTCTTAATTTTTCCAAAAGTTAGTTTATTTGACTTACGGGCTTTCTGAAATGACCGATTCATTATAACAGATACCAAATTTTCAATAAAAATTGTCAAAAAATTAACTATTACTTCCAGTTGACCAATATTAATGAAAATGTTCATGACATGATTTTTTAGGGTCTAGAGGGCCTGAAAACGTGTATATCCTGTAAAAACTCGATTCCAAAGATCAACATGAAAACAATACTTTCCTTAACTTTTTTATATTTATATAGGGCAGAGAAAGGAAAATTAATGATTTATTTCATCGTATGGAATTCAATTCAGAACTTCTTTATTAGTATACTACGAGTAGTGTAGCCTACATAAGGAATAGTTATAAAAGGATATATTACTATGGTATAACGTCTTGTTGAAAACTTTAGACTTAAAGATCCTGACTAATCTTGAATCAGGAGATCTAAAGGGAGAATGTCACACAGCTGTTTAAGAAAATCATGAAAGCTAAGACGAAAAGGAAGATTTGATAAATGTGTAAGAAAAGGATGGAAGATAGAAATTATGTTGGTATGAAAGAGAGAGAGGAATATATAAGTAGTATTACTTAAGAAGATGGTGAGGGATAAAATAGAAAAGCAAAAGGATATCTTATGAGGGGATAAACGCAATTATGCAAAGTAGATGCTAAGAAATATTCTTTCATAGCGTCTTTTCATAACATCTGCTACCATTATCATCATCAACCTTATCGGCCCCTCTTTCTCCTACACATCAACTTGCTCTTTCTAAAAAAAAAACACAAGTACGCTAATATTCTCTTCCTTTAATACTCAATAAACTGAAATTAGATCGCTGATTTTTACTCACTTGCCCTATTACGCTGCTGGAGTAATGCGTAAGTTGCGGCGGATTACTCAAAAGTACTGGGGTCTGTCTGCAGACATTCTCAGTATGATCTATATAGGAGTGTTCGAAAGTATGGTGAACTACGCGGCTGCAGTATGGGCTTATGTTAAAGGATTTATTAAACATTAAGGAGTGCCCAGTGCAGATCCAATGGGTCTATGCTTTTAGGCTACCTTTCGGTGGGAAGGTGGCGGGATAAATGCCAGCTAACCAATTGGCATTTAGATTGCTACATCAAAATTGTTACAGTCGGAAAGGTAGGCCTAAGTAAAAAGTTGGCCAAAACGTGGCAGTCTCATCAAAATTTTTTAAACGGACCTTCATCAAATTTAGTTGACGGCCACTGATACAGGGCAAGAAAACTGGCTTTAGTTTGCACTGTAGCTTTTAGTATACGCTCATACGAGGCTAATTTCTTTGCAGAAAACTCTCTCCCGGTGGTTTTGAAAGTGAGGGAATGTGCTACTAAGTGAAGACTGCGAATAATTGAGAAAACCGAGACCTTCAAAGAGAGGTTCCGAGTCGCTCCGGCGATTAGGATCCGGAGGGACCGAAAAACGTAAATGCCATTGTTCAGTTTCCCTAACTTTCTCTTAAAAAAGAGTTGTATGTCTCGCTCTTAAAACATGGCAGCGCGAACAACTCACGATGCAGTGAAACAACTTACATATGCGAAGGTCCATTGCGAAGGTTGTTCATTTATATGATTTCATACGGGACTTGGAGCGATAGTACGCTTCTAGTGTTAGTTTAAGGACGTCCGGTCTTCGTGTCCACATAGGTAACGGTAAAAGTTCACGGTGAGTTCACAGAATATTTGAAGCGGTTCCGCCTACTGGCTGATTCTTTTGTCTGCTGGGAGGTTCAAATCACGCGACCATCTGTAGTACGATTGCCCCGCTTTTGGGGGGGATCAGACACCGACTGTCCCTGAAACATCAAGGCAAAGGGTAAAATGGCCTCTCACAAAAGGGGGGCTTAGCCGTACGGTGTCGGGGTTCCTTGACAAGGTGCGAGAGGGCAATAAAGTTGCGCGCTACCCAGGTCGGCCGACGCGGCTCAATCTCACCCTCGAACTTTATTATATAATTAGCTCAGTTTATAGATTTTTTTAGATAACAGTTGCCGACACAAGATAATAATTAAGTGTTCTTAGAAACGGCCTCCAGGTTTATGCCTTTAGGTGACCTATCAGTGGGGAGGTGTCGGGAGAAATGTCTGCAAAACAATTGCCTATTCTCTAGCACTGTATCAGTGGTCATAAACGAATTTTGATCAAGCTACGTTTAAAATTTTGATGAGACTGCCACGGTCCGGCCATCTTTTTACTTAGCCTTACCTTCTCGACTGTAAAAATTAAGATATGGCAATCTGAATTCAAAATCTTAACACTAATGTTTGATTTCGAAAAGGTTAGAGCAATACAATGTAACAACAGTTTCAAACTACTGTAGACCCGCGTACAAAATATGTTGTAGATGTTTTTGTATTTTGTAGCGCGGCACTCTCATGAGTTTTTATCTTGATCGCGGCCGTAAATTTGTCCAGCGAGCATCAACTCTCTTCCGAAAAATTAAGGTATATGTAGTGTTGACATCACCAGAAAAAACTCTCTACAGCTCGCAGTCCCGGCACGGACCTCCATCTGTCAGTTGGTGACTAGTGCCCTAAATTAATATATAGCGAAGTAATGTACTGTTTTCATGTCGATTTTTCGAAATCGAGTTTTCACCGGATATACACGTTTTCAGACCCCCTGAACGCCAAAAAACATGTTTTTAGCGATTAGTCTGTGTGTGAATAAAATATCTCAAGAACGGAATAATTTACGAAATTGAAACTTGAAAGTTAAGTTAAGTACCACTAGAAGAGCCGACACAAATATTTTCATCAAATAAATAAATATGGTCAACCGAAAGTTGAAAAAAATAATTAGTAACGGTAGTAACTGTAACTACAGTTATTCGGAAGTAGAAGTTATTTTATTTTTAGTAAAATAAGTTGCTGCCCATAACAGACAGGTGGAGTGTCAAATTATTTACACTCAATCTGTTCGTTGCAGGGCTAAAATAAATAGTTCTGTTTCTTATCACATGGTCAGCCAACTAAATGACTGAATCATTTAAGAACAGAAAAGGTAGAGGTGCAAAAGACTCTAATCAGAGTTATCTCCTCTGAAAGTAATGAATTTCATTGTACAGCCAGACCCTGTGGTGAATGAAGTGAAGGTGTCATTTACAGAGTGGAAAATATGTGCTTTTCAGAGGGCCCGGCATGCTGATAAGCATACTTTTCCATTCAGTGAGGAAGGCAATCGTAAACCACCTTACTCCTCGTTTTTACTTAGTAAAACCTCTACAGGTTCAAACCAGCCTTTTGACTGATGACCTAAACAACAAAATAAGTTGGTAAAATATTTTTTATTAATCCCAAACCAGATTTCAGTAATTCATTGCATAACCTCATCATGAGGCTGGACTTTATGGACCACATTGTTGATATTTCCGTAGTAGGACGGGGGGGATTCCAAGAAACTTTCGTTGAAATGGTAATCATCGTAAAAACATAAAATGAGGCAACTGATATTTTCTAAAATATATATTTTTGAATCCCTAATGTATACGTTGCAATTTGTTCAATTTAAGAACAATAAACATCCCCATGACTTAATGAGATAAGAATGATATTCCGGGTGTCTCGCGGAATTTGAACCATAGGGAAATAGCATTGGTTTTCATTAGTTCGTTAATGTTTTCTTCCCATGAATAAATGAAGATTTGTAATAATCGGGAATCATTAGAAAAAGTTTAAATATCAATATGGATACTTTTAAGCTGTATTTCAGCTTAAAATCATTTACAAAAAATTAAAATTTATACCTAAATGTAAAGGTGTATATTTAAATACCTTTTACATCATATTTCTGCAATCTCTGTGGTGTGATGGTTGCGTACTGTTCTATTGTTGAAAGAGACCAATGTCAAATCTGGTGTAATTTTTTTTGTATTTATAGTACAATGTACAAAAATAATTTTTTCATTAATACATTATTTTTTATTTATAGAACAAAAATAGATTATAATATTATTTATTATTATTATTATTTTTCTTTAAATTAATTTATTTAACGTCGCATCAACTACAACGATCATTAGCGACGATGTTGGGGTGTAACTACTGTACAATGGAGGATGAAATGATTTTTTGTAACGTATGAAAATATGCTGTGCCTGAGTGGAATTTGAACCCAAGACCGCATAATGAGAGGCAAGCACGTTACCAACTGCGCCAATTATTATTATTATTGTTATTATTATTATTATTATTATTATTATTAGACGGTAAAACTCCCTTAAAAGGAAGATGCTAAGTATTCAATGGTTCATTCTTCATCCCGGCTTGTCCTTTTTCCTGTTAGCACAGTACTCTTCATCCCCTGCGAGAAATTCCGCTTCCTTTTCTCACTCCACTTAGTTCTAAACTGTTTTGGTCGCAATTCTGAGAGAACCTCCCACTTATCTACTTTCTTTCCGAAGACATCCCTGTTTAAAATCTCCTGTTCGGTTGTATTCAGCCGTGTTAGATCATTTTCCGCCCAGGGTCCTGAGCCAGTTAGAGACAATAAATATTTTAAAACTTGGTTAGTTAGTCGGTGTTCCAAAAGTCTGATAATGTGACCATAAAATTTCAGACATCTCGTACTCATATCAATTTCTATATTCGAGTAAGTTTCCACGACTTGAATCTTGTGTGATCTATATCCATCCTCTGTTTTCCTCGGTCCAAGAATTTTCCTGATAATTTTCCTCTCTTCCTTTTTAATTTCTTCTATTTCTATTATTCGGTTCATTGCCAACGTTTCTCTAGCATATAAGCTCCTGGTTTAATCACGGTGTTATAGTGCCGAATGTTAGTTTGTCGTGAGAGGGAGTTTTTATTGCAGAGATGCTGCACTAGTCCCAGAGCTTTTCTGATCTTCTGTAATCGCTCTAGTTAGGAGAATCTTTTAGAACCATTCGGCTCAATAATGTCGCCTAGATATATAGAGCATGCACTCTGTTAATTTCACCGTACTTAGTTTGAAATGTAGGGATTTCAACTTTGTTACTTATGAAGACCGTAATATTATTTATTATTGTAATTTATTTCCAATATGTTTTTAACAATAATTTTTTTTTACTGCATTTGGGCTCAAACCACCTTCTCTCCACACTATAGTGCTAACCAATACTCCACAAAGGCAAACCGACTAATTCTTAAAATTTACAATACTTAAATAGAAAACGGTTTACAAATTTACATATTTTAAGCTAAAATACAGCTTAAAATGTATCGAAATTGTTACTTTTTAAAGATTAGAATATTTTCTAATGATGATTCCTGATTATAACAAGTCTTCATTTATTCATGGGAAAAAAACATGAACAAATTAATGAAAATCAATGCTATTTCCCTACGTTTAAAATTCCACGGTACAATCGGTAAGTATGACTTGTAAATAAAGTGTAGTCTTGTACACTCATGCGGAAAATTTCTTGAGAGAGTATATTTATTTGAATCACAACCATCAAAGTACACCGGTAACCTAGTATTCAAATCCGTATAAAAGTAAACTACTTTTACTAGAATTTGAATCTCAAAACCTTCATCTCTGAAATCAGCCGTTGAACAGCAGAAGTAGTACAGAAAAGGCGGTTTCAGGACAACCTTGACCTTTGACCCTGCGCAACTGACACAACCTTGACCTTTGACCTGACCCTGACCTTGAACCTAAAAAAAATTGACCCTTAACCTCAAAAATAAAATAAAAAAAATCCCCTCCCCAAAAAAATTAAAAAAAAAACCCGCCAAAAAAAAATCCCTCGGGAAAAAAATTTCCCTCAAAAAAAAAATTAAATTTGGCAAAGTTCCAAACTCGATTTGCTCCGCGACCGCTGGACCGATTTTGATGTTTTAGGTGTCCACGTGACCGGGAGATCGAGATCTACAAGATAAGCCGCAAGCCATAACCGTATCTCCGATGGAACCCGAGATCAGTTATGACTTCGCAATGGACGATCGGATTAGCGAGATTTAGGTGCTCGCAGGATCGAGGCGTTCCGTAGAACGTATCGCATGGGGTTTCGGGTCTTAAGTGCTTTCGGGATCCGAACAATCGGTAATTTTGGTAATTTCGTTTTGGAACACCGTATGCTTTATTTTATTTGCATTGACGTCATTTGTTTTTGTCTTCACACGCGACCGATAAGTGGACTGAAGATATCTGTTTATTTGCAACTGTATTCTTTTAATTTTTTAGAATGACGCATGTTGGTTGTTACGAGTCACGTTCCATGCGCGTGCCTTTCATTGACGTCATAAATAAATAAACTGCAGATTCAGCGTTTCCATTGTATTTGAATAGGCCCCATGTATTAGCATAGGGAAATTATCTGTATAAAAGCCCGCCGTTTTCCCATCGAATCATACCATCAGTAGCAACTGCGTCTGATATTTCTCCCGACAACTCTACCTGTCAGCTCTTCGAGTTTATTGAAAGGTGAGACACCTCATACTGTAATAATATTTATAAATATAAACTTAAAATATTTTCATTATATATAAACATAGAATTTTTAAATAAAATATAAACTTAGTGATGAGCATACAGTCGAACCGCTGAGGGAGACCTCCAGACTGTTCGATGAGCTGCTGGGAGCACCCAAAATATGCCGGTGATAGACCTAGCGGACGATGACCGGGCAGAAGTACCGGTCCAGCGGTCATCAGCTCAGCCAGCGGTACAACCAGCGGTACAACCAACGGCACAACTAGCGATGCAACCGGCGCTGCTAGCGATGCAAGCGGAAGTAAAAAATCATACGTCAAATCGCGGCGGCGAATCCGCTAACAAAATGACGGATGCACATTCCGTCGTATTATTAGCATCAGTATTAGTATTAAATTTATATATTAATAATAGAATAAATGTATTAAACTGTTTATCATTGTTTTCATTTCAAAGTACCGTACTTTCCCCGTTAAACTAAAACATATGGTTTTGCAGGAAATATGGAAAGGCAAGCCAAGCGAATCAGGTTGGAAAAAGCTGCAGAGTCTGGCAGTTTTCATGTCTTGGAAAATGCGTTCAGATGCAATCTCCGAACGTATTACTACAAGAATGACAACAGCATCTTCAAGGACGTGACGGTGCTCCTGACACACCTGAGGGAAGAAATGAAGTCGTTGCTCAGCGAGATGGTGCGCTCCTTAGATTCATTCAAGTTCAACATCCTAGTGGAGTGTACTTACGAGAAGGCGATGACAGGAGAGGTGCAAGACGTAGGGTTCAAGACTGCCAACACCTGCGTCTTTCCCGGGTCGTATATGGGAGCTCTCGTAGACATGTGCGTCCAAAAACTTGTAGATGAGGAAGCGGAGTTTTTAGGGAAGGGTAGTGGATGGTCTTTGATGTCGGTTGATGGCGTCCTTCTCAGGATCAACCGGTATAGACCGCTCCGAGGCTCGTCTTACCTACCTCTTCCGCCGTTCGTAAAGAACCGCAAGCGGTTATCAACGTCCAGAATCGAGACGAAAGGTGCTTCAAGTGGGCTATCCTGAGCAAACATGTGACAGGTCCTAACAGGGACAGAATCGACAGACGTTACGACGCCCTGCTTAGCAAGTACGATTTCAGCATGGTAGAGTTCCCCACACCTATCAACCAAGTAAATGCCTTCGCCAAGGCCAACGGAGTGTCTGTAAACGTGTACGGGATAGTCGACAAAGAGGTAATAGAACCTCTAGTCGTCGCTGATGTCGAAAAGGACGTTCACTTCGATCTCCTTCTGGTTGCAGAGGGTGACGCTCAGCACTATTGTCTCATCAATAATTTTAGTCGGTTCATCAGTCCACAGCTGTCAAAACATGGACATAAAATCGATGTATGCAAGCGGTGTTTCACCTTCTATAACAACGACCCTAAGTGTAGGGAGAAGATGGCGACCCACCGCGAGTACTGTATAGAAAACTCCCCGTGCAGGTTCACGATGTCCAAACCTAATGATGACACTCTTCCGATGATAAGATTCAAAAACTACAATCACGTATTCCCCGTCCCAACGTACGAACCGCTCCGAGGCTCGTCTTACCTGCCCCTTCCTGCATTTTTAAAGAACCGCGAAGCGGTTATCAACGTAAAAAACCGAGACAATAGGTGCTTCAAGTGGGCTATCCTGAGCAAACATGTGACAGGTCCTCACAGGGAAAGAATCGATAGACGTTACGACGCCCTGCTTAGCAAGTACGATTTCAGCATGGTAGAGTTCCCCACACCTATCAGCCAAGTAAAGACCTTCGCCAAGGCCAACGGAGTGTCTGTAAACGTGTACGGGATAACCGACAAAGAGGTAATAGAACCTCTAGTCGTCGCTGATGTCGAAAAGGACGATCACTTCGACCTCCTTCTAGTCACAAATGCCGATGTTCAGCACTATTGTTTCATCAATAATTTTAGTCGGTTCATCAGGTCTCAGCTGACGAAACATGAACACAAAATCGATGTATGCAAGAGATGTTTCACCTTCTACAACGACGACCCTACGGGTCACGAGAAGATGGTGACCCACCGCGAGTACTGCGTAGAGAACCCGTCATGCAGGATCACCCTGCCCAAACCTGACGCTGATGGAACTCCCCCAGTGATGAAATTTAAAAACTACCATCACATTTCCCCGTCCCAATAGTTGCGTATGCCGATTTTGAGTGCATACTCAAACCCACTGGAGGATACCTCCCCAAACCGACATTTTCTTTCACTATAGCCACGGAACGCCACGTTCCCATGAGCTTTGGTATGTATTTTGTAGTTGACCCGTCGCTTCCCGACGACATCGCCCAGTTAGTGCCGAAAACACCATTGCTCTATAGAGGTCCTGACGCGGCCAATCATTTTATGCAGACCCTGAAAGAAATAGTCGAACGGGTAGCCGCAGCGTCGGACCGGAACGTTCCTATGGTCTTTACGGACCATGACGAGATTTCGTTCAAGGCTGCCACGAGATGTCAGATGTGCGATGTAGCGTTCGGACCTAAGGTGAGACCCAACACGGATCACTGCCATCTGACAGGCAGGTACAGAACCGCTCTCTGTTCAAAATGCAACTTGATGCGACAGAACCAGAAGTTCATGCCTGTCTTTATCCACAACTCGTCCAATTACGACTCTCATTTCATAGTCAGACAGTTGGGATACGATGAGAAGAGGATAACAGTCATCCCCAATTCCACCGAGAAGTACGTCTCCTTCTCCAAAAACATCACCAAGACGCTGGCCGTGAGGTTTGTAGATACGTTTAGGTTTATGGCTAGCAGCCTCAGCGTCCTAGTGGACAACCTCCCTCCGGAAGGCTTTACCCATACCGAGTCTTTCTTTAACGGGACGCAGCTGTCCCTGGTGAAGAGGAAAGGTGTATACCCTTACGAGTACACCGACTCTTGGGAGAGACTTGAGGAGACGGAATTACCTCCTCAGGAAGCATTCTACAGCAGTCTGACCGGGGAGCACATTTCAGACGAAGACTACCGTCATGCTCTGAAAGTGTGGGACAGTTTTAACATCCGCACGCTGGGGGAGTACTCTGACTTGTACCTCAAGTGCGATGTCCTCCTGTTAGCCGACGTCTTTGAGAACTTTAGGTCACTGTGCAGAAAGGAATACGGGCTCGATTGCGCCCATTACTTCACCGTCCCAGGCTTTTCTTTCGACGCCATGCTGTATAAGACCCGAGTAGAACTGGAGCTCATAACCGATTATGATGTGTACATGTTTCTGGAGAGAGGAATCCGAGGAGGAATCTCTGTATGCGTCAAGAAACATGCCAAGGCCAACAACCCATACGTAGAAGGTTACGACCCCAAACTGCCCTCCAACTATCTCATGTATGTGGACGCGAACAATCTCTACGGCTGGGCGATGAGCGGGAACCTCCCCTACAAGGACTTTTCCTGGGTCGAAGACGAGGAGAGAAAGATCGCGATAGGATCGAATGTAGGTGCCATCCCCAGCGACTCCCCGCTGGGCTTCATCCTCGAGGTGGACGTGGAGTACCCTGCAGACGCGGAGACGCAGGACTCGCACAACGACCACCCGTTCATGGCGGACAACGCGATCCCTCCCGGAGCCAGAAACCCTAAACTCCTAACCACCCTGCAAAACAAAACCAAGTACGTTTGCCACTACGCTCTCCTTAAGCAGGCTGTCGCGCACGGACTAAAAGTCACCAAAGTACACAGGGTTTTGCAGTTCCGGCAGTCTGCATGGCTCAAACCCTACATAGACCTCAACACCCTTAACAGACAGTCGGCCCGCAATGCCTTCGAGAAGGGCTTCTTCAAACTGCTGAACAATGCCGTCTTCGGCAAGTGCATGGAGAACGTCCGAAAACGCATGATCTGGAGCTGGTTAGCAACTCGAAGAGGTTAATGAAGCTGATCGCCAAGCCCTCTTTCGAGGACAGGATCATATACGATGAGTCGCTCTGCGCTGTCGAGATGTCCAAGACCTCCATTCATCTGGACAAGCCCATTTACGTGGGCGCTACGGTCTTGGACTCCAGTAAGACCTTAATGTATTCATTTCATTACGATGTCATGAAGAAGAGATACGGGTCGAAAATCGACCCGTATCATGGATACAGACAGCTTTTTCTACGATATCGTAACCTCAGACTTTTACCGCGACATGCGGGACCCAGAATTCAAGGCCTTCTTCGACACCTCCGACTACCCCCCGACACACCCGTGCCATTCCACCACCAACAAAAAAGTGCTCGGTAAGTTCAAAGACGAGTGCAACGGCATCCCCATCGCGGAGTTTATAGGGTTGAGAGCAAAACTGTACACTTTCAGGACTGGCGAGGGTATTGTCAAGAAGAAGGCTAAAGGCGTCAAAAAGAACGTGGTCCGCAAAGACATCACGTTCGACGACTACAGAAAGTGTCTCGAAGATCCCTCGTTATGGTTGTACAGGGACATGAAGCTGTTTCAATCCCGCAAGCATGTACTCAGCACTGTATTGACGAGCAAGCTTGCGCTGTGCAACTACGATGATAAGCGCGTCGCCGTAGATGCCATCCACACCCTAGCATACGGACATAGGAACGTCCCGCAGGAGCTCCAAGAAATTATGGGTTAGTCTCCTTCTAGCACATGTCGACGAGTTTACTGTATCCGGCCCTCGTCACATCAGTATTACTAGTTTATAGTTCATTGTATTATTATCGCCCCACCATTATTGTATTCATTCTCACCCTCATCATAATGTAACAATAAATGTTTTATTCCATTATGAATCTGTCTTTTATTTCTTGTAACCTAAACCTCTGCAAGGATCTGAAATACCTGAAGCGGTAAGTCGCGATCCGATTCCCGAAGGGTCTGACCTACCGGTCGGATCCTGTCGTCGTGCTGCGCTTTCGCTTCACGACCGAGAAAGCCTTCGGCTTTAGCAGACACTTTTGAAGAGTTTGCGCTGGATGACGAAGTGTTATCAATCGGGACGGTGATCATCGAGGATGACATCGATTTGGAGGCCTACGAGTCTATGGAAGATCTGACAGACTTAGAGGACGAGGAAACGTGCACATTATGCGAGAATATCATTAATTTTTTCGGAACTTCGTTCCGCATATGTATTGAGGAAGTAGAGGACCTCGCAGAGGCCGGTGCTTTCCACAACGACTCGACTAATACTTTTAATGAATATCCGGTATATCCCGTACATACTAATCGAAATTACGTTAGATTTGAGGAAACGGAGTTTGGCCGTGTAGATTTTCCATCCCACATGGTGATAGATATAGAAAATGGTGCGCTTACGTCAACTATCTATCATGCGTACCACGATCGATGCCCGCAGTTCATCCCGATCGTCCCGTTCCAAAGCTTAATCCTAAGGTGATCACTTATCACATATGATGCATTCCTGCACGTTTCGTCGCCCTCGTCACATCAGTATTACTAGTTTATAGTTCATTGTATTATTATCGCACCGCCATTATTGTATTCATTCTCACCCTCATCATAATGTAACAATAAATGTTTTATTCTTTTATGAATCTGTCTTTTATTTCTTGTACCCTAAACATCTGCAAGTATCTGAAATACCTGAAGCGGGAAGTCGAGTTCCGATTCCCGAAGGGATCCGACCTGCCGGTCGGATCCTGTCGTCGTGCTGCGCTTTCGCTTCACGCCCGAGAAAGCCTTCGGCTTTAGCAAAACTTATATCTACAGGTGCAAAGGTGTTGAAAGTATGACACGTTTTGAAATAAGTTTAATACATATATTCTGAAATCAAAACGTTATAACTAAATTACAATGGTTCAGACTCTAAGTACAGCCGTACATGAAGAATAAAACTCGTGGATACAATACGCGGCTTTACTGGCTGATACAACAGTTAAAAGTGCACAGAATATTATTTTTAAGTTTTCACTAACAAATTTATACTCTTAAAAACTAATGAATCAGCATAATTTATTTTCTAGATGAAAATTCGCCTGTTCCACAAACGTCTTAATACTGTTCTGATGTTTTTTTATCATTTTCAATCGGTATATTTTGGAGAAAACTGCAGTTTGGTGACCGCCGAAAGTGTTCATTCATTGGATTGTCTCCATGCACCCAATGGCAGAGTTCCACCTGACAAAATGCGCAACGTACTAAATCTTCTTGTTTTGTATAGTAGAAACCGGCGGCTGCCAAATCCGACGGACTCGCGAAGCTGCTTGCCCAACCGTCAAACGTTCTAAATCGATATTCCTCTGAATTCAAGTCTTCAGTGCTGAAGACACACATTATGACTGCTACTCAACAACTTTATTTAAATAGGATAATACGCTCATTTGAGCTCGATGAAATAATCTTTACGCTATCGATCCATCTTATAAGACCTTGAACTGTGACGTACGTGATGAATGAAGCATGATTACCAATATAACATTTATTTTGATTTAA
Source organism: Catonia carolina (assembly GCA_035578175.1). NCBI lineage: Eukaryota > Metazoa > Arthropoda > Insecta > Hemiptera > Achilidae > Catonia > Catonia carolina. Next base: position 6,630,425 of record JAQMRL010000007.1, on the reverse strand, counting down.
GCGGACTGACATTAAATTTTAATAGAAGATCTCTCAAACTATTCATCAACACGCCCATGTAACAATTTATACTGACAACATCGAGTGTATTTTTAACTGTTCTTATTAACTTTTTTACTAAATTCATTATATTCATAATATCTAGTACCTTTAAAAGTGACGGTACGATGATTCGATCCCGAGCGGTATGTTTGCAAACAAATCGGATACGCTACCGAACTGTTTGGCATGAAAATAACATTCATCGATTTCAGCGTAATTTACATTGTCAAAAATTAAATACGACCTTCGGCGCCGCTAGCGGCGCCGCTTAGGGGAGCGGCGCACGAGCGGCGCAAAAGCGGCACCGCTAGCGGCGCCGCTTAGGGGAGCGGGATACGTCTCAAGACGTAACTGGAATTCGTGCATTAATAAAATTACTAAAGCAATGACAAACTTACGTTCTTCAGTAAGAAGGGTTTTTGAGTCATCATTTCTTTAGCCTTATAATTCCATAAACCTGTTTTACTCAACACCTCGCCTTCGTTCCTTGTTTACATCTAAAGGTTTAAACTTATAGTTCTAGAGGGTCTATACAGATTTTGAATGGAAAAGACATTATTTTGTTTATGCATTTATTGAACGAAAATTACAAATTACTTTTTCTTTATATATTCTTGAAACCTCTTGTCCCGGAGCGGTTGCGTACTAACGGACAGCGAAAAGAAGCCTTCTGATGCTCGGTGTCCGGATCGTCGTCCTCTTCCCATTTGTAGAGCTCTACGCCGCACTCGATGCATGCAGTGACGTCTAGTAATCCCGTATAGTAGAATCCTGATTTTACGAGGTCGTTAACCTGAGGTGTTTGATGTGGCCAGGTGTGAAATGTATCTTTTAAAATTGTTTCAGAGACTTTGGCTACGTCTTTGAAAAATCGGTAACATTCCATTATTTTATTGGCATTCATTATTTTATCTACATTCAGGATTTGAGAGTTTATGGTTTATACTTGCGTGTAGTACAGTGGTATCAGAAGAGTTCGACCAACCGCATTCTTTACATGTCATGCGATTGAAGTTTGAACATTTGATCAGGCCACATCCCTCGAGGTCGGGTTTAGTTGCATCCCGCATCCTTCGGCTCAGCAATATCATTTTTACAAACATGATAAATGTCGAACAAAAGGCTTTGAGCGTAGTCTTTGAGCGAATCGTTCAGGGTAGAGAATGAAATAGGTGATGGAAGCTCTAGCAGGAGCTCGAGCGGATTGAGGTAATGCGCGAAGCCTTGTGGAAATGTCTCCTCAACTATCCTATAGAATTCCTCTGAGCACTCTATATCTCCCAGTATGCACTTAATCTTCCAGTTATCGCTGTAAATGTAGTCTCCAATGGAAGAATTCATATGATCATGCGTTCGAGAGTCTTGCTGGTCGAAAAGACTAGAATTCTGTGTTGAAGTTCCTGCAGCTCCGTCTGAAACCGTATCAGTCTCCTGCGGTACTCCTCCTTTCGGCGCCTGCAACATTACCAAAAAAGATTACTAACGTTTATCGCAAAAATCGCATAGTGCGCGAGCCAGCACTAAGACGAGGTTCACGTGTGAATCTTTGTTGTTCCTCTCGTAGCAGGTTTGCAGTCTGTATTCGCTGTTCGACTTGCGTGGATCTGGACGTCCTGTAGTACTACCTATCCATCTCAGCACTAAAATTCCTAGACATATTGTAGTCGAACAGGGACAACATACAGCCCCCTTTATGTGCGCTATAGTACCGCGATCTAAATACTACACCCACATATCATGGTATTCCTCCAGGCTATAGAGGACGAGACGAAGAGGAGCAGGAGACCTGTTGCCGTTCTTAGGGATGGCATACCGTAAAGACTAAGCAATAACCTACTTACAGCTAACTTGTATAACTGGATTATTTACATTTGCATGGAGCTCTTCATCGCCATCTAATGGTAATTCGTCTAAATTCGCCCAGGAATATAGACACTCCTTGGTGATGTGTCGTGTCCATAAGTGTGGCTCTATGGAATGCGATCGGTTAAATATACACATTATACGTTCAGGTCTCCCATTCTCCCTCCAACAATCTGCAACGTGCTGAATCAGGACCGTAGGTGTAAAGATATGGTTCCTGTTGAAAGGGCACCTGAGATATCGGGTGCTGAAGTCGGGCATCCTGCAAATATAAGACAGATTATATCAACTACAACGCATAGTTAAATAAGAACTGTATATTAAGTTTAGGTTTTGATCTCGCCTTCGTTTCTTTATCCGGTTATAAATTCTTCGTTTCCGTCTCCACCTCCGATTAACATATGTCACGTTGTAGCAACGATCGTGCATGATATATTTACTATACTATTCATCATCTTACGGGTGTATATTACCAGTTTTCATTTTATTAATTAAAACTTTAATGTAAATTTTAATTTATTAAAATAACTAAAGTTTGTAACGTAACAAATTTATGGGACATCTGGAATTGTTTTGTTTTTGAGTCTATTAAAGTATAAACAAACTCCAGCTGATTATTATTTAAAAATTATTTAAAATTATTTCACATTGACAAAATTATTTAAAAAAAAGTTATTTATTCCAGTTGCTAGGCGACTAGAGAAGAATAAGATGGATTTTGTACAAAATTATTTGAGTGAGGGACAAGATGGCGAACTAAACGGGTGGTCCCTCATTCGCTCTTTTTAAAAAAAAAGTATTAAGTATGTAGTAAATAGCAGGTACAAATAGGTAACGATATATGTAATGTTTGTGTTATGAGATGAGACAGAAATTATTAAACTCCATAATAATAGTGATTATCTGATAGCTGTTCAAGGGCAGACATATGTAAACAACATTCATTCAGTCATAATTTTTAAAAGTTTACAATAAACGGGATGTTTACCACTTTTATTATCTTGTTAATTATTTTAAAGTAAAGTTCTTTTACAAATTTGGCATCTTTTGTGTGGCGATAAATAAGTATACCACAAATATGGCGAATCCCTCGTGGGGAATATTTAATTCTGTCACAAGTTTTTATATAAATAAAAATCTAAATTTAGTCTTAATAGAAAGTCCTTACAATTTTAGAAAGAATGTATTATGACAGTTTAAAATTTACAAAATATTCAAAATTTAAATTTATTATTACTCAAGTTAAAATTTTATAAAAATATTCTAAGCTAAGTTTAAGTCCTTACAAGAATGTAATATGACAGTTTACAATTTACAAAATATTCTAAGTTTACATTTTATAACCCAAGTTAAAATTGTATAAAAATATTTTAAGTTTAAATTTTATAAGAAGATTCTAAGTTTAAATTTAAGTTTTATAAAAAGATTCAAAGTTTCAATTTCATAAAAACTTCTAAGTTTATATTTAATGAAAATATTTTAAGTTTATATTATTTTAGTGAAAAATATACTAAGTTTATAAATTATAAAATTTAATAAAGTAAGATAAGACTCACCTTTAAGTAAACTGAAAGAGCTGACGTGTAGAGCTGATAGGTATAGCAGTCGCAGTTGCTGGCGGTATAATTCGATGGGAAAAACGGCGGGCTTTTATACAGATAATTTCCCTATGCTAATACATGGGGGCTATTCAAATACAATGGAAACGCTGAATCTGCAGTTTATTTATTTATGACGTTAATGAAAGGCACGCGCATGCAACGTGACTCGTATGCATCGTTCTAAAAAAAATTAAAAGAATAGAATTGCAAATAAGCAGATTATCAGTCGCGTGTAAAGACAAAAACAAATGACGTCAATGCAAATAAACTAAAGCATAGAAATAAATTGCATCAGAAAGGCACGCGCATGCAACGTGACTCGTATGCATCGTTCTAAAAAATTAAAAGAATAGAATTGCAAATAAGCAGATTTCACACTTATCAGTTGCGTGTTAAGACAAAAACAAATGACGTCAATGCAAATAAACTAAAGCATAGGGTGTTCCAAAACGAAATTACCAAAATTACCGATTGTTCGGATCCCGAAAGCACCTAAGACCCGAAACCCCATGCGATACGTTCTACGGAACGCCTCGATCCTGCGAGCACCTGAATCTCGCTAATCCGATCGTCCGTTGCGAAGTTATAACCGATCTCGGGTTCCATCGGGGATACGGTTATGGCTTGCGGCTTATCTTGTAGATCTCGATCTCCCGGTCACGTGGACACCTAAAACATCAAAATCGGTCCAGCGGTCGCGGAGCAAATCGAGTTTGGAACTTTGCCAAATTTAATTTTTTTTTTTGAGGGAAATTTTTTTCCCGAGGGATTTTTTTTTTGGCGGGAATTTTTTTATTTTTATTTTTTTTGGGGAGGGGATTTTTTTTGAGGTTAAGGGTCAATTTTATTTTTTTTAGGTTCAAGGTCAGGGTCAGGTCAAAGGTCAAGGTTGTGTCAGTAGCGCAGGGTCAAAGGTCAAGGTTGACCTGAAACCGCCTTTTCTATACTACTAGCAGACAACTTTACAACTTGACCATCCTGGAGTTTTTAAATACGGGTATAATGTACAAAAATATTCTAAAGAAAATGTAGTAGAGTTTTTTTATTTCGTTACAAAGTAATTAAGATAAGAGTTATTTTTAAAACGGAAATGAAACTTAAAAAGGAAATAAAACACATTTGCAAAATATATAATAACCTATTTCCTTTAGTTAATGTTAAAGGAATTCACATTAATAGTGCCTTTTGGAGGATAAAAAGGTTGTCACGAAAGCTATCTTCACTGTCATTAAAAAATCTTTCTATTGCATTTTACTAAATAGCTCTATTAATTTTCCAGACCGATCCGATTATTTTCAGAACAATTATTATTTAAAATGTGTAGGCTACACGTTTCGGCACACTATTTAATTTCTCTTGCCTTACTATATAAATTTATAGGGAAGGAAAATATTATTTTCATGTCGGTTTTTCGAAATCGAGTTTCACTGGAAATACACGTTTTTAAGTCCCGTTGTTGTTTACGTCATCAGCCGAAAGACTGGTTTGAATCTCTAGATGCTTTACTAAGTGAAACAAGGAGTGAGGAGGTTTACCATTGCCTTCCCCACTGAGTGAAAAAGTAGCCATGAACCCGAAAAACATGTTTTTAGCGATTGGTCTGAGTGTGAACAAAATATCTCAAGGACGGAATATCGTACGACATTGAAACTTCAAAGTGAAGTACCACTAGGTAATCCGACACATACAATTTTATCAAAATTTGTTGATTGGAATTAGTAGTTTATTCGTACGATTTTTTAATTTTTGTAATTTTTCTTACGACCGGCTCCCACGATTTTTTAAAAAATCACCTTATTCAGGCCTACTACAATTTTTTGCTCTACAATATACAATAAACATCACGTCTGCTGAAATTCTTGTAGAGCACTGCTCTTTTGGTAAAAAATTGTTTTTTTTTAAGATTGCAGCCTGATTATCCATTTTACGACAAATATACCTATACTAAAGTTATAGAAAATTACAAAACCTTTCTCTTGTTAAGGTTATCAGCCGCAAGGATGGTTTGAAACTCTAGAGCTTTTACTAAGTAAAACGAGGACTAAAGTAGTTTACCATTGCCTTCCTAACTGAGTGGAAAAGTTGCCTAAGCTTATCAGCATTCCAGGCCAGGAAAAGCATATACTTTTCACCTACAAGTGACACCTTCACTTCATTCACCACAGGATCTGGGTGTATAATGAAATTCACTCCTCTCAGAGAAGGTAACTGTGCTAGTGTCTTTTACACCTCTACCTCTTCTGTTCCTCATGCTTCAGTCATATTTGCCTGACCATGAGGTAAGAAACTTAACTATTTTTTGTAGCCCTGGAACTAACAGATCAAAAACCTATCTACCACTTTTATTACAAGAATTATTTCCTATAGTGCCTAGTGTTGCGTCAGTTATTGATATTGAAAAACAACTTTTTAATTTTAATTAACATTATCATTAACATAAAATATTAACATTATCGTTTTTTAATTTTACATTGTTTACTAATGATTAAACAGAGGTTATATTTTTCATTACTCACATTGGCAAGAGAAAGTAGTTTTAATGTTTGAAAACCAGATTTTCCAGTATAAAATCAGCTTCTGAGCGATTACGTTGAATTGTGGATCACCATATTTATTAATTTTAACAGTACCGATCAATTAATTTATTAATTATAATATTAATAGTGTATATAAATAACTTAAAATAGAGATATAAAATACTAATAAATTTCAGCGTTTTGCGTTTGAAGTAAAGTGTAAACGCAAGGCCTACTTGATTCATTCAACGAAGGCGGGAATTATTATTAAAATGATGTGGGATGACAGGTGAGGTTAGGGTTATGTTGAATTGGATAACATTGCGTTACAAAGAGGTTTTATTCAAAGAGAAATCCTACTGTAGCTAACAAAGAGATTAAAATAAACGTATTAGGTAAATCTAATATATTGTTATATAATAGGATAAATACATAAAGGTGATTTCATGAGTTTATATAAATGGGAATTTGATAAAAGGTCGGAAAACCAGAACATTTCCCCAACAAATTATACAGAAAAAAAAATCTGATGTAAAACACTCACACGACTTTATATTGCCAATGTATACGAAGCAATAACACAACTTATATTTAATCATCAGTAAACAATGTAAATTTTAAAATCATAACCTAATTTTAATCAAGAGTGACTGATGCTAAATGAAAATAACCACTGTAGAACTTAAAAATACGGAAAATCACTAATTGACGCTAAACTAAGCTCTGAAGTAATAGAATATGTTAATTTTTTAATTATCTGTAACATTTTTTGTGTAAAATATTACCCTAAAATGTATAGTACGGCCGCAATCATTAAAAAATCATTTAACACCACGAGAAAACTAGACCCTCCAAACGAATTTTAATAGACATGCCGCTTACTCTACCTTGCACAGCAAAAAAATGTTGTGAGTAAGGCTTTTTTGTTTTGTTTTTTGACTGTTTTGTAATTTATTTGTTTATTTCCATTATTAATTATAATATATACAAGTTTTTTAGTTAATTGAACAAAAAATACTTCCTAAATAAGACATAGCCTGTTCTCAGGAAAGGAAAGTAATGAAATAATAATAATAAGTTACAGTATTCAGATGAACTAAAGTCCCCTAGCCGTGGGAGTGAGAGAATGCATAACGCTCTCACTCGCACAGGCCATACGCGCCGTTCCAATAACATTGCATAATTTTACTCATTGTTGTGAGCAAGCGTTCATGCACGCAGTTAACTAACAAGTAAGATAACGACTGTAGTATGTTTTCCGATCTGGATTATAACGGTAAAGACCTTTGGGCGCATGCGTAGTTATGCCACATATCTCCCTCTTACTCGCTCGGCTATGGGACATTAATTCATCTGATATCTGTACTTATAATTTTAACTCACCGGGTTGGTCTAATGGTAAAGTCATCGCCGTGAGTCAGCAGTTTGATAGCTGATATACGGAGACGAAAGTTTCATGGTTCAAATCCTACAAACGTAGTTACTTTTATACGGATTTGAATACTAGACAATGATTACCAGTGTACGTTCATGGTTCGGGTTAAACCAAACTTCCACAAACTATACAAAATAAACCTCATTTACACGCCATACACATCCATCATCTTCATCTCATTGGGTCATGGAGTTGCTTATTGTTCTGAATTGAACAGAATGTAATATACACACATTAGGGTTAAAAAAAAAAATTCGAGAACGAAGATTCAGCGGATCAAATCTAGTCTTCTAGTAAGGTATACTTGACGACATAGTTAAGACTAATGAATAGTATTGACCATGCATTTTGTATGGAAGTTTGGAACTACAATTCATTATGAAAACATTTAGCTATCGTACTACTGGCTTCTGCTAACAGAAGTAAATTGTGTTTACTATTTTTATTTTGTGATTATAATTGTGATACCCATGGTTACTTTACTAGACGGTACGGATCATCAACAATATGCGCAGTGACAAGCCTCACCCTCTGATGTCACTGGTCACCAGCGACAGCCGACGCACGATACGTACCGTGTCGGTCTGTGATGTTTACTAGTCTTAATACGGTTTGTAATACTCTACTAGTCTTTAATAATGGTGTGTTGAGCGATTGCCAGGTGTTCTAATCACGATAAGATACCAAAAGGAGTTGGGGGCATTATAAGTTTTACCGTTCTCCAAAGGCCATTGAAACAAGATTGAAGTGGATAAATGCGTGCAAGCGGGCCGATTCATTTTGTGGTGATAGTGGTCGCGTGTGTTCAGTACATTTCGACGAGTCGAATTATGTACGCGATTTAAAGTCCAAGTTACTACATCTTCTATTAAAACGAGTCTTGAAGACGAATTCTGTCCCACAGTTAAATTTGCTGATTTTTAGTACCGTTCTACGTCCGGTTAGACCCGACTTGTAGTGAACGTAAAAATCGAGCAGAGAAACGATACGCTTGTAAGAAAGTTTATGATATTTTAAACTCATCATCTAATTATAACACAACCAGTTCACAAAATGAATAACGTAAAAAATGAATAAAGTAAAATTAAGTATAACTGTAGAGAAAGGTAGGCCTCGTTTTAATGAAGAACCGCCAAATTTGAATGTTGCCCAGTCAGAGGAAACTGATCTCTTAAAACTTGAAAACGCCGAATTAATAGAAGGAAAAAGTTACTTAGAGAAAAACTTCAGGCCGTAAACGAATAATTATTAAAATTGATTTCCCGTGTAAACATTTCTAAACCGCCATGTTTATAAAAACAATGCAAAAATCCTACCCTCACTACGCACCGGCCAAGTTGTTGGGGACCAGACTAAGTCATCTTATAAATATCTCACAGCAGCTGCGCGTGACCGCTACCGTCTAGTATAGTAACCGTGGTTATATCATAATGTATACAATACATCAGCGGAAACTACCCGGCAATGTTATTAAGAATATTATTAAACAAATGAGTTAAAGTATAATTATAATAAAATTTCAATTAATAATACTGTATGTCTAAATTTAAAACATTATGCCATACTGTTTTTATACCAAACGATAAAAGTTATAACATCAATAGAAATAGTATAAAAGTAAAAATAAGGAAAGAGAGTGAGAAGGAGAGAATTGCCGTGAACATTTCACTGTTGTTGTTGTTTAGGTCATCAGCCTGTAGGCTGGTTTGAACCTGTAGAGGTTTTACTAAGTAAATCGAGGAGTGAGGTGTTTTACCATTGCCTTCCTCACTGAGTGAAAAATTACCCTTATCAGCATGCCAGGCCCTCTGAAAAGCATATATTTTCCACTCTGCAAAAGACACTTTCACTTCATTCACCACAGGGTCTGGCTGCATAATGAAATCCATTACTTTCAGAGGAGATAACTCTGATTAGTGTCTTTTACACCTCTACCTCTTCTGTTCTTAAATGATTCAGTCATTTAATTGGCTGACCATCTGATAAGAAACAGAACTATTTATTTTAGCCCTGCAACTAACAGATTGAGTGTAAATAATTTGACACTCCACCTGTCTGTTATGGGCAAATTTCACTGTAAAGTGTTCAAAACAGTTAGTAATTCTACTTATATCCATTTGAACAGTAGTCTCAACTAAACATGTCATAGAGTTTAGTTACTATCGCATGGATTTTAATACTGGACGGTTATTACCGATGTACTTTGATAGTTGGGGCTCAATTAACCAAACTCTCAGGAATGGTGGGCCTGGATCTGTACAAGATTAAACCTCATTTACTAGTCATACACATCATCCTCATCTCATTGGATCATGGGTTTGCTTACTGTTCTCAATTGAACAGATTGCAACGTAAACATTAGATATAAAAAAACTTCAAGCAGACAATTATTTAAGGAGCTTTAATTTCGTGAAATTCCTTCTTTGTAGATTTTTTAGTAACAAAATCTGTCTAAATCAAAATACAAAGACCTTACTTATGTTTTCTTATCGAACTCTTAAATTAACGAATACTTAAATGCAATTTTCCAGTAACATCTTTAAATAATCAAAAACATCTAAACATACTACGTCTATTTATTAACATTTATTTATTCTGAACCGTGAAAGCTTATGTAAGTAAAATTACGGGATGAACTTTGAAATAAAAATAAAAACAAGTAAATATGATTGTAGATTGGCAACGCCTTGAAAAAGCCAACGCCCACTGAGATTACGTCACAGAATTACTCAACAAATAGAAATTATTAAAATAACTTTTAATAAAATATATTTATGTAATTAAAATATATTTATGTAATTAAAATATATTTATGTAACAATTATTGTAATAATTATTAATGAAAATAATGAATACAGTAGTTTTCCACAAGCCCTTTACGGCGCAGAATATTTCAAAGGAAAGTGTTAACTATATTATAAAATAAAATGTAAAAAGTCATGAACTGAAAGAAATAAAATTTATTGTTTTAAATCAGAAGACATTTATTAAAATCTGGTATGAAACAACCCCACACACGCGCACGACTTTCTTTAGCCAATGTAAATAATGAACCATGCAATCTATATTTAATCATTAGTAAACAATATGAAATGAGACTATGAAAATATGACCAGTGAATGACGCTAAATGAAAATCAACCTCTGTTCGACTTAAAAATACAGAAAATCAATTGACGCTGAACTAAATCTGAACTAACTCTGTACATAAAAATGCTCGGAAAAAGTTGTAAGTTTTTTTTAATTTTCTTTGATTATAATATAATTAATATACGTTTGTGTTAAAATGGCTCTAAGGCCGCAATCTTAAAAATCCAATTTATTTACTGATATTAATTAGTGAAATATAAAAAATCAGTAGTTGTCGCTGAACCAAGCGTTTTAGAAAAATATGTTTCAGACAAAAGTTGTAGGTTTTTAATTTTGAAAAACTTTAGCTCTACACAATATTGCACTAAAATGCATGTTATTAAAAAGCTGTAATCTTAAAAAAAAAGTTACCACGAAAACTCAGCCTTCTCAAGAATTTTAGCACACCCGCTGCTTATCCTGTCTTGCAGAGCACAAAAATTTGGTAAGGCGTGTTAAAAAAACAATTGTAGGATCCATTTTTGAGAAAATCACAAAAAACAACTCCTTCCGGTTGACCGGAAGTGTGTGTGCGCGCCCACGCACGCACAACAAACCGATTGCTAAAAACATGTTTTTTGGGTTTAGGGGGCCTGAAAATGTGTATTTCCGGTGACATCTCGATATTGAAAAAACGACATGAAAACAATACTTTCCGTCCCTATATTCCCAAGAGATAGGAAAAATTGACCAAAAACTGCCCAGTAAAAACTGAGCAAAGAAAATTTTATTCCGTTTAAAATATACTATCGTTTTATACACTTGTCCCGGGTTCGATTCCCGGTCAGGTCATTTTTTCACAGCTCATCTTCAATTATCCTTCTCATCATCTGCATTAATAGTAATTGCAGAACAGTCGGACGTAAAACCAAAATAATTAATTATACCATCATTATAAATTTATATTGAATTATGGAATTGACACATTTAATACCAGTAGAACTTTGACAACAACATTTCCCCATTGTGTAGCCTACTTCATGGTACAGGATGTCATATTATGCTAATGACATTCCACGGAGTTATTAAAGTCTTGTACATGCTACAACTAAACATGTTAAACATATCCTTTTGTATTAAATTTATTGTTAAGTAACAGTTGATATGATAAACTGAATATTGAATCTCAACTAAATTATATTAATATAAAGTTCCTCCGTAACTTATCTCATTGTAGTTAAGAACTGGGTCAATCAAATAGAAGATAACGCAGAATAAAAAGCAGTAAATAAATGTGGAAATATTTATTTGTCAGCAACACAATTTGAACAATAAGAATATACATCCTCAAAAATGGTGTAGTGGTCAGCGCAACTGGCTTCTACGTCAAGGACCCGGATTAAATTCCTGATTAATCTGGCAGTTTTTTATCACTCATTTTTATTTATCATCTAATTTAAATCATGGGTGAATGGAACAAAATGAAAACCAACCTCTCTAGATTTAAAAATACGAGAAATCACTAATGTGACGCTAAACACTGTAAAAGAAAACGCTTGAAATAAAAGTTGTGGATTTTTTTATTTCCTATAACTTTAATTTTATAAATTTTATCGTAAAATGCACTACTAAGGCCACAATATGAAAAACATTCATTTTACCGATTTCGATGAGTAGAATCAAAAATCACTAATCGTCGCTAAATTAAGCGTTGCACAAACAAATGTTTGAGTTATAGTTTTAGGTTTTTAAAACATCTACGATTTTAATTTTATACTTTCTGCTCTAGAATGCATATTAAGACCATAATCTTAAAAAACCCATTTGTACCACGAGAGCACAGGCTTTTAAGAATTTAGCAGACATGTCGCTTACACTATCTTGTAGAACATAAAAATGTAGTAAATTGGGCGATTTTTTTTTAAATGGGAGGACATCATTTGAGAAAATCGCAAAAAAGTGAAAAATTCCACGAATTAACTTTTGGTTCACATGAAAACGTTTGTGTCACGTCCTGTAGTGGTACCAAACTTGTATTTTAAGTTTCAACTTCGTACGCCTTTCCGTTCTTGAGATTTTTTTACACACACACACACACACACACACACACACACACACACACACCAATCGCTAAAAACATGGTTTTTGTGTTCAGGAACCTGAAAACGTGGATATCCGGTGAAAATTCGATTTCCAAAAATCGACATGGAAACAATTCTTTCCTTCCCTTTATATTTATATTGGCCAAGAGAAAATAAAAATACGAACATTAAAATAGCACCATGTTACTTGAGATATAATACGGTAAAATCTGGTGTGAAACACTCACAAGACTGTCTCGTGCCAATGAATTTTTTATAATTCTCAATGTGTGTACGTTGCAAATTTAATAAGAATAAGCAACCGAATGACTCAACTCAGATGAGGTGATATGTAGCCCTATGACGTTTAAATGAGGTGTAGTCTTGTACAGACTCAGAGAGTATGTTAATTGAACCCAAATTATCAAAGTGCACCGATAATTGTTGTCTAGTTTTCAAATTCGTATAAAATTTACCTTTTCTAGGATTTCAACTCGGAACCTTCTTCCCCGAAAATAATTGTCAAACTGTTTCAAATCATTTCATAAAAAAACTCATCCATCATAGTTAATAAATCATTATCATTATGGTACCACATTTTTCGTTTAATTTCACGCCGAAATAGCTTCACATTCATGTCATTTAACGCCATTCTTTCAAAAAGTTGATTTATTCTATTACTGTTTCCGTGTTTCTAGGAACGATTTCTAGGTCGTATGCAAAAGCAAGACAGTTTAATGATTAATTGTGTAAATAAATAATTAACTGCTATAAGTTTAAAGTACGTAAAATCTGTTTATTATATATAATACCTAGACACCGAACGAACCTAGGCTTAGGTGTTACAATATTTTCACGACTACTGCACTTTAACACTATATTAAAAGGAAAAAGGAACATAAATAATGATAATAATAAAAACTTTATTTCCACAGATATTCCTTCAAAAAGCTTTAATACATTTTCAACAATTCGCATGTGCGAAAATGAAGGAAATTGACCTACCCAACTATGGCTAAGAGCCATGTTCTAGGGTAGGTATTTTCTTATTTTATTTAGTAACAGAGTACAAGAGCGATTTGAAAAGTACGATAAGGCTTAAAACAAAGACATTTATTTTTCCTAAATATAGGAGTACAATTTCTAAATAAAATTTTTTTTAATGCATTCTTAAAATTATACAATATGTTAAAAAACTACAATCTTTGGAACGGATGACAAAGGAGAGAATACCCTTCAAAGTTACGGAATATGTTCCAGTTGGAACAAGCGAGGAGGGAAGACCACAAAGAAGATGGCTGAAGTCGAGATATACGGGTTGGAGTATCTCGTGTTTGTGTACTATATGTATGGGATTGTTTGTGAGTTCCGAACAGGCTTATCCTTAATCCTTGACAGTAAGAATAAGAAGACGAAAAAGAAGAACTAGCATCTAAAATTAGTAGTATAATAAAGAGGGGTCTAGTATAAAATTCAGCCACACCCATTTCATAAAATTTTCATGAAAGCAAAAATCTGTTTAAATTTAAACTACAGTATCTACCATCTTAGTTAATAGTTCAAGTTATAAGTATTAAATCCCATATTAATGTGTATAAACATAATACAAATCTAGTGTGAAACACACAATTCTTTTTTTGCTAATACAAATAATGAACAATATAACCTAATATTATTAGTAATAAAACATTCGAAATAATCAAAAAACTAACCTCAAAGAACAATTAACCTTATTTTAATCATGAAAGAATGATGCAAAATTAAAATCAACCTCAGTTTGGTTTTAAAATAAGGAGGATCACTCTTTCACCCGATGAAAACTCGATTCCGAAAAATCGACATGAAAACAATTCTTTCCTTCCTATATACTCATATAGGCAAGAGAAAGTAAAAAATCTGGTGTGAAATACTCACACAACTTTCTATTGCCAATGCAAATAATTAACAATATAATGTAACATTAGTAATAAAACATTAGAAATAAACAAAAAAAACTATCCTCAATAAACATAAATTTTAATCATGAGTGAAAGACGCAAAATGAAAATCGAAATCAGTTTGGCTTAAAATACAGAAAACCGCTCTTTCACGCTAAACTAGGCTCTGTAGAGAAAAATGTTCTAAATAAAAGTTGTAGATATTTTAATTTTCAATAAATTTTATTATACACTTTTGTCGGACAATTCATGCTCGGACTGAAATCTTTAAAAAAATCGATTTTTCACACGTTTTCGTGAGAAAAAAAAAGAAAATCGCTAATTACCGCTAAACTAAGCGTTATACAAAAAAAAATTTAAATAAAAGTTTTAGAATTTTAAATTCTCTACAACTTTTATTATATCAATTTTTGCGCTAAAATTCATATTAAAGCCGTAATCTTAAAAAAAACAATTATTTTACGACAAAACAGCCTCTCTAAGAAATTCAGCAGATATGACGCCTACCCTATCTTGTAAAGCATAAAACATTTAGTAAACGAGGCGATTTTTTAAAAAAATCGTAAGAGCCGTTTTTGAGAAAATCGCAAAAAAGTGAAAAATTACACGAATAAACTATTACTTCCGGTTGATCGATTTTGATGAAACTGTTCGTGTCGGGTCCGGTAGTGGTGTCTAACTTAAGTTCGAAGTTTCAAGTTCGTACGATGTTTCGTTCTTGAGATATTCTGTTCACACACGCACACACACACACACACACACACACACACACACACACACACACACACACACACACAGACCAATCGCTAAAAACATGTTTTTTGGGTTCAGGGGTTCAGAAAACGTGTAGATCCGGTGAAAACTCGATATCGAAAAATCGACATGAAAACAATACTTTTCTTCATATATATATTCATACAGGCAAGAGTAAGTAAAATATGTCTTTTCAAAATCTAGGAAAACTATATTTTCTTTTGATGTGGCTTGTTTTGAAACTCATTCGGGGGCTTTGCTGGTTTTGAAAGAAAAGTTTACTGTTTTTTTTGTGAAAAATCATGGTTTTATTTATTAAGGTACGCAATGAATTTGATAATTTCAACTAATTTAATAAAGTAACTACTCATAACCGTAAACTATACAAAAAATTCACTTTTCACTGAGTTTTGTATCGTGCTTAAATTAAATTGTTTTAAAATCGATATTTTTTAAGCAATTAAAAATAATCACTTAAATATCACTCTGTCATAATAACAAAGTTAAATGATGTAGGAATAAAATAATTGTCTTAACATAACTGCATTAACTACAAAAATACATTGTTTTTGATAGAATATAATTTAGTTCACCAGAGAAGTGCACTAGCGCACCCACTGGCTAATTCTGTAAATATGGATGTGGCTTGTTTTGAAAATTTCTTTAAAATTTTTTGAGCATTTTTATTGGATATGGATCGTTTTGATCCAGATTCCCCTATTTACTATGTCCATAACTTTGAGAACTTGTAAAAAAGAACAGAAACAAAATAACATGATTTTTTTTGGATGTGGCTGGTTTTGATACAGGGGCTCCTCAACTTACGAACATAATGCGTACCGGCCGAGTGTTCGCAAGTCGAATTGTTCGTAAGCCGGAATACACGTCAGTAGATTTCGTAGCAGACACTAGCGACCTAATTGCTTTTCATAACGTACAAAAACTAGCATACTTAGTGAAATTGTAATCAGCAACTAAATAAAGATAAAATCTGTTAAACTATTTTATTCGTTTTTAATAAGTACTATTTATAGTAACTTAATACATACTGTATGTTGTATATACTTTTAGCAACTGAATACACTGTTAACACATAAATACATTGAATACTTTTTACAGAAAGAAAAGACCATTAAAAATTAAAAATAGCAAAAACATGAAATAAAAAGTAAACATTTTCATAAAAATTTAAAACATATTGAAGATGGTTTTACAATATTTACAGCTTTAGCTTTGTTTGAAAAAAGTTTTGAATGGATGTTTGAACTGTTACAAGTTTCTTTTCTTCCAAAAGAATTTTGTAACACATGACAGCTCTAAACTCATTGACCGCTCTAAACATTGTTTGGAAACTTGTTGTAATTAGCCTATATTCCAAATAATATCAAGTGATAAAAAAAATAGTTTCTGGCGTTCGTATCTCCGGATGTTCGTAAGTTGAATGTTCGTAAGTCGAGGACCCACTGTACTACTATCGGTTTCATAATCAAAGACACCCGAGTTTAAATCCCGGTATATCCAAAACTATAAGTCAGATTTCAACGTATTTTACATCAAAATTTAGCTCATTTTATTCTGCATTGATCCTTAATAATCCCATTTTTAATGTTGTTTAAATATTGCCATATCGAGGTTGAAAGACAAAAAGACCCGGTTTTTTTTGCTACCGCAACAAATTTCATGCGTTTAGAGGGGTGTAACTCGATAATTCTTTGACCGAAAAGTTTGAAATTTTAATAAAACATAGTGAATTATATTCTTACAGCGTGTACGAAATTTCGAATTCGTACAGTATTTAAATCTCGAATTATTAACAATATTCTGAATCCTTGCTGTCTTGGTAACCGCTCGATCGTTCGGCACGGGCAAACTAGCGTTCTGTTCAGCGTAAAAAACTTTGTACAGATACGTTAATAACACGAAATATTGACTGGCCAATGTTGTGGTAGAATTTTTAAAATTTTGAAAAATAGACGGGTAATGCAGGGGGCACTACTATCCATGTTGCCAGTTTGTGTACATGACTTCCTGTCGGACTGACTACCTGAATTGAGACTCGAATGTCAATCCAGGTAGACAGTCAGATTCAGGCAACATGAATAGTAGCGCCCAACCCCCACATTATCCAGTTTATTTTAAAAAATTTTTTAAATTCTACCACAACATTGGCCAATCAATATTTCATGTTATTATCATATATTTACTAAGTGTTTTACACTGAATAAAGCGATAGTTTGCCCATGCCGAACGTTTGAGGGGTTACTGAGATAGCAAGGGTTCACAATATTGTTAATAAATCAAAATTTAAATACCGTACGAATTTGAAATTTCTACACATTGTAAGAATATAATTGTCTATTTTTATTCATTATTTCAAACTTTTCGGTCAAATAATTATTGAGTTACACGCCTCTAAAAGCATGAAATTTGTTGCGGCAGCAAAATACCGGGTCTTTTTGTCTTCTAACCTCGGTATGGCAATTTTTAAACAACATTAAAAATATAGGACTATTAAGGATCAACGCAGAATAAAATGAGCTAAATTTTTATGTAAATCCGACTCATAGTTTTGGAGATGCAAGGGTTCAAACTCGGGTGTTTATGTTATGAAACCGATAGTAGATACCTCTACAAAAAAAATACAATCTATTGAACTAGAAAAATATATGGTATATAAAAAGTATATAGTCTAAAAATTAGTGAGCAAAAAAAACTTTATTTTGATAGAAATCTTTCTATATTGTCTGTTCCTACATTAATTATTATCCATTAATGGACATTAAAAGACCTAGCATTTAAATTTTTCACGCGCAAAATTAAAAAATTCAACATTTTGGGAGCTATACGTATAACCACGGTTACTTTACTAGACGGTAGGGATCATCAACAATATGTGCAGTGACAAGCCTCGCCCTCTGACGTCACTGGTCATCAGCGACAGCACGATACGCGCCGTGTCTGTCTGTGATGTTTACTAATCTTAATACGGTCTGTAATTGTCTTTAATTATAGTGTGTTGTGCGCTTGCCGAGGAATTTTAATCACGAAAAGACACCAAAAGGAGTTTGGCATTATAAGTTTTACCGTTTTCCAAAGGCCATTGTAACTAGATTGAAGTGGATAAATGCATGCAAGCGGGCCGATTCATTTTGTGCTGATAGTGGTCGCGTGTGTTTAGTACATTTCACAAATCGGGTTATGAAAGCGATTTAAAGTCCGAGTTGCTACATCTTTCATTAAAACGCGTCTTAAAAACGAATTCAGTCCCACATTTAAATTTGCTGATTTGTAGTGAACGTAAAAATTGAGCATAGAAACGATACGCTTGTAAGAAAGTTTATGATATTTTAAACTCATCATCCAGTTACATCACAGGAAGTTCACAAACTGAAGGTATAGCTATAGAGAAAGATAGGCTTCGTTTTTATGAAGAACCGCCAAATTTGAATATTGCACAGTCTGAGGAAACTGATCTCTTAAAACTTGAAAACGCCGAATTAATAGAAGAAAAAAGTTACTAAGAGAAAAACTTCAGGCCGTAAACGAAGAATTATTAAAATTAAAATTGATTTCCCGTGTAAACATTTCTAAACCACTATGTTTATAAAAACAATGCAAAAATCCTACCGTCACTACGCACCGGCCAAGTTGCTGGGGACCAGACTACGTCATCTTACATCTCACAGCAGTTTCGCGTGACCGCTACCGTCCAATATAGTAACCGTGTAAATAACCATAGTGACGCTAATAGAGAGGCTTTTTTAGTTACGAAAGTATTAGGTGCCTATTTCTAGTGTTGTAGTGGCGGTCTCTGCTTTGTTGATGTAATCTGTTGTATGCCCACTAATTAGAATTTCTGCAACATACGAGTTATCTTACATCCATCATTGGAAAATTAGCAAAGAGCTACTCAGACGAATATCTCGGAGGTTTGTTTCTAAAACTTTAATGATTCATTTTTGCACGTTCATTAGAGGGCCTATATTGCATAGTAAGTCTCACCCTAACCAATGATTGCGTAGGTTAAAAGGAACAGAACTATTGGATAGTACACTTTTTTTTAAATGTTTCTTCTCCAGTAGCACTCACAGTTTTTTAAAAGTCTAAATAGTCTTCCTCAAACGCTGAAAAAAGCATCTTAATTTGTTCATCCCAGCGGAGCAAAGATTCAACTATTATTCCCAGATATCTAGTGGATTGTAAATAATAAGTAAAAATCTGGTGTGAAAAACTCACTCAGCTTTCTCTTGCCAATGCAAATTGAAACTTTCCTCTTCAGTAGCACTCACAGTTTTTTAAAAGTCTAAATAGTCTTCCTCAAACGCTGAAAAAATCATCTTAATTTGTTCATCCCAACGGAGCAAAGATTCAACTATTATTCCCAGATATCTAGTGGATTGTAAATAATAAGTAAAAATCTGGTGTGAAAAACTCACTCAGCTTTCTCTTGCCAATGCAAATAATGAATTATATAACCTAATATTAGTAATAAAACATTAGAAATAAACAAAAAAATTTATCTCAAAAACATAACCTTATTCACAAAATGAAATTCAACTTCAGTTTGGCTTAATAATACGAAAAATCACTCTTTGACGCTAAACAAGGCACTGTAGAGAAAAATGCTTGAAATAAAAGATGTAGATCTTTTAATTTTCCATAAATTGTATTATATACACTTTTGTCGTAAAATGCGTACTACGGCCGAAATCTTAAAAAATCATTTTTTTACAGATCATTAAAAAAATAGAAAATCACTAATTACCACTAAACTAAGCGTCATAAAAAGAAATGTTTGAAATAAAAGTAATAGATTTTTAAATTTTCTACAACTTTTATTATTTACATTTTTGCGCTAAAATACATTATAAGGCCGCAGTCGTAAAAAAAAACATTTTTCTAGGAAAAATGTTTTCCATACAGGCAAGAGAAAGTAAAAATAGGTTTAACTTCAAGGAAAAATATCAAGATAACAAGTCCTTCTAAAACTTCTATTATTACAAAATGGCTAATATTACACCGTTGCATAATTTCCTAGTAGTGCAATTTATTTCGTATTAATATTGTACAAAATGTGATATTAAGTATTAATCGATAGTGACATTAGTGTTGACTATCGATACCACGTCATTCGATAGCATTTATATCAGGTTTCAATGTGTGTTATACACACTACTATAACACATTCTACGGACGTATTAAGTAAACCCACAGTTACAGAACATGTACTTATAATTACTGTTGTAAATTTCACACAATGTTTTGAATAATATCTTCTACCAGAATTACTATTTAATAATGAAGTTATGATTCTGTCTGGAAATTTAATCAACTTCATATAAATCGTTTTTGGAAAACAAAAATGAATTTCAACCAATACTTCAACCTTCGAGCGCTCGCTATATTAAGCGTCCCACCAGCGCTCGCAAAGCGGCAAAGTGGCCGCTATCCTACTTCTCTGTTTCATTTGTTTCTTGCAGGTTTATTAAATTTTTTAACATTGTAAATGAACACAAATTATTATACAATTATTAGTTTTTGTTAGGAAAGACTTTTTTTTTAAACGTAGGCTATATAACTTAAAACTAGTAGAAAATATTAAAATTAATTAAACAAATACTATTTTTGAATTGTAAAAACTTTAACCTTTAAACTTATGATTAAATTATATTAAATTGATTTTCTCAAAAACTACTCCATATCTTCATGTGAAATATCAATATTTTCCCGGCAAGGATTACAGGTTACTTCTTGTTGTGAATGATTTTTACACACATGCTTTTTGCATTTATGGCAAATAAGTCGAGTTTTGTTATTTTTTTTAGACCTGCAGCAGTAGCAAATAAGTCGCTTGTTCGTTGTAAATGCTGCGGTTACCGCTGGTTTTTCCCTGTAGTTATCCAAAAAAAAACGTAAATTTCTTTGGGAAGGTACCAATATGTACTTACATGGTCAAAGATTATGGTTAAGATTATTATTTTTTTCTGTGCATAAAGAAGAACACAGAAACTCGCAAGGCGGTTGTTTGGCCGGCACTACGTAACGTTCACGACAACAACTAATTTGAGACTAAACTGCTTGCCAAAAAAGACGTTCAATAGGAATGATTCGAACGATGTTAGATGGGAAAATACGTAATTAGAGAATACCTAAAGCTCCGATCATAAATTTACACCCATCATAATATAACGCCGGCTTTTGAAAAAAGGCGGCCAATTTGCAGCCCCATGCGAGCGCTCGAAGGTTAACCAACAATTTTCAGAATAAAAAAAATATTTTAACAAGATGTGATTGACGTTCAAAATTACATAAAAATTTGTTTACCAAAAAATTTCACCTCTTTCTCTGAGGTAGGGGGTAGTACTTTTTATCTCATAAACAGTACATCGTAGTGAAAATGTGAATATAACTTTTTTTGTGCCTTACCAAAAGTACTTCAAGAACATGTAGCTAAAGTTTCACTGAACTGTTTCACTGAGGAAACTCAAAAACCAAATGTTGATGATTGTAACCCCAGTTTTCATGTTATTCATTATTTCGCTTCAAAAAATGTTCTTACAAATTTTCTGCACGAAATTTTTTGTCTGGTTTTTTTGCCCGGAATTATTAGCAAAATTTTTCGAAGCTATTTTATTGTCCATTGTTCCGGAAAACTTATTGGGAACAAATTTTTTCGGACAGAAATTTTTAGACAACATTTTTCGTACGAATCTTTATTGTAAATTTAACTACAAACACCAGCAAACCTAAACAGGGGCCCCCAGCACCACGAAGTTATCTCATACCACCGTACTCGTGTTACCATATTCTTATCCACCTAACCCCATTGGCGGCCGAACTTCACCATATGACAAAGAAGTGCGTGCCCTGCGTGCACGCACTTCTTTGGTTTGATCCACCTAACCCCACTGATGTGAGACACGGAAGCGCTGGATTGGCGAGTTACTGTTTACTAAAATAATGTCATGATTATGTCTGAAAATTTAATCAACTTCATTGGAATCGTTTTTGAAAAACAAATGAATTTTAATTTTTTTATATCCGAGTACTACTACAGTACTTTGACATTAACACATGGACGACGACTGACGCAAGTAGCGTCAGATCGCGGTTCTTCCCAACAAAACGGCTAACGCAAATATCGTCACGTAGGCCTACGTTCTACGTTTACCTACGTTTCTACAACTACGTTTATTCTACGTTTCTGTAACGTTTGTTCGACCGCCGGCACACGGGTACTATAAGTAAAATGTTGTTCAGGCATTCAGACCGATCCTACAAACGCTGCAGCGAAGGTCATCTTTTGTTACTTACTGCCGGAAATCTAAAATTAAAGGGATCTAAAAACGTCTATTTCCGGTAAAAACTTGGTTTAGAAAAATCTACATGAAAACAATACTTTCCTTTCGTTATACAGGGCAAGAGAATGTAAAAAAAAAATCTGATGTGAAACACTCACACAACTTTCTCTTGCCAATGTAAATAATAAGTGAAAAATTGAACGAATCGACTACTATTTCCGGTCGACTAATTTTGATGAAAATGTTCGTGTCTTGTCCTGTAGAGGTACCTAACCTAAGCTTCAAGTTTTAATTGCGTAAGCTATTCCTTTCTTGAGGTATGTTGTTCACACACAGCGCACACAGACAATCGGTAAAAACATGTTTGTTTTCTTGGATTCAAGGGATATAAAAAGTCTCTTTCCGGTGAAAACTCGATTTTGAAAAACCAACATGAAAAAAATATTTTTCTTTTCTTATTATACAGGGCAAGAGAAATAAAAAAAAGCCTATTACTTTATTGTGAAATGCAAAGATCAGATCCAGGTGTAGAAAATTTTGTCTAGTACAATATTCTCTCTCTCTCTCTCTCTCTCTCTCTCTCTCTCTCTCTCTCTTACTTTAAATAAAGCGAGACGAAGTAAAACAATTATTAATTTAAAAAAATTAACTCAACTTTTCCACGTTCAGTACTCAATAAATAATTTTTAGAAGCTTAAATAAAGTTACGAATGAAAAATGGGTTAACCCATTCGAAATTCAACCCTTGGATGTAATTAACTAGTGAAAATGAAGGCAATTTAAAGTGAGATGGAGATAGCATGGGTTTATTACATTAGTTAGCGATAGAAAAGGACAGATTGTGAGAGGGATTTGGAGGGAAGATGGGAGATTTCCCTTTTCGTTTTTCATCAACACTCAGTGGTTGATTTTTGTTGATTTCAACACACGTAGTATTCTATTTTGGTTTTATTTTTTACGGTAACTTTGTTCCCAGGAGTTTTTAACGTAAACCTTTACAACGAAAAAGGATTTTAAATAGCAATTTTTACTTTGTGTTCATTCCATATTGTCGAAAAAAATCTGGTGCGAATAACTCATATGACTTTTTCTTGCCAATGTAAATAATGAAAAACATAACCTAGTTTTAATTATAAGTAAACACTGTAAAATGAAAAATCTGGTATGAACACTCACACAACTTTCTCTTGCCAATATAAATAATTTTTTTTTCATTCTAAATTAAATTAGCAATATAATTTAACTTTAGTAATAAAACATCAGAAAAAAACAAAAAACTAACCTCAATAAACATAACCTAATTTTAACCATGAGTGAAAGACGCAAAATGAAATCAACTTCAGTTTGGCTTAATAGAAAATCACCCTTTCACGCTCGGTTCGTGTTGGGTCTGTAAAGAAAATGTTTTAAATAAAAGTTGTAGATCTTTTAATTTTTCTATAAATTTGATTACAAACACTTTTGTCGTAAAATGCATGTTAAGGCTAAAATATTTAAAAAATCGATTTTTCACACGTTTTCGTGAGAAAAAACAGAAAGTCGCTAGTTACCGCTAAACTAACCGTTACACAAAAAAACATGTTTGAAATAAAAGTTTAAGGTTTTTAAATTCTCTACAACTTTTATTATATACATTTTTACGCTAAAATGCATATTGAAGTCGCAATCTTAAAAAAACAATATTTTTACGAGAAAATAACCTTCCCAAGAATTTCAGCAGACATGGGGCCTACCCTCTCTTGTAGAGCATAAAATATTCAGCAAATAAGGAGATTTTTAAAAGAATCGTAGGAGCCGTTTTTGAGAAAATCGCAAAAAATGAAAAATGACACGAATAAAGTAGTACTATTTCCGGTTGACCGATTTTGATGAAAATGTTCGTGTTGGGTCCTCTAGTGGTATCTAACTTAAGTTTTAAGTTTCAAGTTCGTACGATGTTTCGTTCTTGAGATATTGTGTTCACACACACACACGCGCGCGCGCGCGCGCACGCACACACACACACACACACACCCACTCACAGAGACTAATCGCTAAAAACATGTTTTTTGGGTTCAGGGGGTCTAAAAACGTGTAGATCCGGTGAAAACTCGATTTTGAAAAATCGACATGAAAACATTATATTCCTTTTTACATATTCATAAAGGCAAAAGAAAGAAAAAATAAAAACAATTTTTTCAATTAGATTCGATTTTTTAGAATTCCTATTCAAAATTTTCGTTCATCGTAATCTACTATCCTTGTTTAAAATATTCCTCCCCATACAATACACAATTTCTTACATAATCTAATTACCTACACCATAAAACATTTCTGAAATAACGTTTCGATATAATAAAATCATGAATAATTGAACAATATAAAAAATTACTCTTTAAATTAAAGTTCTATTTTACTGTATAAGAAACCTTTTGTGTGAAAAGAAGCTTAAATGTAAGGAAAGGTTTTGGTTAACGGGTGTGTTTAAACAATGTACCGCTTCTAATATTTCAGGAAAACTTTTAATGGCTGTCATTAAAGAATTTCCCCAGTCGTTTTTCTTCTAAACACTTCATCTTATCGATGGTCCTCTCTAAGAAAATCTTTTGTTTAGAAAGTAGTTCGGAAAACTGCGTTACTTTTCTAACAAATCCTCAAGAATTAAATTTTATTTATTTTAAAACCGATTTTGATGGTATGTCTGCAATAGTTATAATTGTATGTGGTCAACAATGTGGAATAATTCAACATTGAATTAATCAATTTTAATGCCGGTGTTTTTACAGAAAATAACTGCTAAACCAAACGCAGGAAAAAAATCTTAATAATGTTATTGTCAATTTCTACAATCACATCTCAGTAAAAATAAACAATTCCAAGTAAACTAATTTAGTTCATTAACAGATCGGAATAATAATCTGTGCATATTTTAACTTTACCTGTTTCTTTACTTCCCATTTTGAATCCTTTTTTAATTTTTTTTAAAGTCGCATCGATATTCCACCATGCGGTCTAAAGTCACATGAAGAGACAAAAAATGGTGGGATAAAGTAACCTCGCTCTGGCTGATTTACCAGTGCGGCGTTAGCTCCTCCTCAGTTCAGTAGAGCAAATGCTCTACTTATCCAAGGCCACCACGTGGAGGTCACACCTCGAAATCTGGACCTTATCGACCAAACCCAGCACAAGCCTTTGCTGAATTTGATTGCTCCAAACTCTTTGCGGTGCAGGAGAACAAGCCGAAAGATAATGGGCTTGGAGATGGTAGACGGACAAAACAGACCACGAGGTCGAGAAGAACTGTACAAGGAAAATGTAAAGATTAATGGAAACAATTAGAAAAAGAAGAATAAAATGTTACGAATGGATGACAACCAGTTGACAAAACAAATTTTAAAGACACTAAACAATAGATCAAAGTTGTCGGATAAATGGTTTAAAGAAGTCAACGGATATTGAGAAAACCGGATTAAACCGAGAAAACTTAATGAACCGAAATTCAGACCACTAATTACGGACTTTAAGGGCTTCCGTGAAGAGCACAAATAGAACACCGGGTGGACAGAAGAAAAGAGAGTAGCATACAGTGAGCGAATGCTGAGAATGTGGGCTGCAAAATGAGCTTCCAGAAACGTCTGAAGTAACCTCACGTGATTTAAAATTCGGCCTATACAAGACAAAAAAAGAAATGTCGCATCAACAGCTTGGTGATTAGGGACTACTATCGATTTTGTTACTGTTTCGGTGGGTTTTAACAAGTCAAAATTTCCAGACCCTAGCCGGGAATTTAACCTGGAACCTTTCGGATTGAAGGCTCGCATTCTAGTCACTACACCACACCACGGAGACGGTATATTTTGATTTCGTTTGATGTAATTTATTTTTCATTTCTCTTGCCCTAAATGAATGAATCATAGGGAAGGGAAATATTGTTTTCATGTTGATTTTTCCAAATAGAGTTTTTACCCGAAATATAAGTTTTCAGAACCTGAACCAAAAACCATGTTTTTAGAAATTAGTCTGTGTGTGTGTGTGTGAATATGTAAAAAATTATCTCAATAACGAAATATCGTACGTATTTGAAACTTGTGGTGAATGAAGTGAAGGTGTCGTTTGCAGAGTGGAAAATATGTGTTTTTCAGAGGGCCCGGCATGCTGATAAGCGTACTTTTCCACTGAGTGAGGAAGGCAACGGTAAACCACCTCACTCCTCGTTTTACTTAGTAAAACCTCTACAGGTTCGAACCAGCCTTTTGGCTGATGACCTAAACAACATTTGAAACTTGGAACCTATGTTAAGTAGGACTAGAGAACCTAGCAAAAACATTCTGTAATTCATAAAAATCTGTTGACCGGAAGTAAAACTAGTTTACTCTTGCATTCTTCACTTTTTACAATTTTCTCAAAAATGGATGATACCTACGATAATTTAAAACATCGTCCACTTTTTACATTTTTCACGCTCTACAAAATAGGGTAAGTGTAATGCCTGCTAAAATTGTTTGCAGCTGTGCTCTTACGGTAAAAAAATGTATTTTATTTAGATATTCGTATTAACATGCATTTTAGGGCAAAAGTGTTAATGATAAAAGTTATACAGATTAAAAAAATCTACAAATTTTAATTCAAGCATTTTATGCAGAGCGTAGTTTAGCGTCAATTAGTGATTTTACATATTTAGCTTATCAGATTCAACATAAATTGATTTTCATTTAGCGTTATTTATTCATGATTAAAATTAGGTTATGTTTTTAATTTTACATTTTTCAATAATGATTAAACATACATAGATTAGCCTATATTTTTCATTATTTACATTGGCAAGAGTAAGTTTTGTGAATGTTTCTCAGCAGAATTTTTAAACATTAAAAACAACATTAGTATTTTTAAATTGATACCTATAAAAAAACAGTGTTTCGTAAATTTGTATGAGGTTATAAATTGCACCCGTGCTGAGCGCATGCGCAATAGTTAAAGAGATAGTTACTAATGTAAAGGTATCAAACGGTAATACATCATGTTTAATATTGCATATAAATTCACCGTACCCTTGTTGCATATATTTTTAGCTGGAAGTGCATAGCTCAGCTGTATTTTACTACGGTTGAAATAGAAAAGGAGGGGTAGATTAAGGTTAGGGAGAGGGAGAAAGAGAAGGATAGTGAATGAGAGAATGGAGGGAGATGGTAGTGCGTTGAACTAAATGGGAAATGGGTGATGAAAAAGTCGATATTCACAAGTACTGTTCAGGAACACGAGTTGAGTGGGGTGAGTTGAAAAGAGATAGTAATAAAGGGGGTGGATTTTGAGAGGGAGAAATTGTAGAATGGAGAGGAGAGTTTTAGAATAAATGCTACAGTAAACCGCAATAACTTTTTAACGGAATTCATTTTTATTATTATATGATTGCAAAAGATTCACTCATTCCACAAGGGTCAATTTTAGGTCCAATTTTGTTTCTTGTTGTAGTTTAGGTCATCAGCCGAAAGGCTGGTATGGAACTTTACAGGCTTTACTAAGTAAAACGCGGAGTTAGATGGTTTACCATTGCCTTCCTCACTCAGTTGAAAAGTATGCTTATCAGCATGCCAGGCACTCCAAGAAACCTCTACTTTCACCTTGCAAATGACACCTTCACTTCATTCACCACAGGGCCTGGCTGTATAATGAAATTCATTACTCTCACTGGAGATAACTGTGCTAGTGTCTTTTACACCTCTACCTCTTCTGTTTTTAAATGCTTCAGTCGTATAATTGGCTGGCCATGTGATAAGAAACAGAACTATATTTGAAGCCCTGGAACTAGCAGATCGAGTGCGAATAATTTAATACGCCACCTGCCTGAACAAATTTTGTTTCAACTGTACATTAAAGATATTATTACAATACAGATAACTAAAGCAGACTCGGCTAGTTACCTTGGCATATATGATGGCAAACGACTGAATTGGAAAACACACATACAGAACAAAAGGAAATAGCTGAACACAAAATTTAAACATGTTTATTGGATGCTGGGTAAAGGTTTGACACTCAATCTTAACAACAAACGTACAATAATTTACAAAGCAATTCTTAATCCAATTTGGACGTATGGAATCCATTGTGGGCAAAAAAAGTTCTGTTTCTTATCAAATAGTCAGCCAATTATATGACTGAACTATTTAAGAACAGAAGAGGTAGTGGTGTAAAATACACTAGTCAGAGTTATTTCCTCTGAGAGTAATGAATTTGACTATTCAGCCAGACCCTGTGGTGAATGAAGTGAAGGTGTCATTTGTAGGGTGGAAAGTGGATTCTTTCCGGAGGGCCTGGAATGCTGATAAGCATACTCTTCCAACTCAGTGAGGAAAGCAATAACAAAACAACCTCACTCCTCGTTTTTACGTAGTAAAACCTCTAGAGGTTCAACCCAGCCTTTCGGCTGTTGACCTAAACAACATTTAAAACCTAACCTATTGGGACAATGGGTTCAATGTTGAAATAATTAAAAACCTAATTACAAATAGGTCAGGACAGGTATTTCTAGTAAGTACATAAATATAACTAAATATAACTCAAAACAAAAATTAAGACTAGGCGACTATTACAATTTTTTAACTTCGTTTATAACGACCAATTGAAAGTTCAAAACTTGTTCCAATTTTAGGAAAAAAATAATTTCACTTCATTTATTTGGTCTACACAAAACATTTTTTTTTAAACTAAGCTTTGCGCCCCCACAACCCTTCATCACGTCCCCCACTTTGAGAACCAATGAGTTAGTGTCTTAAAAATTTGTTTTGTCAACCGGTTGTCATCTATTCAAAAACATCCATTGTACGAGTAAAACCGTAAAACTTTAGTCTTATTACTTTTTCCTACATAAATATATTGGAAGGAAAGTTTTGTTTTCATGTTTATCATATGTTCATTCATACACGTTTTCAGACCCCTGAACAAAAAAAAAATGTTTTTAGCGATTGCTGTGTGGGTGTGTGTGTGTTGAAACTTGAAACTTAAGTTAGGTACTACTACCAGGCCCGACACGAACATTTTCATCTAAATCGGTCAACCGGAAGTAGTAGTTTATTCGTGTCATTTTTCACTTTTTTGCGATTTTCTCAAAATGGCTTCTACGAAATTTTTCTTAAATCGCCTCATTTACTAAATTTTTTATGCTCTACAAGATAGGCTGGGCGAAATGCCTGCTGAATTTCTTACGGAGGCTGTTTTCTCGTAAAAAAAATTGTTTTTTTTAAGATTACGATTTTAATATGCATTTTAGCGCAAAAATATAACCAGTAAAAGTTGTAGAGTATTTAAAATTCTACAACTTTTATTTCCAAAGTTTTCTTTGTATAACGCTTAGTTCAGCGGTAATTAGAAATTTTCTGATTTTTCACAAAGTCTAAAAAAATTGATTATTTTAAGATTTCAGCCTTAGTATCCTATGCATTTCACGACAAAAGTGTATAATCACACTTAAAGGAAATTAAAAGACCTACAATTTTTATTTAGCACATTTTTCTCTACAGAGCCTAGTAAGCGTGGTTTTCCGTATTATTAAGATAATTTCATTTTGCATAATTCACTCATGATAATAAGGTTATGTTTTTTGAAGTTAGTTTTTTGTTTATTTCTAATGTTTTATTATTAAAATTAGGTTATATTGTTAATTATGTGCATTTGCAAGAGAAAGTTGTGTGAGTGTTTCACACCAGATTTTTACTTTCTCTTGCCTATATGAATATATAGGAAGGAAAGTATTGTTTTCATGTCGATTTTTCGAAATCGAGTTTTCACCGGATCTATACGTTTTCAGACCCCCTGAAACCAAAAAACATGTTTTTAGCGATTGGTCTGTGTGTGTGTGTGTGTGCGTGTGTGTGTGTGTGTGTGTGTGTGTGTGTGTGAACAGAATATCTCAAGAACATACATACATATATACAATATCTCATACATACATACATAAATACATCGTACGAACTTGAAACTTGAAACTTAAGTTACATACCACTACCGGACCCGACACGAACATTTTCATCAAAATCGGTCAACCGGAAGTAGTAGTTTATTCGTGTAATTTTTCACTTTTTTGCGATTTTTCAAAAACTGGTCCTACGATTTTTTTTAAAATCGCCTGGTTTACTCAATTTTCTATTCTCTACAAGATAGGGTAGGCGTCATGTTTGCTGAAATTCTGGATGAGGCTGTTTTTACGTAAAAACATAGTTTTTTAAAGATTACGGCTTTAATATGCAATTTAGAGCAAAAATGTATATAATAAAAGTTGTAGAGAATTTAAAAACCTACAACTCTTTTCAAACATTTTTTTGTATAACGCTTAGTTTAGCAGTAATTAGCGATTTTCTGATTTTTTCTCACGAAAACGTGAGAAAAATCGATTTTTTTTAACATTTCGGCCTTAGTATGCATTTTACGACAAAAGTGTATATAATTAAATTTATAGAAACATAAAATATCTACAACTTTTATTTTGAGCATTTTTCTCTACAGAGCTTAGTTTAGCGTGAAAGAGTGATTTTCCGTATTTTTAAGCCAAACTGAGGTTGATTTTCATTTTGCGTCTTTCACTCATGATTAAAATAAGGTTATGTTTTTGAGGTTAGTTTTTGTTTATTTCTAATGTTTTATTACTAATGTTAGGTTTATTATTAATTATTTGCATTGGCAAGAGAAAGTTGTGTGAGTGTTTCACACCAGATTTTTTATAATCGTTTCCAATAATCGTTCATTTGCCACGTACAGTCTTGTATATCTTCTTGATCTCGTAACCTACATGGTCCGTCTACTATCTTTGGACCCAATATCATGTCAAGGATCTTTCTCTCAAATTTCTTTACTTCCCTTAGACCACGTCATTCTAAGGCACTCGCTCGCAAACGACACATATGTTTTATCACAGTATTATAACGTCTAACGATTCAACATAGGTTATTTTTACTTTCTCTTGCCTATATGAATATATAGGAAGGAAAGTATTGTTTTCATGTTGATTTTAAGAAATCGAGTTTTCACCGGATCTATACGTTTTCAGACCCCCTGAACCCAAAAAACATGTTTTTAGCGATTGGTCTGTGTGTGTGTGTGTGTGTGTGTGTGTGTGTGTGTGTGTGTGTGTGTGTGTGTGTGTGTGTGTGTGTGTGTGTGTGTGTGTGTGTGTGTGTGTGTGTGTGTGTGTGTGTGTGCAAAATATCTCAAGAACGGAACATCGTACGAACTTGAAACTTGAAACTTAAGTTACATACCACTACCGGACCCGACACGAACATTTTCATCAAAATCGGTCAACCGGAAGTGGTAGTTTATTCGTATAATTTTTCACTTTTTGCGATTTTCTCAAAAACTGGTCCTACGATTTTTTTTAAAACCGCCTCATTTACTCAATTTTTTATTCTCTACAAGATAGGGTAGGCGCCATGTTTGCTGAAATTCTTGGTGAGGGTGTTTTTACGTAAAAAAAGTTTTTTTTTTAAGATTACGGCTTTAATATGTATAGCGCAAAAATGTATATAATAAAAAATGTAGAGAATTTAAAATTCTACAACCTTTATTTCAAACATTTTTTTGTATAACGCTTAGTTTAGCGGTAATTAGCGATTTTCTGTTTTTTTCTCACGAAAACGTGTGAAAAATCGATTTTTTTAACATTTCGGCCTTAGTATGCATTTTACGACAAAAGTGTATATAATTAAATTTATAGAAAATTAAAATATCTACAACTTTTATTTTGAGCATTTTTCTCTACAGAGCCTAGTTTAGCGTGAAAGTGTGATTTTCCGTTTTTCTTAAGCCAAACTAAGTTCGATTTTCATTTTGCGTCATTCACTCATGATTAAAATAAGGTTATGTTTTTGAGGTTAGTGTTTTGTTGATTTCTAATATTTTATTAATAATGTTAGGTTTATTGTTAATTATTTGCATTGGCAAGAGAAAGTTGTGTGAGTGTTTCACACCAGATTTTTAATTATCTATTCAATTGGTAAAAGAAAATCGTGTGACTGTTTCAAACCAAGTTTTTGTTGTAAGTGATAGGATATCCTTTCAGAAGAATTTATGTCGAGCGTCTCACGGGCCATCCTGTAGATAGGTTGGGGAATTGGAGGAAGAGCGAACTAAAATCCATATTTGTGCATATGCGATAGCAGTAGAGAATGAGTCTTCCATATTATGGTGAATTGGTTTCCCCGTTCTATTCATATCAAATCGACTCACATTATACGTATGTGCATCTCGCTTATACATTACACTATCGATATTTGAACGCATCGATACATCGATAATGGTAATGAATCATTGTCATTAAGTTTTCCACACAATGGAAAGATTGATTATATGGCTGCGCGGTTTTCATACATTTAAAAAATCTGGTGTGAAACACTCACACGACTTTCTCTTGCCAGTGCAAATAATTAACAATAAACCTAATATTAGTAATAAAACATTAGAAATAAACAAAAAACTAACCTCAAAAACATAACCTTATTTTAATCATGAGTGAAAGACAAAATGAAAATCAACCTCAGTTTGGCTTAAAAATACAGTTAATCACTCTTTCGCGCTCAACTAGGCTCTGTGGAGAAAAATGCTTTAAATAAAAGTTGTAGGTCTTTTAATTTCCTATAAATTTTATTATATACATTTTTGTCGTAAAATTCATTCTAAGGCCGAAATCTTCAAAAAAATCGATTTTTCACACGTTTTCGTGAGAAAAAATCAGAAAATCGCACATTACCGCTAAACTAAGCGTTATACAAAAAAAATGTTTGAAATAAAAGTTGTAGGTTTTTAAATTCTGTACAACTTTTATTATATAACGTTTTGCGCTAAAATGCATATTAAAGCCGCAATCTTAAAAAGAAAATGTTTTTACGTAAAAACAGCCTCACGCAGAATTTCAGCAAACATGGCGCTTACCCTATCTTGTAGAGCATAAAAAATGTAGTAAACCAGGCGATTTTTAAAAAAATCGTAGGACCAGTTTTTGAGAAAATCGTAAAAAAGTGAAAAATTATACGAATAAACTACTACTTTCGGTTGACCGATTTTGATGAAAATGTTCGTGTCGGGTCCGGTAGTGGTATGTAACTTAAGTTTTAAGTTTCAAGTTCGTACGATGTTCCGTTCTTGAGATATTCTGTTCACACACACACACACACACACACACACACACATACACACACACAGACCAATCGCTAAAAACATGTTTTTTTGGGTTCAGGGGGTCTGAAAACGTATAGATCCGGTGAAAACTCGATTTCGAAAAATCGACATGAAAACGATACTTTCCTTCCTATATATTCATATAGGCAAGAGAAAGTAAAAATGGCGTTCGTTTGCATGCATACGTGTTTGTAACAATAACCTATTTAGTACATTAATAAACGTAGTTTAAATATTCTGTGTTTAATTAGAGATGTCAAGTATTATTTTTACCTCGTTAAAATATATTTTCTAGTCACAATAATGTATGTACAGAATGTTTCGAAATTAAAATGTTTTTATCTCTGTATACAGGGTGCTATTTACTTTCTCTTGCCTATATAAATATATAAGAAGGAAAGTATAGTTTTCAAGTCGAATTTTTGAAATCGAGTTTTCACCGGATATACACGTTTTGAGACCCCCCTGAACCCAAAAAATAGTTTTTAGCGATTGGTCTGTGAGTGAGTATGTTGTTGTGTGTGTCCGTGTGTAAACTGAATATCTCAAGAAAGAAACGTCGTAAAAAGTTAAAACATAAAATGTTAGTTACATACCACTAGAGGACCTGACATGAATATTCTCATCAAAATCGGTCAACCGGAAGTAGTAGTTTATTCGTGTCATTTTTCATTTTTTTGCGATTTTCTCAAAAATGGTTACAACAATTTTTTTAAAAATCGCCTGGATTTATTACATTTTTATGTTTTATAAGATAGAATTTGCCCATAACAGACAGGTGGAGTGTCAAATTACTTACACTCAATCTGTTAGTTGCAGGGCTAAAATAAATAGTTCTGTTTCTTATCACATGGTCAGCCAATTAAATGACTGAATCATTTAAGAACAGAAGAGGTAGAGGTGTAAAAGACACTAATCAGAGTTATTTCGTCTGAAAATAATGGATTTTATTATACAGCCAGACCCTGTGGTGAATGAAGTGAAAGTGTCATTTGCAGAGTGGAAAATATATGCTTTTCAGAGGGCCTGGCATGCTGATAAGTGTACTTTTCCACTCAGTGAGGAAGGCAATGGTAAACCACCTCACTCCTCGATTTACTTAGTAAAACCTCTGGTGGCTTAGTAAACCAGCCTTTTGGCTGATGACCTAAACAACAACAAGATAGAATAGACGCAATGTCTGCTAAAATTCTTGAGAAGGCTGTTCGTTCTCTCGTAGAAAAAATGTTATTTTTTAAGACTGCGGCCTTAAAATACATTTTAGGACAAAAGTATGTATATATAAAACGTTGTAGACAACTTAACAATTTATTACTTTTATTTCAAATATTTTTTTGTATACCACTTAGTTTAGCGGTAATTTGGGATTTTCTGGGTTTTTTCACGAAAATGTATAAAAAATGGATTTTTTAAGATTTCAGCCTTAGTATGCATTTTACGACCAAATTGTATAATCAAATTTATAGGAAATTAAAAGATCTACACCTTTTATTTAAAGCATTTTTCTCTACAGAGCCTAGTTTAGCGTGAAAGAGTGATTTTCCGTATTGTTAAGCCAAACTAAAGTTGATGTTCATTTTGCATCATTCCATCATAATTAGAATAAGACTATGTTATTTGAGGTTAGTTGTTTTGTTTATTTCTAATGTATTATTAGTAATGTTAGGTTAAATTGTTCATTATTTGCATTGCCAAGAGAATGTCGTGTGAGTATTCGCAGCAGATTTTTAAAAAGTTTCTTGAGGATTTCAATTTTCTCAAATTGGATAGGCCTATATATTTAAATACACTTGGTGTACCTGTGCTTAATACAGTCTTTATTACAGTATAGGATAATTTGTTAGTTGGCTGCCTTCAACCGCCGTTTTTGACAGCTGATTGTTAGACAGAAACGAATTCTGAGAATCGTACTGAAAAATCTGGTGTGAAACATTCACATGACTTTCTCTTGTTAGTTTAAACAATTACAAATGTAAACCATGTTTATTTATAAATGAATGACGCTAAATGAAAATCAACCTCTGTAGGACTTAAAAATACGGAAAATACAAAAAAAAATTACGCTAACTAGATAGGCACACGCTCTCTGATATGTTAGGAACGACAACCTGCACAAAGACTTGGGAATGGATTCCATAAATTCGGAAATTTCTCAGGAGTCATGAAGGCAGACTTCTTCACCATAAGAATGTTGGAGCTATACAGCTACTCGAAAACGCAGATCTGAATAGAAGGCTTTCTCGAGTGAAACCATTTGAACTGGTGTAATAAACAATACAAAGTTATTAATTTTTTAGTTAATAGTTGCTTAATTTTTTAGTAAATATTATAAAAATATTGTATTAGAATACCGTATTGTTCCGAGTACAAGCCGCAGTTTTTTCCTAAAAATCGGTTCCATAATTTGACCTGCGGCTTGCATTCGCGCTTTAATAATATTAATGGTTTCTTATTAAGCATAAGTAGGTATGTAGGTCTTACGCAGTGCCTGTACAGTGATTTTGATCAGTTTGGTGTTATAGTATAAAGTTTGGTAGAAGTTTTCTTATATATTATTTTGTTTTTATATCCGATCATTTTCTTTTGTTATACTGTATTTATATACATATATCGCGATGAGTGATGTTATATAGGTTAAGGGTACTTCGTCTATACAAATACCCAAAAATCAGCGCAGGACTTACGATACTTTTTAAATTAATTGTAATTAACTACGCGGAAAAAACATCTACCAAAGAAGTCGGAAGAAAATACTTATAGGCCTAGAAGAATTACCTATGGGTAGATGAATCTTGTGTTTGGCACTGAAAAAAAAACTTTTAAATTTAATTAAGTAGTAAGTGTATTTGTTTGTACGGTAATTTTTTCTTATAAAATAAAATATTTTCAAAAACATACAAGAACTGTACTTGAAATTTGTTTTCCTAGTTTTCATCGTAATTTTACCGATGCGGCTTAAATTCAGGTGCGGCTTGTTTTTTTTAATAGTACGGTATATCGACCATAACTTAGTACTACTAGTTGGTAAATTCTTAGATTAAATACTTAGATCACCTAAGTTAGAACAAAATTGTTAGTTATCTTAGACTAGTCACAATAAATATCACAATCTAAAACAAAAAATAGGTAGGCTCTGTATAAAAAATATTGGAATAAAAATTAAAGATTTATTCAATATTTTATAACCTTAATGAAAATTCCATCCAGTATGCAGAGATGCGCTTTTCTAGAAACGGTAAGGGTTCTAGAAGACTGAACCAGTTCGGAAATGAAGGTACAACAGGTTTTCAATACTGTGCTCAATTCTGGTCGGACACCGACATTAAATCAAAGCGACGTTAAATTGAAACCTTCAAAAGGGGTGGGGGAATTTATGTATTCGTATAAATGTAGAATAATGATCCTATGTACTTCATTAGCACTTCCATTAGGATATCAATCATAATAACATGTTACTGAATAAAGACAGAAATATTATCAATAACCCATTGTCCATCGTTAATGAATTTAACTTATATTTTGTGGAATTACCGAGCACTTTTGTTAATTTTCAAACAAAATAAGGGGTGAGGGAAAAATTTTTCTTTTCTCAAAAAGTGATCTCAAAATCCAAGCCACGGTAAATGCAAAACCGGTAAATCGAGGACCTAATATACACGGTGAGGATTTGGTGTCGGTTCTATTAAGAAGACCACCTAAATTCGAGAGATCACCTTCGAAGAATACCTGATTAGAAGACGTGATCCAGGGAGACCAGTGGCTAAAAATTCGGAGACCTAATTATTAAATGGTAGAAAAAGAAGAAGAAATTTAATTTTTAAAAAAATCTGGTGTGAAAAACTCAGACGACTTTCTCTTGCCAATGCAAAAAAATCCCCATTCAACCTAACATTACTAATAAAACATTAGAAATAGTAAAAAAAAACTAACCTCAAAACATATAACTTTATTTTAATCATGAGTGAACGATGCAAAATGGAAACTAACCTTCGTTTGCCTTAATAATAAACTAGGCTGTGTAGAGGAAAATGTTGGAAATAAAAGTAGTAGATCTTTTAATTTCATATGTTTGATTATATACACTTTTGTCGTTAAAAGCCAAATGTCAAATGGCAAAAATGTTAAATGTGTTCTAAGGCCAAAATCTTAAAATATCCATTTATTTACAGATTTTTCATGAACACAGAAAATCACTAATTACCGTTAAACTAAACATTATACAAAGAAATATTTGAAGTGAAAGTTGTAGGATTTTTAATTTTCTAAAACTTTAATAATATTCACTTTTGTCCTAAAATGCATATTAAGGCCGCAATCTTAAAAAAGCCATTTTTTTCTACGAGACAACAGCCTCTCCAGTATATATATGTGTATATGGATCTAAAATTTCAGCAGACATGGCGTCTAGTTTATCATATAGAGTATAAAAATGTAGTAAATGAGGCAATTTTGAAAAAAATCGTAGGAGCCGTTTTTGAGAAAATCGTAAAAAAGTGAAAATTACACGAATGAACTACTACTTACGGTTGACCGATTTTGATGAAAATGTTCGTTTCGAGTCCTCTAGCGGTAGCTAACTTCAGTTTCAAGTTTCAAAATTGTAAGATGTTTCGTTCTTGAGATATTGTTTTTTACACACACCAAATTGCTAAAAACATGTTTTTTTGGGTTCAAGGTATCTAAAAACGTGTATATCCGCTAATAACTCGATTTTTCGAAATCCACATGAAAACAATACCTTTCTTTCTATATATTTATATAGGGCACGAGAAAGGAACAACATAGTCATAAAACTAAAATAAACTGTAAAGGTGACAAATCGTGGTTTCTTGTATTATTTAAAAAGTTTTTGACAGTAATATTTTTGAACATCCAGTAGGAAGGTCCATTGATTTGCTCGTTTACACTGATACACTTTTCCATTAGATGTGAATTTAGTTAATGAACAAAAATGTCGATTATTCGGCGCTGACCAAACTCATTACGTTCTAATGTCCCATTCACGTATTGTTTCGGAATCAATTTTTACTACTATTGTTCCATTTTAAATGTGATGGAAGCTCATTATTTTGCACTCAAATTTAATTAATGAATCGAATTTCAAATGTTTTATCTATCAATCTATATCTATCTACATATATATATATATATATATATATATATATATATATATATATGGGAAAACCCTTAATGACTGAGACGCACTTATCACTAATAACCTAATAACACAACTAATTGCACAATAACTATAAAACTGAAATTTGGAGAGAATATTCCTAAACATTTTTTCGTAACATTCGTATTTACTAAGACCAAAATCTTAAAACAAGTCACATTTTTACCGATTTTAACCCATTATAGGTCTTTGGTAAGTATACTTACCACTGGCAATAAGGTCGATTTTATTTAACGCTAGAGCCGGAAATCGTCGATTTTGAGACGATGTTACCGCTTTTTGACCTCGTGGGATCGCAAAATCGGATTTGCTTCAAAGCATTGCAATGTTGTCGTTTCGGTTTTAAATCCTTCTACAGTAAGGGTTGTTGAATTGTACGATAGTTAAGTAATGGTATAAGGAAATTTTTACGTATAATCAACATGTTTTAATTGTGAATTTTGCCTCTACTTCTCTGTTGAAACTACCCTATTCTAGAGCTGATTTTGGTTATGTTTCTATGCTTACGTAATGTGTTTTCGGACACATTTTCTTGGTTTTATTTTGAAGTAAACATTATGAGAAAGGATTTGTATATAATACATTTTTAAATAGAGCATAAGAAAGTTTTAAACAGTAGTGTCATCCGAAATTTTAGAAAAGATTTGCCTAAAAATTATCTTTTAAATAGAGTCGACCCACCGGGTTGGTATAGAGGTAAAGTCGTCGCCGTGAGTTAGCTGTTTAACAGCTGATTTTCAGAGACGAAGGTTCCTGGTACAAATCCTAGTAAAGGTAGTTACTTTTATACGGATTTGGATACTAGGCAGTGGTTACCGGTGTACTTTGATGGTTGGTGTTCAACGGTTTAACTAACCATACTCTCTCAGGAACGGTCGGCCTGGGTCTGTAAAAGACTACACCTCATTTACACGTCATACACATCATCCTCATCTCATTGGGTCACGGGGTTGCTTATTGTTCTGAATTGAACAGATTGCAACGTACACATATTAGAGATAAAAGTATAAATAGCGTCTGTATCTCGGTTACAATTTTAATACTATAAATATAGCCTTTGTTGTTTAGGTCATCAGCCGAAAAGCTGGTTTGAACCTCTAGAGGTTTTACTAAGTAAAACGAGGAGTGAGGTGGTTTACCATTGCCTTCCTCTCTGATTGGAAAAATACACTTATCAGCATGCCAGGCCCTCTGAAAAGCACATATTTTCCACTCTGCAAATGACACATTCACTTCATTCACCACAGGGTCTGGCTGTATAATGAAATTCATTACTTTCAGAGGAGATAACTCTGATTAGTGTCTTTTACACCTCTACCTCTTCTGTTCTTAAATGATTCAGTCATTTAATTGGCTGATCATGTGATAAGAAACAGAACTATTTATTTTAGCCCTGCAACTAACAGATGGGGTGTAAATAATTTGACACTCCACCTGTCTGTTATGGGCAGTATATATAGCCTAAATATATTATTTAGGCAAAATTTTATCACATTTAAAAATATTATTTTATTTATATAGCAAATATAGCCTAAATATATTATTATTCTCTTAAGTTTTCTTGTTATTATGATGAAAAATATGATAAAGTTTGTGATTACGATTCTCTGAAATCGAGTTTTAACCGGATGTACGCGTTTTCAGACCCCCTGAACCCAAAAAACATGTTTTTAGCTATTTATCTGTGTATTTGTCTGTGTGTGAACAAAATATCTCAAGAACGGAATATCCTACCAAGTTGAAACTTAAGTTAGATACCACTGGAGAACCCGACCCGAACATTTATATCAAAATTGGTCAAATGGAAGTAGTAATTTATGTGTGCAATTTTCCCCTTTTTGGCATTTGCTAAAAAACGGCGGCTCCTACGAGTTTTAAAAAATCGTCTCTTTACTACATTGTTTATGCTCTACACGATAGGGTAGGCTCCATGTCTGCTGAAATTCTTGGGGAGGTTGTGCTTTCGTAGAAAAAAATAGATTTTTAGAGATTTTGACCTTAGTATGCATTTTACTACAAAAGTGTACATAATTTAATTAATAGGAAATTTAAAGATATACATTCAACTTTTATTTTAAGCATTTTTCACTAAAGAGCCTCGTTTAGCGTCAGAGTGATTTCCCGTATTATTAAGCCAAACTAGGTTGGTTTACATTTTGCATCATTCACTCATGATTAAAATAAGGTTATAATTTTTGAGGTTAGTTTGTTATTTATTTCCAATGTTTTATTACTAATGTTAGGTTATATTGTTCACTATTTGAATTGGCAAGAGAAAGTCATGTCAGTGTTTCACACCAGAGTTTCTTTTTACATAGTACTACAAGTAGTTGTAATACGCATTTTACCACTAAACATTATGTGATTCCAATTTCAATAACCGTTTCTTGGTAACTATATTTTACCACGGCTTAACATTAAAAAATATATCTTACTTTTCTGGCACTAGAAATACATTATTTAAGTCCCTGTAAAGGAAAAGTTACATTTTCCAACATAATATATTGTTCCCTGTAGTATTGTTGTTGTTTAGGTCATCAGACGAAAGGCTGGTTTTAACCTGCAGAGGTTTTACTGATTAAAACGAGGAGTGAGGTGGTTTACCATTCCCTTCCTCACTGAGTGTACAAGTACACTTATAAGCATACTGGGCTCTCTGAAAAGCATATATTTTCCACACTTCAATCTTCACTTCATTCACCAGAGGATCTGGCTGTATAATGAAATTCATTTCTTTCAGAGGAGATAACTGATTACTGTCTTTTACATCTCTGCCTCTTCTGTTCTTAAATGATTCAGTAATTTAATTGGCTGATCATGTAATAGGAAAAAGAACTATTTATTTTAGCCCTAAAACGAACAGATTGGGTGTAAATAATTTGACACTCTATCTTTTTGTTATGGGCAGCGTAGTACTATAAAGTTTTAATAAGGGTATAGTCTGATTTTCGTAAGAAGAGCGCTGGGTAAAACGTGCGTCTGTATTAGTTTAGTCTTGCATGTACTGCAATAGTGCAGCGTGTGTAATCAACATTGGAACAGCAGGCTTACTAAATACAATGTGTGTTGTCAATTTTCAACAACACTCTGACTGTACTTCGATCTGCAGGTCGGAGGGGTATGCGGGGTCGAAGTCAAGTACGCGCATGCGTAGCACAGCGCTCACAGCAATTGGCTTGGCCTTTATCAGTGTAGTACTATCCAGGTGATGAGCAAAATACAAAAAATCACTAATATAATAAATTTTTAAAATAATACAACTTTATTTACATACATTTTTGCCCTAAAATGCATATTACGGCAGCAATATTTTTAAAAAATGAAAATATTTTTTACCACGAAAGCACAGCCCCCAAGAATTTTAGCAGGCTTGCCGCTTACCCTATTTTGTAGAGCATAAAAAGTGTAGTACGGCAATTTTTAAAAAACGTTTGGGAGACTTTTTCAGAAAATCGCAAAAGCGTGAAAAATGGCACGAATAAATTACTACTTCCAGTTGACCAATTTCAATAAACATTTTCATGTCGGGTTTTTTAGTTGTGCCTAGTTTTAGCTCGGTAGTTTAGAAGCTAAGGACAGGGCTTCTTTCTAGATTTACATCTCAGTAGATTGGCCAAGTTGACTATAGAATGTAACATACGTCTTTAGGCTCCAAGAGACAAATCGACCCGAGATAATAATAAATTATAGATTGAGAAAAAACAAACCATGGGGCAAATGCAGGCAACCTGGCATACTATTCCCCCGCACCTATCGATCTTGCCCTCCATAAACACACAACTGAGAGGAAAAGAAGGCACCTCAAGGCTACGGTTGACACCCTTACCGTCTGGTTTACCCAGTACGTGTTAATCCACTTTCCATAAGAAGGCCGAGCGCCCACATCTCCATGGAAAACAAACAAACCTTTACTGTTTATTAAGGAGGAAAGTCCCGGTCCGAACCCATTTCAATTGAGGCCATACCTATGATTGAAACCCTTATCGAGTAGGAGTTTCCAAGCCGTATGGTATCATATGTTACACATTGGCCCGAATCTATTTAACAAAGCAAAAAAAAATATTTGAAAAAATCTGATGTGAAACACTCACACAACTTCCTCTTGCCAATGCAAATAATTAACAATACACCCTAACATTAAACCACTAGAAATAAACAAAAAATTAACCTCAATACACATAACCTAATTTTAATCATGAGTGAAAGACGCAAAATGAAAATCAACCTCAGTTTGGCTTAAAAATACGGAAAATCACTCTTTCACGCTAAACTAGGCTCTGTAGTGAAAATGCACTGAATAAAAGTAGTATATCTCTTAATTTTTTATAAATTTGATTATATACAATTTTGTCGTAAAATGAACCAAAATCTAAGGCCGAAATCTAAAAAAAAAAATCAAATTTTTTTACACATTTTCGTGAAAAAACCAGAAAATTGCTAATTACCGCTTAACTAAGCGTTATACAAAAAAATGTTTAAATAAAAGTTATAGAATTTTAAATTCTGTACATGTTTTATTATATACATTTTTGGACTAAAATGCATAAATTAAGGGCGAAATATTAAAAAAGAATGTTTTTACGAGAAAACAGTCTTCCCAAGAATTTCAGAAGATATGGCGCCTATCCTATCTTGTAGAGCAAATCATCTGGTTAGTAAATGAGGCGATTTTTAAAAAAAATCGTAAAAGCCGTTTTTGAGATCGCCACACACCAATCACTAAAAACATGTTTTTTGGGTTCAGGGGGTCTGAAACGTGTAGATCCGGTGAAAACTCGATTTCGAAAATTGACATGATAACAATACTTTTGTTTCTATAGATTCATATAGGCCAGAG
The DNA here is from genome assembly GCA_035578175.1 of Catonia carolina. Lineage (NCBI taxonomy): Eukaryota > Metazoa > Arthropoda > Insecta > Hemiptera > Achilidae > Catonia > Catonia carolina. The sequence continues at coordinate 6,586,670 of JAQMRL010000007.1, read as the reverse complement.
AAAGTAAAAAGGGGTTGGTATTTTCCTTGTAAAGAGACTCTTGGTACTTGCTCCTAGCAACTTGGTTTCATTTATTTACAAAATAGAAAATACTCTAAATTTTGAAAAAAGACAATATTTTACAAAATTAACAAGTAGCATAGTACTTGAGACCTCAAAAGTTATTGGTCTATATGGTTCAAGACAATGTCCAGTAACGAACTAAGGCACATCATAGGTAGCTCAAAATAAATATATTGTTAATAATAATAATAATAATAATAATAAAATAATATAATTAATAATAATATTGTTCTCAAAATAAATTCCGAGAGCACGGAGATGTTGTTCCGTAAAATGGGAAATGGCTTCTCCAGATTCGAACACAAGAGTCACGACTTTGTCGCGTGTAACTGAGCAAGTTAAGGCTCCCTAACTTTCTACAAGATGTTTCCATACTTCTCTATCTTCTCTTTAGCAGCATTTTCCAGTGAATTTTCTTGTTCGTGATTTACTGTAACGTCAATCACGCGGAAAGTTCCCTGACTGAAGCCAACTATGTCAGGGCGCAAGTGTACAGACGTTTTGCTAGATAGCAAAACTTTAGCAGCTTTAAGTTCAACATAGCAACTTTAAGTTCACGTTACAACTTCTTACACAGTTCCGGTCTTGAGATATTTTGTTCACATACAAAGACCAATCGGTAAAAACATGTTTTTGGGTTCAGGGGGACTGAAAGCATGCATTACCAGTAAAAACGCGATTTTGAGTAATTGACATGAAAACAATACTGTGACAATATCCAAGGGGAAAGTGTTTGTTCCAGAATTCTGTAGCAAGATTGAGTTTTCAGAAGTGTTAATGTAAACAATATTCTTCAATAAATCGGGTTATTACCAAGAAAAGATTAGAAATATAGTACCTATATAAATGATTAGTATAGGCCTATTTCTGTGACAGCTACCTAAGAATTTACAAGTAGAAACATCCATAACCCGACAGAAAGACCTTGTATTTTTACTACCTATTATATATAAAATCTTTGCTTATCTAGCAATTTCGATATGTTAGGTTATTTATATACGAGGTGTGACTATTAAATAACGAGACTGACGTTGTAAAAAATTTTATTTTTATTTTATACATAATCACTTATTTTCATCTTCAATATACACTCCTTCTCTATCCCTACAACGCTCCATGCAAACTTTCCATTGTCGGAAACAGTGCTGGAAGTCATCTTCTGTCAGCTCCTTCAGGACACGTGCTGCTTGCTCTTTTACAGCTTCCACAGACTCAAATCTTGTCCCTTTTAATGAAGATTTCACCTTAGAAAACAAGTAGAAATCACATGGTGCAAGATCTGGTGAATAAGGTGCATGTTCTAACACTGAAATGCTGTACTTGGCTAGGAACCTCTTGACAGATAACGCGGAATGAGCTGGCGCACTGTCTTGGTGGAGAACCCATGATTTGTCCTTCCACATTTCGGGGCGTTTTTCCTTACTCTTTGACGTAGTTTAGAAAGTACCTCAAGGTAGTAATATTGATTAATTGTTTGACCTTCAGGAACCCAGTGAAAGTACACAATCCTATGGATATAGAAAAAACAATCATCATTGCTTTACATTTTGACTTGCTCATTCGAGCTTTTTTGGCTCTCGATGAAGTTCGGCTCTTCCAGAGCATGGATTGGCGCTTCCTTTCCGTATCATAAGTAAAAAACCGCATTTTATCGCATGTTATTGTCGTTTCCAAAAAATTTGGGTCATTTTCAATCGCGTACATAGTGTCAGTACAAACTTTTTTCGAGTTTCTTGTTGTTTAAACGTTAGAATTGCAGGCACCATATAAGCACACACTTTTCGCATGTTAAAATTGTCATGTAAAATTTGCCGTACACGTTCTTCATCAATGCCTACAGTTTTACCAATTGCGTGAATACTTAATCAACGGTCAGACCGAATCAAATTACTGACTTTTTCGACATTTTTTCATCCTTTTTTGACGTTGAAGGGCGACCTGGTCGCGAATCATCTTCAACGTCTTCTCTGCTATCTTTTAAATGCTTAAACCATTCAAAAACAAGTGCCCGAGATAAACATTTCCTGGCATACACTTCTTTCAGTGAATTATAAGTTTCAGTAGCAGTTTCTCCAAGTTTAAAGTGACATATTACAATTATTCGTTGCTCTACTATTAAACTAACCATTTTATCCGGCAAAACAACAATACAACAATAACGCGAACGTAGGCTCTGACTAAACATGTTGTCTACAGAAGCGATACTAGCTGCATACTAAAGAGAAAAGTTCACACTAAACAGCTGTTGATTAATGGCGGTTGACGCATGTCTCCTTGTTCCGCAGCAGCGTCAGTCTCGTTATTTAATATCCACACCTCGTAAGACGCAGGCCAGTTTTGTTAGTCAGCCAGTATTGAGTTGTCAACAGCGAGTGAATTGTGTACGCGTAACAGTTTACGATTTGAAAAAGGTCTAGCGTGAATTGTAGACATCGTGTAGTTGGTTGTACGCCTACTTAGGATTTAGTGCGAAAAAATCTTGTTAGGCTACTAGTTAAGTTTATTTAGTGTCATCGAGTTATTATTTATTACAATTAGTTTATTATGTGTTATAGTTGCCCAAAACAGACAGGTGGAGTGTCAAATTATTTACATTCAATCTGTTAGTTGGAGGGCTAAAATAAATATTTCTGTTTCTTATCATATGGTCAGTCAATTAAATAACTGCATCATTTAAGAACAGAAGAGGCAGAGATGTACAAGACACTAATCAGAGTTATTTCCTCTGAAAGTAATGAATTTTATTATACAGCCAGACCCTTTGGTGCCGGCCGCGTTGGCGATGTTGGTAACGTGCTCGCCTCTCATCACGCGGTCTTGGGTTCGAATCCCACTCGGGCATGGCATTTTTTCATACGTTACAAAAAATGAATTTCATCCTTCACCGTCTGCATTAGCAGCAATTTGCAAAACAGTCGGACGTTAAACAAAAAAAAAAAAAAAAAAAAAAAAAAAAAAAGACCCTTTGGTGAATGAAGTGAAGATTGCAGAGTGAAAAATATGTGCTTTTCAGAGGACTTGGCATGCTTATAAGTGTACTTTTCCACTCAGTGAGGTAGGGAATGGTAAACCACGTCACTCCTCGTTTTACTTAGTAAAACCTCTAAAGGTTCAAACCAGCCTTTCGGCTGATGACCTAATTAATAACATTTGTTATAAGCCCAAAAGCAGAATGTTTTTTTTAAAAAAAAAACATTCAATTTTTTTTAAGACAATTTTATTTAGCAACGGTTGGTGCCAAGATGACAAACTTTTGCCGGTACGACATTTTAGTTATAATCATAGATTTATAGATGAATAAGCAAGAAATATACACATGATCAATTCTTTGTTTTTTTTTAGCTAAGTAAATACTTTAGTTTCAATAAAATACTTAATAAAAATTACATATGTCTTTAAACTTCTTTAATCCGTAACATATTATTTTGTTTTATATTATCTTGTATTCTGAAACACTGTAAAACAGGGCGTTTATTAATTACATTGGTAATAACAGAACTCCAGCTTTCACAAATAGCTTTTGTCACTGGGGTACTTATCAAACTATTTAGCAGCCTAATTTAATACCAATAAGATATTTCTGTTGAAGAAGTACCACCGTCGGTTTGAACGAGTTAAAATCTAGAATATTTTCGCAAATTCTTGCAAAACTTTGCTTTTTTAACTATCCAAAATAACACTTATTTACATTCAAAGAGAATTTTTATTTTATCAGTAGTTTTATTTTATCAGAAGTTTTGTTTTAATAATATGAATAAAATAAATGTAGACAACTTTATATTTGTTAATTATCTATTTATATTTTCGTTTCACTTGTATACATTCAAAGAAAAAATTTATTTTATTAACATTTAACGACGTGTTAAATGTGAATCAAATAAATGCAAAATATTTTAAATTGATTTCATATTTTATATTTTAAATTGATATTTTCGTTTCACGTGTTTACATTTCAAGAAAAGTTTTATTTTATTAACATTTAACGTTGTGTTAAATGTGAATGAAATAAATTCAGAATACTTTAAATTGGCTAACTACCTATATATATTTTCGTTTCACCTGTTTACATTAAAAAAAAGTTTTATTCTATTAACACTTAGCTGTGTGTTAAGTGTGAATAGAATAAATTCAAAATATAAAGATCCTAAGTATCTAGACCTAACTGTTCGAAGAAACAATATACAATGAAAAAAACATAATATTTTGTTCAATTTAGGTTACGTTGCTATGTAACGGAGTAGTAAGATCGTTGGTTACGAGCCGTGTCCAACAATGGATTTTACGACAATTTGATTCAATGGATTTTAAGACAATTTCAAATATTCTTCGACAACTCAAGTTGTCACTATTTACTTTTTTACTGGTGACGATTATAGAAACTGTGTTAAATATTTGCGAGAAAATAATGCTGACTTTCAATGCTACCAGTTTTCTGAAGATAAACCATTTCGCGTAGTCATATTTGGGTTACACCAATCGATGGATCACAGCCTGATAATATTTCAGAACTGAAGGAGAAAGACCATATAGTAAGTATTGTGTCGAATGTAATTTTCCAACGCACAAAACAGTATTTACCGTTTTTGCTTGTAGACCTCTTCTTGTACACCATACCCTATTTTTCTTCTCCTTTTCTTTCTATTCTAATTATCCTCCATTAAGTCACATTTTTCCCATTTCCTCCCCTTTTTCCGTCCCTGCTCATACTCTTTCCTATTGACCTGATCCTATTTTTAAAGACATTTTCCGCTTTCTCCTACAACTCTCATAATCAGCCCTGCTCCATTTTCAGCTTTTCCAACCACATTCTCCCTCTTACGCTTTCTGCTTTTCTTCTTTCATAATCTACTATCCCTCTCCCTGTCCACTTCTCCTCTTTCTAATTTCTCTCCTAGTTTTTTCTCCTCCTATTGTTCCTTTTCTTCCTCATATAATTATCTTCATCCTAATTTTCAACTCCCCACCTCATCTTCGTATTAATTCTCCTTATCATCCCTTCTTCTGCACTCAACAGGTGAGTGGAATGTTAAATTATTAGCACCCGATCTGCTAGTTCTAGGGCTACAAAGAATAGTTCTTTATTTTATCACACAAATAGCTAATTGTATGACTGAAGCATTTAAGAACAGAAGAGGTAGAGGTGTAAAAGACATCAGTCACAGTTATCTCCTCTGAAAGTAATGATGTTCATTATACAGCCAGACCCTGTGGTGAACGAAAATGAAGGTGTCATTTGCAAAGTGGAAAGTAAGTGCTTTTCGGAGGGCCTGGTATGCTAAGCATACTCTTCCACTTAGTGAGGAAGGCAACTGTAAACCACCTCACTCCTCGTTTAACTTAGTAAAGCCACTAGAGCCTTTCATAGAGCCTCTACAGCCTTTCATGGATGATGAACTAAACAACAAAAAACACTTCCCTTCTTCTTGTTCTCCTTGTAATCCGTTCTCCACACCATCACAACCACCACCTCAAATTCTTTTTTCTCCTCTAACTTTCTTATCAGAAACTCTTCTCCAAACTTTCAAATCATTTCCCTTCTCCCATTCTCTACTCCATCAAATGACTTACTTATTTAACTACATAACAAGTTTTCATTCATAATTTTTTTTTCATATCGCAATGAAATTTTGAACAAAAATATCATTCATTTTAAAATAGAACTTCACTTTTTCTGTTTCCATATATCAAATCAAAGCATTGAATTGATGAAATATATATTTTTTAAAACACTCTGATTGCTTGTGAAATTCAATTTAATATTTATAACTTTTATTACTTTTTCAACTTGTCATTTACAGAAATTGTAATTTATTTCTGGTTCAGAAAAGTTGTAATGTTACATGTTATTGAATACAACTTTTTTAAAAATTTGTTGTTGCTTCTTTGGTGTTATATCAGTTCTGACCATAGTATAGTGTCAACATTTCAAAAATTTCTGTTATTTTAAAATCAAATTTCTTTACATTTGTTCCTTAAAAAACCCAATAAAATTATATTGGTTAAAAGTTTCTCTACGCATAATAATATAAAATCATATAATAATGAAACAGTCACATGCCTTTATACTACCAATGTAAATAATAAAAACACCGCCTGATTTTATCATTAGTGGATGACACTAATTGAAAATCAACCTATTACTGATTTTGATGAGCAAAATACGGAAAAATCATTAAATTCTGTACAAAACATATTTCGAAATAAAACTTACATTTTTAACATTCTAATCTTAATTATATAGTACACTTTTGGTCTCATATTCATACATTAAGGTTGAGATCTTAAAAAAATACTTTTTTTATTAAGAGAGCCCAGCATGCCATGAAAACTTGTAAGAGTTAAAATTTCCCATATTACCCTACTGCCCATACCTGTATACCCCGAGGTATCCTAACTTATATAAGTTCTAAGTTCAATTTTATACGATTTTCGTTCCTAAATTATTTTGTTTCTCTGTCTTTTCCTCTTTATCAGCCTCTTCCTTTCCCTCTTTCTCATTCTCTTCCTGCTCCTTCTTTTTCCTTACTCACTCTCACTCTAATCTCTTCTCCCTTTTTCTGGTTAGCTATCTCTTTCTCTTTCTTCCCCGCTCCCACTCTTATCTTTCATCTTTCCTTTCCTCCTCTGCTGTTTTTTTCTTATCTTTCACTCTCTCTCGCTTTCCCCTCTTTCACTCTCATCTCTCTCCCGCCCCTTTTCACTCTAGCTGCCTGTCTATTTCTCTCACTCTCTCGTTTCCCTCTCCCACTCAAATTTCTCTCCCGTCCTCTCAATCTAGTTGCCTCTCTCTTCCTTTCTTTCTCTCGCTCCCTACCTCTCTCATTTATATCCTCTTTCACTCACTCCCTACCTTTTTCATTTTCATCCTCTTTCTCTTTCTCTCTCCCTCCCTCTACCTCTTCCTCATTCCCTTTTTGTCTGTTACAAAAGTTCACGTAAAATTTAAAAATTTTACCTTAAATAAATTTATATCAAATCTGTCAATAAAATTCTAAAGGATACTTTTCATAATTTAACGGAGTACGGTACATGCGATCTTATAAAATTTACCCTAACGAAATTCATGTCATAACCAAAAGGAATTAGTTACAAGAAAAAAAAACAAGCTAGTATGGCAGACACGATAAGTCGGTCGACGGTCGATTTTAGTTAAAATGTAAGCCGCGTGGAAACGAAGCAAAAGTTAAGATAGATTGTTCCTCATCTCTGGTACGTAAGGCACGAATTCTCTTTGATATGTACACACAAACACACACTCACAAACCCTTAGACTTAACCGTCTCTTGTGGCTAACCTATGAATATTACATACGCAGTAGTTCTCTTTACAAAACACAGCATGTATTTTCTGTGGTGCTAGCAAATGGAAATAGGAATTGTGAATTAAGTGAGAGGGATCTTCATCCCTTATTTTAACACTTTTGTTCTTCTTAACCTTCAACTATACTTTCAATACTTTCTCGTTCTATTATCTAGATAGATACAAAATCTGTTGTGAAAAATTCACATGACTTTCTCTGGCCAATATAAATAATTACAAATGTAATCTAATTTCAACCGTGAGTTAATGACGCAAAATGAAAATCAACCCTTGAACAACCATTCGAACAATTACGAGATCTTTCTAAAAAAAGTGCCATTACTCTCGAACCCCAAAAAAGGAATCAAAATAAAAAAGTTCCTTTCATGAGACGACGCGTCTCATGGCTGATGGGGCAATTTTTAAAACCCCTAACCTTTGACTTGTACTATTGTAAAAATACAATATTGTACAAACAATGGAAGTTATGGTAATTCCCAATTACTATAACTTCCATTACTCAGTACAAGCCATTTAATAATGCCTGGAAAAAACCCATTGTTAGAATAAGTTACATTAGAAAAGTAGTTAGACAATAAGTTGTAAATATAACCAACGGTCAACCATATGATTCATTAGGCCGGGGTATTTCTCCCTCTGTGTTTTTTCTTCCACCTACCAACTTTCAGCCAATCATTGGGGTAGTTCTCCTTTCCATTGGCCCTCCAGGTTGGTTGAACGGTTGGTGGGAGAGGGAGGCTTGTCAACCAGAGGTTTCCTGGTTTGAACCCACGAAATTCACAATCAGTTCCCTTGGGACTTAAGTATGAAATAGAGGAGTTGTTAAGAAGGAGAAGAATTTAAAGAAGACACTAGGAGAACGAGGTTGAACAGGAGAACGAAGAGAAGAAGAAAGGGGAGACAGTTAATTCGAAGTAATTCATTCGCATATTTTATTATGGGTTTTTATTTCTTGTTTTTACATTAAGGATGCGGCAAAAAAGGTTGGCTATATTTTAAAATAGGTTAGGGTAATTTAAGGATAATTTTGCTTGTAGTTAGGTGATTTAGTTAGTAATTTATTATTCATTAAATATTTACTTTAAGTAAGGAGATATAGTTTTTTATTTATTTTACCATGCTCTTCAGACAGAGCTGGCGCCCAACAATTATTATTAATTATTTTTCAGTTCACATTAAGTATTTGCCCACCGATCGAAGTTGGTACAGACATATGGCAAAACCATTAGTGATTTCTGTATCAACTTCTTAAGAGGAATCGAATGACATAATGTTTTTTCCAAATTCCGACTTTGATTTCTTGACTTTCGGTTTCACGCCATTTCCGGTTGAAACCGGAACTTCAAACCCAATCGAAGCTCACTAACGTTCTGTGTAGATTACGAATCCGCAAACCATTTGTTACCATCTCTTGTAGTTTCTAGGGGTGACGGACGGACGGAAGGACGCCAGAAAATGATAGATGGCAATTTAAAAAATTTCCACTTAGTCATTTCTAATGTTTTCGATTTCGTAGAATTCCTATTCAAAATATATAATTTATCCAAATCTATCCCTGTTCAACACACTCCATCTCATTAAATACACAATATTTTACAATAAACAATCTATTACATCAATCATTTCCAGAATAACGTTGCAAAATTAAATTGAGTTTTGTTCAATATTCGATGGATCGGGCGTTGGGACGCTAACCATAAACTATCTACATCCGATTCACGGGACCCTAAAATTAAAATGTTTAATTTATAGTTTAAAATATAAAATCACTCAAATTGAACTTACGGTTTAAATAGTGATAGGTGGGCAATACGTTCTCACATTTTATTAAAAATGAAACACGGGGAAAATTCAAGCAATATTGATAAAAATAGATTTTGTAAAAAATAATATCTGTGCATACAGGCCTTTTTTATGACACAAAATAAAACGCAGAATTGGCTGTATTCAAATGAAACACCCAAAGGAATCCATTGGAACAAACCCGGACTGAGTTACAGGAAACGTTTTGTACATCAAATAAAACGAAACAACGTTTCCTACCCTTTGTACTCGATGTAAATTTTGAAAAAGCACTTTTTGTTGAATAGATAATGAATATTTCTTTGAAAATCAGGATTATATTTATTTTTGTTTGGTTTTTTTAAACTTTCTCAGAGTTTTTACAAACATTGTGATCGGCCAAATTTTCTTGATACCCGAATTTCAACCGATTATGACCAAAGAGCCAAAATTAGTTGTTACTTTCTCTTTCCGTATATGAACATTTGTTGCCTGACAATTTTTATCGATAATTTCCAATCACTTCATGATTAATAGCTCTTTGAACCTTAAAATAAAAACCCTCATTTAATTTATCCCCTGTGTGTGAGGTTACGGTGTGCATCACCTTCAATCTTGACCGGTGGGCAAATACTTTAGTACGGATTTGAAACAACAAATAATAATAACAAAATATTCAACGCCAGCTCTATCAGTACAGCATGAGAAAATGAATGCTACGTTTCTTTGCATTCAAATACAATATTTTTAATGTATCACTTAATAACAAACTTATTCTTAAATTACCCTAACCTATTTTAAAACATAGCCAACCTTTTTCTGCCACGACTTTAAAAAAATACAAAACTTATAAAACTCTTAAAATACGCGAGGAAGTTACCTCTACTAAATATTTTCCCCCTTTTTTCTTCTCCTCGTTCTCCTAGGCACTCCTCGATCTCTTAGTCACTTCTTCAAATACTGGCTCCTTAATTTAATTTCCTCCTCCTTAATTTATGTTATTGACAAGAATATTAAATTTTTGAAAATAATTTTATAAACAGTTGAAATAGGAACACACTGTAATATCATTGTTGAAAATTTGGTAAACACATAAGATTGACATAAATATTGAAACCTTCAAGCTCTGATTTGACAATATTAAGATTTATTTCGAGGTAGAAAACTTTTAGCCTTACTCCTACTGAAATCAATATGAACTTTAAGTTTTCGGTCAAAAGGCTTTTCTAAACATTGATCTCAAAACTGATTCACTCTTTCAAACTTATGATAAAAAAAAATGAATTTGTGATTTTTTAACTTTTTCCAATTTAGTGCTTTTGTTTATTTTTGTACTATTTTCTCCATTAAGGTGTTAATGCAAATGAGCCTTTTATTCTCGTATAAGCCCAATATTAGACCACGCGAAGTGGCTTTAAAAGTTTCTGGAAGCTCTTTTTGTAGTTCTCATTCTCCGAATTTGTTCACTGTAGGCTTTTCTCCTCTTTTCTGTCCACCTGGTCTTCTGTTTTTGCTCTTCATGGAAGCCCTTAAAGTCCGTAACTAGTTGTCTGAATTTCGTTCGGTTCATTAAGTTTTGCCGATTTATTCCAGTTTTCTCAATATCCTTTTTGATTTCTTTTAACCATTTATCCGACACTTCAGGTCTATTGTTTAGTGTCTTAAATATTCGTTCTGTCAACTGTTTGTCATCCATTCTATACAGGTGTCTGTAGAATTTTATTCTTATTTTTCTAAACGTTTCCATTAATCGTTCATTTTCCTTGTACAATTCTTCTCGACATCGTAACCTATATTGTCCTTCTACTATCTTCGAGCCCATTATCTTATGGAGGATCTTTCTCTCAAATTTTCTGCTTCTCTTACAAATGCTTTCCCGGTCATTGTAAGGCACTCTCGCGTACAGACACAAATTTTATCACAGTATTATAATATCAAATCTTGGCTTGTCTTGAGAGTTTTTTTTCTTATACAAGTGGTGAGTTTCTCGAAATATACAGGCCATCGTTCCTCGTCTGTTGTTTTTAGCTTCCTTTTCCCTGGTCTTTGGTTGAATTATTTCCCCGAGGTACTTGAAGCTATCAACTTTTCCAATTTTTCCGTATTGTGTCTTCAATTGACGCGGGGCCAGTTTTGATGTTCGTAATGTATTTAGTGTTCTCGAAAGAAATCTGTAGTCTTGCTTTTTCTGCTTGTTCTTTCAACACGTTGATTTGTTGTATTGCTGTTTTCGTGTTTTTAGAAACGATTGCTAGTTCATCTGCAAAAGCAAGACAGTTTATCTTAACATCGTTCTTTGATTCTCCAATTTGAATTGTATTTAACAATCCATTATTGGCATGTTCTATTTTCCATTCCTAAATAACTTTGTCTTTTCATGTATTTTCAATTTTTGATTTTTCAAATAGGGAAAATTTAAACAAAGTAAAATTTTGAATTTCAGATCTTCAGTTATTCAAATTTCAGAAAATTAATAATTAGCGATTGAATAAATCAATGAAGGGCTTCCGCATTTATTATGTAGATCTTTGTAGACATATTATAAATATTTAAAACTAATTCTTTTAAAAATTTAAATTGGAAACGCGTTTACGGTTCGTTATATTTGATTGATTACCTTGTAATTTGACGACAGAGTAAATTCCCAAGTGAAGATACAGGAGGGAGGTAACTGAGTTAAATTTAATTAAAATTTTAGGCATCAGTGTATAGCTGTTTTTACAACGTAGTCCGCCAACAAGGATGCTGTATTTCCCAGTTGACACTTTACACACAAAGTTTTTATTTCCTGCCATGTAATTCGCTTATTAACATTGTTTTGTTTTAATAAACTTGTTACATGAAACTCAGGCAAACATGTTTTTTTTTAAATAAATTTCGTACTCAATGTAAATATATATATATATTTTTTTTAATCCCTATGAGTGTGCGTGGCAATCTATACAATTTCAGAACAATGAGCAACGCCACGACCCAATGAGATGAAGATGATGTGTATGACGTGTGAATAATTTTTAGTCTCGTACAGACTCAGGTCAAACATTCCTGAGAGAGTATAGTTAATTAAAACCCACTCATCAAAGTACACCGTAAACTACTGTCTAGTATTCAAATTCGTATAAAGTACATTAACTAGGATTAAAACAAGGAAAATTTGTCTCCAAAAACTAGAATTGGTGGATTAATGTAAATATTAATAAAAATATCTGTTGTGAAAACACTAACACGATTTTCTACTGCCAATGTAGATAATGAAAAAATAACCTATATTTTATTTGATCATTAGTAAATAATGTCAATGTAAAACCTAACCTAATTTTAATAATGAGTGAATGACATAAAATGAAAATCAACCTCAGTTAAACTTATTAATCTAGTGTAAAACACTCACATGACTTTCTCTTGCCAATATAGATAATGAACAATTTAACCTATGTTTTTAATCTTGAGTAAAGAATGTAAAATAAACAACAAAACCTACGGAGTGTGATCGAAAAACACGGAATAATTTTACTACGAATGAACTGCAGACACTATGTCCATTTGAAGCAAAAAGTTCAATAGTCTGGTTCTTTGAGATATCAGTGTCAAGTTTGAACATGTTGCGACTTGTCAGTCGGCTTCCAAAGCCGGAAGAGTGAGGTCATGTTTACCGAGTCTGTCGTGCATCATAAATAAATATGAACTTGATGACACCTTATACGTTTTAACCTGAAAATTTTAGTAAAACAGATCCCATAACTGTATCTTACAACCTGATTAAAAATATACAATATTTTTCGTCACGGAGAAACGGCTTCAATGCGCAACGTATAATGTAAGAACCGGTTTTTAACACACGTTACATTACAAATGTTGACAAAATATTGACTAACAAACAAAAGGGTTAGCTGAAATTCGTTTGGAGAAAGTTCTTGTTTTATATATGATTCAAATTCTATTTTTTTCTGTCTGAATATTCGTATCTTCAGTATCATTGATGTCCAATTGTTGGATTGGCGGGTAAAGTTAATTCAAATTTATTGGAGCGTTTGAAATTAATTCATTTCCCAAACTAGCTGCTACATATAAAAATACAGGTGAATAAATCAAACGCAGAAAGTTTTCAAACGGAAACAAACACAATACAATTAAATACGAATAGAATATTCTCCGACAAGTAATCGATTTTACACTTTCACAACAAAAAATTAAGATTAGGTTGGTAGACAAAATAAGTAGTTTAGAGGTTTTTAAACGAGCGGATAAAGAAGAAGTATGTGGAAACATCTTATCAAGAGAAGGGATAGACTAGTAGGGCATCCAGTCATATCCACTGCTCTATCAATAATAAAGGGTAATGTTGAGGGAGTAAATTGCGCGAGGAGGCAAAGATTAGAATATTTAAAGAAATTTACGAAAGATGTAGGGTGTTGCAGGTATGTAGATATGAAATGACTTGCGTAAGATAGAACAGCTTGGAGAACTGCATCAAACCAATAGAGACTGACGACAAAAAAATTGTTACATTGACAAACACAACTATCCAGCCGGTGCATATGTCACAACATAAGTTTTTTACGGGTCAACTCAATGCAGGAACTTCATTATATTAAATAATTTTTAATTATCAATTCGTAGTAGTTTATGGCTCAAAAGAAATGAAATCTGCCGCAGCGTTTGTCACCTTAGCAATTTTCGTAATCTGTGGAAAAATTTTATTTGTTTACCGTCTTCTTGAACAATAGGGAATGACTTAATCCTTAAAAAATGGATTCTTGCTAATGGACTATTATATTCATAGAGGACGGCGCACGGAAAATACTGCCTTAAATTATGGCAATTACTTCATGAATACTGATGGCGTCATCAAAAATTAAATCATTTTTAAAACCCCGTTTTGTATTCATTTTAAGTTCAAGTTAACAGTTGGATTATAAAGTACCTACTTTGCAAACAAACTACTGAAAAGTCCTATAAATATTTCAACTTTCATCTGTAAAGAAAATGGGCGGACATCCTACTAACGTTTTCACATATTTTTCAAGCAGATTATCATTTATAAACATGCTCATAACAGGCAGGTAGAGCCTTAAATTATTTGCACTCGATCTGCTAGTTCCAGGGCAACAAAAAATAGTTCAGTTATAGGACTGAAACATTTAAGAACAGTAGAGGTATAGGTATAAAAGATACTAGTCAGAGTTATTTTCTCTGAAAGTAATGAATTTCATCATACAGCCAGACCCTTTGGTGAATGAAGTGAAGGTGTCATTAGCAGGGTGGAAAACCCATTGGAAAATAACCCATTTTCCATTGTTAATAATCTTAACCCATTTTTTGTGGAATCGTTGTTTTAGGTCATGAACCGAAAGGCTGGTTTGAATCTCTAGCGGCTTTACTACGTAAAACGTGAAGTAAGGTCGTTTACCAGCTTTCCTCACTGAGTGGAAAAGTATGCTTATTAGCATGCCAGGCCCTCTTGAAAAGCATCTACTTTCCACCCTGCAAATGACACCTTCACTTCATTCACTATAGTGACTGGGGGTATAACTTGTTGTATATTGTGGAATTATCAGGCACTTTAGTTAATTTACAAACAAAAGAGTTGGCTTTAAACACGTTTATCTTCGATGGTAGTGTCTGTTAACGTTTGTTTCTTAGGTTTTTTATCCAATCTCATAAAAATAATCACCATTTGACCAAAAGAAATTATCGAAGAGAATAATTATGTATAAGCAAGTGTTACCATATTTATATATTAACGTAAGAGTATAAATTATCCGATCAAAACGTTTTTTTTTGGTATTTAACGTCCGACTGTTCTGCCTGATGTTACTGCTAATGCAGACGGTGAAGGATGAAATGATTTTTTGTAACTTCTGAAAATATGCCGTGCCTGAGTAGGTTTCGAACCCAAGACCGCATGATGAGAGGCGAGCACGTTACCAACTACGCCAATGCGACCGCCAATCAAAACTTAAAAGAAAGAAAGTAACGTGAGGGGGACGACATTTTTATTTTCTCAAATGATTGACTTTAAATCAGAGTCACTATTAATAATATTTTACATTGGCCAGAAAAAGTCCGTGAGTGTTTCACATCAGATTTTTACCTAAATAATTAGCTCCCGAGGGATTGTCGTAGAATTATGAATATCATTTTGTATAACCAAAGAATAAATCGGGAAAAAATTGTAAAAGAATTAGCGAGAAATTTATTTTTACCATTTGCCCGAATCATTAATTTAAATAAAGCCAATTCACTGAAATTATATTTTATTAATTTAAAAAAATTGTGGACGTGTTCGGATTCAGAATATTTTTCTATCAAAGGTGTTGTAAAGCGGGATTGAAGTGTTGAACTCCGATCACGTATTTCACTGGAAATTTTCTGATCTTCTTCCGCTATATACCAGTACTATCACGGGATACTCCTTCCCCTCCCCCAACTATTTTTCTCTCCTCCTCCTTCAACTCTTTTTTTTCGAATACCTTTTTCTATTCCGCACTTTTATCAGAGGCATATCAGGTGACATGAATATTGAATATTTTTCGTCAAAGATTATTTGACGTATTGAATTCTTATGTGACCAGAAATCTTTATATCTCCAGTTCTTTAAATTTAAGGTTTCCTATCAAAGTATTAATATTTAGTTTTAATAAGTAATTGTTCCTACTCAATTCCATCACCATGTCTCGTCCTCCCAGTTCCTAGTCGGCCGCATCACAACCTCGGGTAAGACAGGGAATTTACTTATAAATTTTCCCATTCCGGTGCACTTTAACGGTTGGGGTATTATTCATACTGTCTCAGGAATCGTCAGCCTGAATCTGTACAAGACTACATCTCATTTACAAGTCATACATATCATTAAATCATGAGGTTGCTGTTTGTTCTTTATCGAACAGGTTGCAACGTACACATCAGGCATTAAAGAATATCCCATTACTTTACTAAAATCATAACAATATAGTATTTCTTTCCTTACAACTTAATTTTTTTTTAAATTTATCTCAATATTTACAGGGAAAGGGAGACTTTTTTGTTCACGTTTAGTCTTAGCTCTCGCTGGACTGATTCCGGTCAAGCTTTCTTACTTTCTCTTACCCTATGGGAACACAACAAGCATGTTTTAGCGATTAATCTGTATGTGTGTACAAAATATCTCAAGAACAGAATATCGTACGAAGTTGAAACTTGGAACTTAAGTCCCCATTAGTTAGTATACTTAAGTTACCATTTTCACGGAGCAACATCTCCGTGTCCTTATAGTTTATTCCGAAGGGTTAGTAAAGACTTTGTCTATGTTGCACCCTCGATCACCTCTGGATGTAGACTTGAGCCAAATAGACCAATGATTGTTGAGGTCGCTTACTATTTTGTTAAATTATAAATTAACTTCATTTCTCTAAATTTAAATACCTTTATAATTAGTAAATAAAAATAAATCTAAGTTGCGGGAGTTAGCAGTAAAAAGTCTCTTTCGAAAAGGAGAAGCCACCCCTTTTTCAAAATTTACACTTTTTTATTTTATTTTTAATGCGGTCTGGCTGATGTGTAGCATAGGATCCGATAGGGCTGGAAAAATCCTATGTGATAAAGGTTCCAGTCACAGTATGACCTCAATATGCAGGATTTGAACCAATCCTCGTGAAGGTGTTTGGGTATGTGAGTGCGGCCTGTTTGTGGAGGGTGGATTATACAAGCGCTGAGTGGACCCGGTTTTTATTTTGGTTTTGTTAACGTGTGAGATCTCATTCCTCGAGGAAGCTCCTACTTTTACACAGTTGCGTACGGAGGGGCTTCAAAAGATACGATGAGGGAACTAGAGTGTCGGCTCGCCTGCTTGTGCCCTCCATGAGGGTGTCTGTGTTCCACAATCTGCAATATTGATTCTGTTTAATTTGTCGCTTGGGGCTTGAAGACGTGTGCTATATATTGCTGTCACAATATGGGCAACTTACTGAAAGGTAAATCCAAAAAGAAGCTCTGTTCTCGGTTTTTAATCTAGTGAGCTAAAACTAGGTACCATTAGGGAATCCGAATCGAACATTTTCATCAAAATCGGTCAACCGGAAGTAGTAGTTTATTCGTAAAATTTTTCACTATTTTGCGATTTTTTTAAAAACTAAGGTACTTAAGTGTCACGACTGCTGAAATTCTTGGGAAAGCTGCGCTCTCGTGGTATAATTTTTTTAAGATTGCGGCTTTAATAATATGCTTTTTAACAAAAGCATAACAAAAGCCTACACAATCAAAGTTATAGCAAATTAAAAAACCCACGTTTATTTCAAGCATTATTTTCTACAGATCTTAAGTTATCGTCCAGCACTGATTTTCCATATTATTAAGTTTTACATTGTTTGATTTTCTTTTAGCCTGATTCATTCATGATTAAAATTAGGTAGTTTTTAATTTTACATTGTTCAGTAATAATTAAACATAATTTATAATTTTTACTATTTACATTGTCTTGTGAGTGTTTCACACCAGATTTAAAAAAAAAATTATTTACGAATTGAGATGACTTAGATGGGGACGTATGCTGGAGGCTGAATGAAGCATTATTGTCATACTTGAGTACAGGATGCTTGTAATCAACCTACTTAACTTTTAAAGCGACAGTCTACAACAGGCGCGCGCGCGCACACACACACACACACACTGCAGAGGCGGGTATAAAATAAATGTTAATGCAAACTACACTAACATTTTCTCCAATAATCAAGTACAACTGCGTTTCCCTTAGCGCAACTGGGTTCTCCGTTAGGTGTCCCGGGTTTCATTCCCGATCAGTTCTTGCATTTTCCATCACTCATTCTCATGTTAAACAAGGTACTGAGCATACCAATATCTTTACATTTTTACACATTTAAAATTCAGCAGTTTTTGAATAAGGCATTTAATTTTGGGAGTTTTTTAAAGTTTTTACCTCAGTTTGTCATCTGTTGAGATTTCTTTTCCGTTGTTTCGGCTTTTATTATGGCTTTGGGGATTCTGTCTTCCGTTTTAGCTCTGCATTTCTGGTTGATAGACCAGGGTGACTGGTTGTGTGGGCTTTAAAGGGGCCAGATCTTCCAGAACTTGTCATTTTATTTTCTTTAATAACCTCTCTGCTTAAGTTTTTATTTATATTTGTATTAGGGAAGGTCTACTGGTTTCTTAAATGTTTTCTTACTGGAGGCGGTTATTTTATTATTTCAAGGATTATTTGTTCCATATTTTCGTAGTTTTTCTTTGTTCAATCAAGTGGGTTTTTCCGATCCGTTAACAGGTTTGTGTCTTAACACTTCCTATTTATTTCGGTGCATGTTTTATTTCATTTTTGCACGTATGTTATGTTATGTGATAGCAGTTTCATGCGTATATTTTTACTTTCTCTTACCTATATGAATGTAGGTAAGGAACGTATTGTTTTCATGTCAATTTTTCGAAATCGAGTTTTCACCGGATCTGCACGTTTTCAGACCCCCTGAACCCCAAAAACATGTTTTTAGCGATTGGTCTGTGTGTATGTGAACAGAATATCTCAAGAACGAAAGATCGTACGAATTTGAAACTTGAAACTTAAGTTAGGTACCATTAGAGGATCTGACACGAACATTTTCATCAAAATCAGTCCCGGGTTTCCAGAATTACTAAACCTACTATAACAAAAACCTACATTGACTGAGTTATTCGTGTCATTTTTCTCTTTCTTACGATTTTCTCAAAAACTGCTCCTACGATTTTTTTTTAAATTACCTCATTTACTAAATTTTTTATGCTCTACAAGATAGGGTAGGCGCCATGTCTGCTGAAATTCTTGGTAAGGCTGTCCTCTCGTAGAAAAACATGGTTCTTTAAATTGCTTAGTATGCATTTTAGGGCAAAAGTGTATATAATTAAAGCTGTAGAAAATTTAAAATCCTCCAACTTTGATTTTAAATTTATTTTGTTTATCGCTTAGTTTAGCGGTAGTTAGTGATTTAATGGTTTTTTCATGAAAATTTGTAAGTCATTGGATTATTAAAGATTTCAGCCTTAGTATGCATTTTACAACAAAAGTGTATATAACCAAATTTATAGGGAATTAAAAAATCTACAACTTTTATTTTGACCATTTTCTCTACAGAGCCTAGTTTAGCGACAAAAGTTATTTTCCGTATTATTAAGCCAAACTGAGATTAATTTTGGATCATTCGCTCATGATTAACCCACCGGGTTAGTCTAGAGGTATAGTCGTCGCCGCGAGTCAGCTATTCAACAGCTGATTTTCGGAGACGAATGTTCCTGGTTCAAATCCTAGTAAAGGTAGTTATTTTTTTACAGATTTGAATACCAGACAGTGGTTACCGGTGTACTTTAATAGTTGGGGTTAAATTAACCATAATCTCTCATGTATAGTTGCCCTGTGTCTGTACAAGACTACACCTCATTTCACGTCATACACATCATCCTCATATCATTGGGTCATGGGGTTGCTTATTCTTCTGAACTGAACAGATTGTAACGTACACAAATTAGAAAAAAACCAAAACATACTGTAACACTCATGATTAAAATAACGTTATGTTTTTTGATAAAAGTTAAAGATATTTTTTAATAAAATTAAAAGTGCGTGGGGTTTATTTCTGCTTAATCAAGTTATAATTAAATTAATTTTCCAAGAAGAAGTTATTTGTTAAGTCATGTGAATCGGATTGTTGTGATATTGTTAGAATACTTATTACCATTTGTATAACCGGCAGTGTTTTTTGAACCGTGAACAATATCAAACACAATACAAATGTCAATGTCTAGTTCTATTTTTAAGTCGTTTTTACATTTTACAGATCATATAACGATTCGAAAAGAATCTTCGACATTTTCTTTTGTTATCATTATACATAGTACTAAAATAAAAGAATTTAATATCTAGAGGACTAAATTGATGACCTTTAACATTTTTTAAAGATTTTGTACAGGAAATTAGCAACTGAGTTCACCCCTATGATACGATTTCCATAAAAATTTGCTTTAAAATACCCTCACGACTTTTTCTTACTAATGTAAATAATGAAAAACAAACCTAATCATAAAAATCCCTTTCATGAGAAAACGCGTCTCATGGCTGGTGACAATTTTTAAAAAGGCTTACCTTTAATTTTTGACCAAAATTATTAGTGATTTCTGTATCTACTCTTTAAGAGGAATCGAATCACACATTTTTTCCGAATTCGGACTTTGATTTCTTGACTTCCCCACTAAAATGTTTTGTAGATTACGAATTCAAAAACCGTTTGTTGCTATCGACTGTAGTTTCTGAGTTTGATTTCTTGACTTCCGGTCGAAACAAAAACTGGGAACCAAATCCATGCCGTCTAACTTTTTATGTATATAAAGAATCCGAAAACAGCTTGTTGCTATCTCTTGTAGGTTCTGACATCTCGGTGTGACGGACGGACGGACAAAATGTTAGATAACATTTTAAAAAAGTAAAAAATTGCTACCAATCATGTGTATTAAGATGAAATTATCGCTTTTTTTGATTTATATTATATGGTGATGAGTATTTGAGGAAGTAATTACATTATAACTTAATACTTTTAACGAACTTACTTTAATACTTTTTTGTAATACTTTTAACTTTTTTGCATAATAATGAATTGTTATACATTATGCAATCAGAGATCAGGTACGGTACAGTACCAATTTACATTACGACACTATATTATAATCTTTCTTTTTCAGAATATTTTAAAATTATTTACGGAACAATTATACAAAAAAATTTGGTATGAAACACTCAATTGACTTTCCCTTGCCAATATAAATAATTAAAAATATAACCAATGAGCACTGCATCTTAAAATTATTATAATTTATAAAGCTTATCTCCAGTCTGTTTGGGTGTATGCCTGCCAAATCTATGGAACTGTTAACACGTCCGTAATTTAAAAAAATCCAACGATATCAGTGAAAATTATTACGACTAATTATACAAGTATTAATGCTCTCTTTTACGTTACAAACGACCCTTTGCACAATTATCTCGAATTTCCGTACGTAAACGAATTATTTCATGAAATTTACACAACATTCCGTAAGAAATTACCTCATAGCGACGAACTTGTACGCAACCTGTACCTACTACACCTTCCCGGAAATCCCCGTAGACGTCTACGCTGATGGAGTAGGGATAACATTTTTTATAAATAATTTCCGATATCAGGCCTCCACAAAATTATGTAAAGAATTTACGAAAATTTACAGCTTTATTTATGATTTCATAATCATCTCTTTCACTCGTTTTATAAACTGCTGTAAATTTTACTAATAAAGTTACAAGAAATGCAATAGTAGGTACAAAATATTTACAAGAAAATTACAATAAAAGGCAACTTCACTACTGCATGGCTGATCAGATGGCAATTTGTTTAGATTAGCAAGGTTTCTGTGTATTTGTAATCTTTTAGTGCATGATGGTAAAACAAAATATCAAATACCGAGTGAATCATATGTAGGTTTCCCCATGAGATGGAACATTTCATTTTGATTAGTTGGTAATAGTGTAATGTTGGCAGCATCACGTACAACATTCATTAGTTGTCTATAACAGTGGTTAATGTGAGGTACGTCTCCGTGTAGTTACCATTTTTTTCCTTCGTAAAGATACTTTTAAAATATTTACAACTGAACAACGAGTTTATATGCTTCAGTTGTAGTGGAAGCATCATAAAAATACTGCTAAAGTACTGGAAGAACTTAGTGATAAGTATCCAAGTGTGTCGTTACCAACTCGGCAAAATTGACAAAAGTTAATAAGAAATTTGAAAACACAGGAAGTGTATTAAATTCCCCGAAGTGTTGCCGTCTATGATCAATTTGCAATGACGATAACCTACAAAAGGTTGCTGAAGCGTTTGTATCCAGTCCTGGTAAATCAACTCGTAAGGCATCTTCTGAACTAAGGTTATAACGAACTAACGTGCAAAGGACGATGAAGGAATTAAAATTGAAGCCATTTCGTCCAACTTTAGTCCACGCACTTCATGAGGACGATAGTGACAGGCGGTTGGAAGAGACAGTCGCTATCCGTGCAGAAGCCGATCCAAACTTTTTTCTATCAATTTAATGGTCTGAAGAGGCATATTAATCGGGATAACTGCGTGTACTGGTCGGATACAAATTCTCATATTGTAATTCAAAAAGAGCTTAATGTGCCTAGTGTTATGGTATGGGGAGGTATTTCGAGTGCTGCACTGATAGATCCTTATTTTTTTTTGAGGGAAATGTTAACTCAGAAAATCACTTACAAATGCTACAGGAAGTAGTTTTTCCGGAACTTGAAAACAATCCTGTTTACAATATCCATTTGCTCATCTGGCAACAAGATGGCACCCCAGCACATTTCGGTATCGAAGTTCGTGAGTTTTTAAATTCCAAAGTTGATGAATGGATTGAACGTCGTGGTACAATCGAATGGCCTGCGTGCTCGCCAGACTTAACGCCATGTGATTTTTTAATGTGGGGCATTGTAATGGAACTAGTGTAAGCCAAAAAACCTGCACGAACAAAAATGTTTAAAATGTTCAATTGAAATTGCATTTGATTATGTAAATAACGATAAAATGTTACTGTTGAAAATTTGTGAATCAGTTTTTAAGTCGCTGTATAAAGTGTATAGAATCATGGTGGACATTTTGAACACCTGCTATAACATTTTCAAGGTAATATACGTAAATGTCTACAGTTCATATAATAATTTTGTTTTTTTTTGTATAAGTTTCTTATTCTATTAACCTTTCTTTCAATTTCCGTAAATATTAGGGAACCGACATAAGGGCCAGTAGTACTGACTACTGACCCTTATGTAGTACTGGAAATAAATTATTTTTGTGTTGAGAAAAACTCCATTACGCGAGTAATCGTGTTACTATTTTCACGTGCACACTTACTTTACTTTACTTTACTTTTACTTTATTCGGCTCTACAGTCCTGGGTGAACTTTGGCCTCCTCTACATGTCGCCTCCAGATATCGCGTTGCTGGGCCCTCCTCCGCCAGTTTGACACTCTCAGCCTACGAAGATCATCCACCACGTCGTTCAGCCATCTTCTCCTTGGTCGTCCTCTTCCTCTTGTTCCAATCATCATTTCATCCATCATTCGCAATGGGCCTCTCTCCTCACTCATTCTCACCACATGTCCCAACCATTCAATTCGTCTTGCCTTTATGGAACGTACTATATTTTCTCTTCCAATTGCTTCGTCAATCTCATTATTACGCCTAGCTCTCCAGTTTCCTCCATCGCATATTGGTCCCCATATCCTTCTGAACATCCTTCTTTCAAACGACCTCAACGCTCTCTCATCCTTACTCAAAATTGTCCACGTTTCAGCACCATACGTCACAACCGGTTTTACTAATGTCCTATACATCTTTTCCTTTGTTCTTCGAGATATTAATCTACTTTTGAAAATTTTCTGATTGGCATAATATGCACGACTGCCCATCATAATTCTGTTACATATTTCAAGACTGGTTCTGTTATCTGCCGTCAGCATCACCCCAAGATATTTGAACTTACTGACGCCTTCCACTTCGCAACCATCTGAAATTTTCAAGCTGTTTACCTGTCTTCTTTGTTCATTTGCAGACATTCTCATGTACTTGGTTTTATCAATATTTATCTCTAGGCCCAGCTTTCTAGCTTTATCCCTCAGTGTGCAAAAAAGTTCTTTAAGGCTGTCCTTATTCCTTGATATTAAAACTACATCGTCTGCATAGGCCAGGACTTGACACATTCTATTAACTATTGTCCCTCTCAGACCTAGCTTTCGAATTACTACCTCCAGCACTAAATTAAAGAGTGTAGCTGAGAGTGCATCTCCCTGCCTGACACCGGTTGTAACGTTGAAACTTGGACTTAGTTTGTTTCCAATCTTAACCTGAGCTGTTGTACCATCCATTGTCAAACTCACAAGATTGACGAGCTTTCTTGGGATTCCAAACTCTATCAGTATTTTTTTCATTTTGCCTCTCTTAACGCTGTCAAATGCTTGTCGAAAATCTACAAAAAGCATGTGCAGATCTGTGTTGTATTCAAAGCATTTCTCCATGATTTGTTTAATTGAAAAGACCTGATCGGTAGTACTTCTGCCTTGCCTGAAGCCGCATTGATTTTCACGTGCACAATGGAGTGTTAAATTAATAAATACAAATAAAAAGTTGTAATAAGAAAACATAACAATTTTTTGAACATTTATCGATAATAATTCGGTGAAGAGGTTAATTTGTTGAAAATGTTTGTATTTTTATTAAGAAAGTGTGTATTGTTTGTTAACATAAATAAAAAGTCAATACAATATTTCTAAACGATCACGTGTCACTGTGGTAGTGTTATAAGTTTACTTGTTCCATTGGTAACGGCTGCAAAAGGAGAGAGAGGGGGTGACGAGGAGGGAGTTAGAGAGCTGGGAGAGAGAAAACTGGCAAAACTTTCAAAACATATACTTTTGAAACCCTCATTTCTAATTAAGTTGCGCATTAAGGAAACTGTTTCAAAGAAACGACAGAAGAGAAGAAGAAATCAAAAACGCTATTGCTTTTTCGAACAACTTGCACCAACTTTTAACTTTTTAACCAAGGATCTTAAGACTTAAGACGAACATTTAATATTAAATAAGTTAGTACTTACGTTTAATTAAACTTGTTTGTCTATTGTGAAATAAGTTTTTAAAACACATAAGTACAACTTTTCCATTTTTCTAAAGCTTCCACTAAAATCTTCTATGTAAGTTACAGGCAGTCCCTGAAATGCGCGGGTGAATTATTTCGAACGCTTGTTGAATTACATTGAATATATTTATTTCCAATTAAGTTACATGAAAAACAAAAGAAAAATATTATAAACATCTGGTGTGAAACTCTCACCCGACTTTATCTTGCCAATATAATTAATGAACAACCTTATGTTTAATCATGATAAAATAATGTAAAATGAAAAACATAATCTAAATTTAATCATAAGTGGATGACTCAAAATGAAAATCAACCTCTAAAACTTAAAAATATGGAATATCACTAATTGATGCTCAACAAAGTTTTGTAGAAACAAATGCTTGAAACAATAATTGTAGGCTTTTTAATTTCCTATAACTTTGATTACATTACAGACTTTCGTAGTAAAATGAGGCAGCAATCTTAAATATTGCAGGTTTTTTACCGATTTTGATGAGCAAAATACAAAAAAATTCACTAATTAACGCTAACTAAGCGTTGTAGAAAAAATGTTAGAAATAATATGCCTTAACTTAAGATTTTGAATTTTAAAAAAATCTTTTAAATTTTTAAAAAATAATTTAAAAAAAAGTTTTTGAGAAAATTTCAAAGAAGCGAACGCACGAATAAACTACTAGTAGTAGTATATCGACCGATTTTGATGAAAATGTTTGTGCCAGGTCCCGTAGTGGTACCTAGTACCTTAAGTTCCAAGTTTCAACTATGTACCATACTCCGTTCTTGAGATATTTTACACAAAAACAAACCAATTGCTAAAACATGTTTTGGGTCCAAGGGGCCTTAAACGCGTATATCCGGTGAAACCTCGATTTCGAAAAATCGCCTTAAACAATACTTTTCTTCACTATAGACTTATTACAGGGCAAGAGGATGTAAAAATCTGGTGTGAAATACTCACACGACTTTCTCTTGACAATGTGAATTATGTTTAATCATGAGTAAACAATGTAAAATTAAAACCTAGTTTTTTGCCCATAACGGGTAGAAGAAATGTTAAACTATTTGCACTCAATTTGTTGGTTCAAGAGCTACAAAAAATGTTCTGTTTCTTATCAAAAAGTCAGCCAATTGTATGACTGAACTATTTAAGAACAGAAGAGGTAGAGGTGACACTACTCAGAGTTATCTCCTCTAAGAGTAATGAATTTCACTATACAGCCAGACTCTGTGGTGAATTAAGTGAAGGTGTCATTTGCAGGGTGGAAAGTAAGTGCTTTTCGGAGGGCCTGGCATGATGATAAGCATACTCTTTCAACTCAATGTGGAAGGCAATAGTAAACCACCTCACTTCTCATTTTTACTCAGTAAACCTCTAGAGGTTCAAGCCACCCTTTTGGCTGTTGACATAAACAACACAACCTAATTTTAACCATAACCCACCTAGTTGATTTAATGGTAAAATCGTATTAACAGCTAAATTTCGGGGACGATGGTTCCTGTCACTTCCTTGTAAAGGTAGTTACTTTAATACCGGGTTTCAACACTTAACAGTGGTTACCGGTGTACTTTGATGATTAGGGTTCAATTAACCACACTCTTTCAGGAATGGTCCGTCTGAGTCTGTACAAGAATACTCCTCATACATATCATCTTCAATCTCATTTTTTTCATTAGGTCGTGGGATTGTTTATTGTTCTTAAACTGAACAGATTGCAACATCGCACATTAGCGATAAAAAAAAATTATATTATGTGAATTATGCTAACTGAATCCCTGTTTTTGAACAGAAAAATATGAAAAATCATCAATTAGCGCTAAACTAATTAAGCCTCCGTAGAAATAATGCTGAAATTAAAGATGTAGGCATCTAAAGTTTCTATAACTTTATTAATATTGTTGTAGAATGCGTTCTATGGTGCGCAATATTTAAAAAACTCAATTTTTTACTGACTTCTACAAGAAAATACGAAAAATCATTATTTGACGCTAATTTAAGCACTGTAAAAAAAAAAAAAATCTGGTGTGAAACAATCACACGACTTTCTCTTGCCAATGCAAATATATGACAATATAACTTAACATTCATTAGTAATTAAACATTAGAAATAAACAAACAAACTAACCTCAAAAAACATAACCTAATTTTAATCATGAGTGAAAGACGCAAAATGAAAATCAACCTCAGTTTGGCTTCAAAATAGAAAATCAATCTTTCTCGCTAAATTAGGTTATGTAGAGAAAATGCTCTAAATAAAAGTTGTAGATCTTTTAATTCCCTATAAATTTGATTTTTACACTCTTGTCGTAAAATGCGAAGGCTGAAATCTTAAATCAATCTTTTTACACATTTTCTTGAAAAAAAAACTCGTTAATTATCGCTATACTAAGCGTTATACAAAGAAATTTTTGAAAAAGTTTTAGGTTTTGTAATTTTATACAACTTTATTGTATACTTTCTTGGCATAAAATGCATATTGAAGTTGCAATCTTAAAAAGCAATGTTTTTACAAGAAAATAGCCTCCCAAGAATTTCAGCAGACATGGCACCTACCTTATTTTGTAGAGCATGAAAATGTTGTAAATGAGGAGATTTAAAAAGAAAATCGTAGGATCTGTTTTTGAGAAAATTGTAAAAACGTGAAAAATTACACAAATAAACCACTACTTCCGGTTGACCGATTTTGATGGAAATGTTTGTTTCGGGTTCTCTAGTAGAGCCGAACTTAAGTGTCACGTTTCAACTTTGAACGATGTTTCCTTCTTGAGGTATTTTGTTCACACACACACACACACACACACACACACACACACACACACACAGAGACCAATCGCTAGAAACATATTTTTTGGGTTCAGGAGGTCTGGAAACGTGTATATATTTGGAGAAAATTCGATTTTGAAAAATCAACATGAAAGCTATATTTTCCTTCCTATATATCCACATAGGCAAGAAAAAAAATTTAGCTTGACGTAAAAGTTGTAGAATTTTTTTTCTACATTTTTTAACTATAGGCCTACACTGTTTTGCTCTATAATGCGTATTTTTATATTTTATTCGCCTTAGCCTAGTTTTAAATCTCTATCGTACTCTCCACTGAATAAAAAAGAGAAATTCTACCCTAGGACATGAGTTTTAGCTATAGCTTTTGTTGTTTAGCTCATCAGCTGATAGCTGGTTTGAATCTCTAAAGGTTTTACCAATTGCCTTTCTTACTGAGTTGAAAAGTATGCTTGTCAGCCCTCTGAAAAGCACACTCTTCCATCCTGAAAATGACACGTCTAATTCATTCACCACAAGGTCTGGCTGTGTAATGATGAAATTAATTACTCTCAGAGGAGATAACTTTTACTAGTGGGTTTTAACCCACTAGTAAAAACTAGGTGGGTTTTAACCTTTTTACCACAGACCTTGTGGTGAATGAATTAGACGTGTCATTTGCAGGATGGAAGAGTGTGCTTTTAAGAGGGCTGACAAGCATACTGGTAAAGCCCTCTACTGGCATGCTCTAAACTGGTATATACTGGCATGCTGGTTAATGCATAGAGGTGTAAACACCTCTATCTCTTCTGTTCTTAAATGCTTCAGTCATAATTAACTGACCATGTGATAAACAGAACTATGTTTTGTAGCCCTGGAATAGCATATCGAGTGCAAATAATTTAACACTCCACCTGCCTGTTTTGGGCAGATTATCATGTTATAACTCCATAATTACCGTAATTTTGTAATTTATTTATAGTTTTGTGAATATTGGTTATGATTTTTTATTCATGTGATTGTATAATTATAATATTTTATTTGTGATTTTTGTGATTAATTATGAATTTGGGTATTATTTAAGTTAAGAAGTAGAGAAATAGCTGGGTGGGTGCCTTGGGATAAGATACTATTTATTTTTCTTTGGCTTTCCATCCAACTATTTTTCAAATTACTGCTTATGAACCTAACCTATTCCTAAACCTAATTAATCAGGAAGAAAGGTGATGAAAATGTGCAATGAAATATTTCCACCTGCCTGTGAAGGCAAAGACATAGTTAGGTAGGTCAATTTTCTCCACCTCGCACCTTGTAAATTATTATAAATGTATTATAACTTTTCGAATAAATATATGTTTATTAATATTGTAAAAAATAAGGAAATATTGGAGGACCTTGAAAGAGATGGGTATCCCAACTTCATGAAATAGCAGAGAACAAAATTCAAAGGTGGAACAGGTTAGGAGATCAAATCCTTTTGTTCATGATGATTAATGTTGTTTACCGAATAGCGAGAGATTTAATGCGGTTTACCTTCCATCAACTTTTTCATACTCAACAGACTAATCGAATTAATTTTTCAATGATCGGATGGAATGAAATTGATGAAATGTATCAAATATCAAGACCACACCCTAATTATATTACTGAAATTGAAAACGCTTTTTTTCTTTCAAAGTTCATTCATTTAGGGTATTTCCATTTAATTATTTTA
This sequence comes from Catonia carolina, assembly GCA_035578175.1. Classification (NCBI taxonomy): domain Eukaryota; kingdom Metazoa; phylum Arthropoda; class Insecta; order Hemiptera; family Achilidae; genus Catonia; species Catonia carolina. Next base: position 6,557,347 of record JAQMRL010000007.1, on the reverse strand, counting down.
TCAAGTTGGCAGCACTGAATCTAGTCTAATATTTGCAAGAGATTTTATTAATGATAGAAGCTTAAAAGGTCTGTGTAGTTTTATTTCCGTCGGGAAATATTTTCCCTTTTTGTTTTTTCTCCCGATCAATTAGTAGTTTAGAATGATAAAATACTGCGTTAGAAAAACATTTCTGTTACTCGAATCTTATTTTATTATGTTTTATGACACACAATATGCTGGTTTTCGGACTACAAAAAATAGTTATGTTTCTTATTACGTGGTCAGCCAATTATATGATTGAACTGTTTCAGAGCAGAAGAAAGAGGTAGATGTGTAAAAGACACTAGTCAGAGTTATCTCCTCTGAAAGTAATGAATTTCATTATACAGCCAAACCCTGTGGTGAATAAAGTGAAGGTGTCATTTGCAGGGTGCAAAGTAGATGCTTTTCGGAGAGCCTGGCACGCTGATAAGCATAGGCAACTTTTGTACTCAGCGAGGAAGGCAATGGTAAAACACCCCACTCTTCATTTTACTTAGTAAAACCTCTAGAGATTCAAACCAGCCTTTCGGTTATTGACCTAAACAACATGTTTTATGAACCCCTGAAGCAAAGATTTTTTAATGTAAATTCAAAATTTTCATAATGAAGAGTTACAAAACAAACAGCTTCAGAAATAGCTGTTATCTAAAAATTAAGGGTATTTAATTGATACAGAACGCATAAACAAAAATCTGGTATGAACAACTCTCAATAATATTCATTTTACCCCAAAAATGTATTAATAAAAGGTGTAGAGAATTTGAAATCCTACAACTTTTAATTCAAATATATTTTTGTATAACGCTTAGTTTAACGGTAATAAGCGATTTTCTATTTTGTTACGGAAATGAATAATCGATAAATAAAATCTATTTATTACTACATAAAACTTGATAAATAAATAAAATATTCTATAAATAAAATCGATATTTTTTTAAGATTTCAGCCTTAGTATGCATTTTACGACAAAAAAGTATATAATCAAATTTATAGGAAATTAAAAGATCTAACTTTTAGTTATAGCATTTTTCTCTCCAGAGTCTAGTTTAGCGTGAAAGAGTTATTTTCCATATTTTGAAGCCAAATTAAGTTCGATTTTCATTTTGCATCATTCACTCATGATTAAAATAAGGTTATTTTTTGAGGTTAGCTTTTTGTTTATTTCTAATATTTTATTACTAATGTTAGGATTCATTATGTTCATTATTAGCATTGGCAAGAAAACTAACCCCAATAAACATAACCTAATTTTAATTATGAGTGAAAGACGCAAAACTAAAATCAACTTCAGTTTGGCTTTAAAAAGCCGGCCGCATTGGCGCAGTCGGTAACGTGCTCGCCTCTCATCATGCGGTCTTGGGTCCGAATCCCATTCAGACACCGGCATATTTTCATTCGTTACAAAAATTCATTTCAGCCTTCACCGTCTGCATTAGCAGTAATTGCAGAATAGTCTGACGTTAAAAAAATAAATAATAAATTGGCTTTAAAATACGAAAAATCACTCTTTCACACTAAACTCGGCTCTGTAGAGAAATGCAGATTAGAGAAAATCTGCAGGATTAGAAAAAATGCTCAGGATTAGAGAAAAATGCTTAAATAAAAGTTGTAGATATTTTAATTTTTTTATAAATTTGATTATATACACTTTTGTCGTTAAATGCATACTAAGACTGAAATCGTAAAAAAATCAATTTTTTACACGTTTTCGTGAGAAAAAACAGGAAATCGCTAATTACCGCTTAACTAAGCGTTATACAAAAAATGTTTGAAATTAAAGTTGTAGGTTTTTTTAATTGTCTACAACTTTTATTCTATTAAAGCCGTAATCTTAAAAAAACATTTTTTGTTACGTGAAAAAAGCATATCCAAGAATTTCAGCAGACATGACACCTGCCCTATCTTGTAAAGCATAAAAAATGTAGTAAACGAGACGAATTTTAAAAAATCTGGTGTGAAACACTCACACAACTTTCTCTTGCCAGTGCAAATAATTAACAATAAACCTAACATTAGTATTAAAACATAAGAAATAAACAAAAAACTAACCTCAATAAACATAACCTAATTTTAATCATGAGTGAAAGACGCAAAATGAAAATCAACCTCAGTTTGGCTTAGAAATACGTAAAATCACTCTTTCTCTCTAAACTAGGCTCTGTAGAGAAAAATGCTCTCAATAAAAGTTGTAGATCTTTTAATTTTCTATAAATTTAATTATATACACTTTTGTCGTTAAATGCATACTAAGGCTGAAATGTTAAAAAAATCGATTTTCCTCACGTTTTCGTGAGAAAAAAACAGAAAATCGCTAATTACCGCTAAACTAAGCGTTATACAAAAAAATTTTGAAATAAAAGTTGTAGAATTTTAAATTCTCTACAACTTTTATTATATAAATTTTTGCTCTAAATTGCATATTAAAGCCGTAATCTTAAAAAAACTATGTTTTTACGTGAAAACAGCCTCACCCAGAATTTCAGCAAACATGACGCCTACCCTATCTTGTAGAGAATAAAAAATTGAGTAAACCAGGCGATTTTTAAAAAAATCGTAGGACTAGTTTTTGAGAAAATCGCTAAAAAGTGAAAAATGACACGAATAAACTACTTTTTCCGTTTGACCGATTTTGATGAATATGTTCGTGTCGGGTCCAGTAATGGTATGTAACTTAAGTTTTAAGTTTAAAGTTCGTACGATGTTCCGTTCTTGAGATATTTTGTACACACACACACACACACAGACACACACACAGAACAATCGCTAAAAACAAGTTTTTTGGGTTCAGGGGTCTGAAAACGTGTAGATCCGGTGAAAACTCGATTTCGAAATATCGACATGAAAACAATACTTTCCTTCCTATACATTCATGTAGGCAAGAGAAAGTAAAAAAATCGTACGAGCCGTTTTTGAGAAAGTTACAAAAAAGTGATAAATTACACGAATAAACTACTACTTCCGGTTGACTGATTTCGATGAAAAAGTTCGTGTAGGGACCGGTAGTGGTGTCTAACTTAAGTTTCAAGTTTGTACAATGTTCTGTTCTTGAGATATTCTGTTCACACATACACAGACCAATCGCTAAAAACATGTGTTTTGGGTTCAGGGTGTATGAAAACGTGTAGATCCGGTGAAAACTTGATTTCGAAAAATCGACATGAAAACAATACTTTCCTTCCTATATATTGATATTGGGAAGAGAAAGTAAAAAAACGCATGAAAAAAGTTACGAAAATATCAGTGTATGTAAATTTTAATCGATACAGTTACATTAAAAAATCTGGTGTGAAACACTCACACAACTTTCTCTTGCCAATGCAAATAATTAACCATATAACCTAAAATTAGTAATAAAACATTAGAAATAAACAAAAAACTAACCTCTAAAAATATAACCTTATTTTAATCATGACTGAAAGACGCAAAATGAAAATCGAACTCGGTTCGGCTTAAAAATACGGAAAATCACTCTTTCACACTAAGCTAGGCTCTGTAGAGAAAAATGCTCTAAACAAAAGTTGTAGATCTTTTAATTTCCTATAAATTTGATTATACACACTTTTGTCATAAAATGCATAATAAGGCCGAAATCTTAAAATAATAGATTTTTCACACGTTTTCGTGAGAAAAAAACAGAAAATCGCTAATTACTGCTAAACTAAGCGTTATACAAAAAAATGTTTGAAATGAGTTGTAGGTTTTTAAATTTTCTACAACTTTTATTATAAAGTTTTTGCGCTAAAATTTATAATTAAGCCGTAATCTTAAAAAAAACTATTTCTTTACGTGAAAACAGCCTCACCGAGAATTTCAGCAAACATGGCGCCTACCCTATCTTGTAGAGCATAAAAAATGAGTAACCCAGGCAATTTAAAAAAAAAAATCGTAAGACCAGTTTTTGAGAAATTCGCAAAAAAGTGAAAAATTATACGAATAAACTACTACTTCCGGTTGACCAATTTTGATCAAAATGTTCGTGTCCGGTCCGGTAGTGGTATGTAACTTAAGTTTTAAGTTTGAAGTTCGTACGATGTTTCGTTCTTGAGATATTCTGTTCACACACACACAGACCAATCGCTAAAAACATGTTTTTTGGGTTCAGGGGGTCTGAAAACGTATAGATCCGGTGAAAACTCGATTTCGAAAAATCGACATGAAAACAATACTTTCCTTCCTATATATTCATATAGGCAAGAGAAAGTAAAAAATTGTTGTAGTCTACACATTCTCTAGCTATCAGATATTTATAAATTATACATCATTTTAAAAACAAAATCTTTAGTAATTTATAACATTTTTTCGTAAAAAGTGTTTTTTCCAAAATGCCATCCTTAAAAAGAATTATGAAGTTTTGATTGAAAATCTGGGTCACTTGGCAGTGTAAATAATGAAAAATTATAATCTATCTCTAATAATTTAAACAATGTAAAATCAAAAAACCTAACCTAATTTGAATCATGAGCGAATGACGCAAATTGAAAAGCAACCTCTGTTCGACTTAAAAATACGGAAAATCACTAGTTGATGCTAAACTAAGCGCTTTTAAAAAAGCTTGACATAAAAGTCGTGGATTGTTTTTTTTCTACAACTTTAATATGTACACGTTTGACGTAAATTTCACATTAAGGCGTCAATCTTGAAAAAATCCATTATTTACCGATTTTATTAAGCAAAATACAGAAAAATCGCTAATCACTAAATTAAACATTTTAGAAAAGAACGCTAGAAATTAGATTGTAGGGTTTTTAATTTAATACTACTTTAATTATATACACTTTTGCTCTAAAATTTATTTTAAGTTAAAGCCGCAATCTTAAAAAAAAATTTTTACCACGAGAGCATAGCCCCCAAGAATTTTAGCAGATATGGTGTTTACCTTCATCTTATAGAACACAAAAAAAATAAATTAATGAGACTAGTTTTAAAGGAAATTGCACAAACTGTTTTTGAGATAATCACAAAACAGTGAAAAATTGCACGAATAAACTACGACTTTTCGTTGACCGATTTTGATGATAATGTTCGAGTCAAGTCCCCCAGTGATATCTAACATAATTTTTAAATTTCAATTTATTACGATAGTCCGATCTTGAGATATTTTGTTCACACACAGACCAATCGCTAAAAACATATTTTTGGGGTTCAGGGAGTCTGAAAACGTGTATTTTCGGTGAAAACTAGATTTCGAAAAATCGACATGAAAATAATACTTTACTTTCCTGTATATTCATATACGGCAAGAGAAAAGTAAAAAGTTAAGATTCACGGAATTATCACAGAAATACGTGTACCTAAATGAACATGATAAGATAAAGGGTGCAACAGTCCTTTTACAAATTTGTAAAATAACTCATTTTTACTAAATATTACATTAATAAATTTTCAATAAATTTATTAATTTAGTCATACATTTGAGGGTAGAAATATCAACGAGTACAATATGAATATATATTATTTAATCATTGTATTAAATATGTTTAAAAAACAAACACTAGAACCACAACACAGTTTTGAATGTCGAAAAAAATCGTTGTTTAACATGGCAAAGATTATTATAGATTTTCATGTAAAACACTACAACGATTGATGTTTATATATAAAATACTATATATATAGGAATATATAATACTGTAAATAAATAATATGTATGAAATATAAATACATACCTCTTTTATATAGAAAATGATAAAGAACTAACAACAACCGTAAAATCCATCAGTTGATTACTGAATTACCGAAAAAAATAATGGAACATAATTTTAAAACATAAAACACTGATATAAATAATCACATTATATCACAAACACGAAGTGTATTGCAGGAAATTTATAATAAAAATAATAGTTTGGCATATACAAAAAAAGAACCACACTCCCACTTGTTAATATAAACGTATCAAAAAATTACTAAATTTTAGAATAATAATAATTTATTTTGTTTTAAAACAAAAATAATGTATGTATAAAAACATTTCTTTATTAAAACACTAAACAGAATTTGTATAAAAATATTAAATGCACTGATATAAAAACACAAGAAATATTCTGTTCTAAGCAAACTGACTCTGTCAATGCTTCGGGTTCATAGCCGAGTCGGAGAAAACGAAATGTATAGAGAGAGGGTCATGTGACCAATTGCTGGGCAAGCGCAGTGAAGGCCTCCTTGATATCAGGGCGTAGACTCATAGACTACAGTGCCATACATACGCACATACATACACACGAAGAAACAATATTGGTGAAAGAAAGACAGAATGATTTTACTTACGAGGGGGTCAGTTTTAAAAAGGGGTAGTATAGTACAGAATGACGTAGGGGTTGAATATTACTTCCCCTTATTTTTCATTCTCCCCACCTAAATCCTCTCTCACAGTTAATGTTGTCTTGTAAAAGACTACACACAGCCGTTTTAGTAATGCTTATAATACAACCAACGAGATACGATACGCCAATACGTTTTATACTGGCTGTCTATAACTTGCTGGTCTTTGGCAGAGAGGAGCAATATGAGGATTGTAAAACCATTTCAGAAAACATTTCTAATTTTTTTGAGTAACTAAAACTTGTCCGATATGACGTATTCTTAAAAAACAACGTATTTCGCATGTTTTTTGTTCTTTACAATCATTTTGAAAAACACACGATCTTTTAAGAAAAATCCGCATTTTTTCAAATACGTACTTCGTCATTGTTCAACAACTATTTCACGGATTAACATAATATTTGGCAGGTTTGTTCAATAATAATTATGGAAAAATGAAGAATTTTTTCTAAATTGAGATTCTAATACATTCATTCGATTAGATAAATAGCGCTGATACGTAATGGTAGTTGTAGAATACGAGCGTTGTTTATTATCATGCAATGTGCGCCGCGCAGTTGCGAAATTTGAACTGTGGCAATTTTACAACGGATATTCGGATTTGAATCAATTTTTACAGAAAATATATTTAAGCTATGTTAATAATTTCATTCCCTTATGTGTGCACTTTTTCAAACGACCGATAAAGTTTCCTGATGTTAACTTTTCAAAGCCGTGCTCGAAAATATTACCGTTTTCTTCCTGTACTTTACGTCAGTACAATCAAAGTACAGCGTTATTTAAATCCGTGTAATTTCTTTTAGTAATTTAAATATTTTTTTTACCATAAATTAATTGATAATTTTCTCTTTATTCGTTTCCTACATGTGTGTACAGTTATTTTTAAAGACCGAAAATTTTCTCGCATGCTGATATTTTTATGTCGTGTTTTGCGATTATTTATAAAAATACCTCGTTACTAAAAAAAGTTATAATTTTTTCCAAATTTTATTGCATTACCGTTTTACATAATTATATATTACAGAACAAACCTGCCAAATATTATGTTAATCCGTGAAATAATTGTTGAACAATAACGACGTATTTGAAAAAATAAGATTTTTTCTTCAAAACAAAACTTTTACTAAATTATAGATTATCTCATTAAGCGCGTTTTTCGAAATAATTGTGTAAAACAAAAACATGCGAAACACTTTGTTTTATAAAAATACGTCATTTCCGAAAAGTTTCAGTTACTAAAGAAAATAAAATGTGTGTTTTCTGAAATGGTTTTACAATCCGCATATTGCTACCCTCTGTGGGGAGGCCATCAAGTTGTAGACAGACAGTAGTAATATTCCTATCTATATAAACTGGTGCATATCTCTTTGCTTAAATGCTACTTTTTTGTCTTTTCTTTTATTACTCTCTGTTAGAAATATTATAGGAACAAAAACACAACAACCACTTTGTTCTAATTGAACTGAAATTTAGATTATACCTTTTTAAAAGATTAACATCTTCTCTTAAGGTTATGAAAGACATAACCTAAAAAATTATTTCACCATTCTAATAAAATCTTACCTAAATTTCTTAATTATGTACATTTGTCTATAATAATTCACCGAGAACTTTTAAAAATTAAAATAAATGTTATTTTTCGTCATTTATTTATTTATCATATATATTGGACTTACCTTTACGGTTTTGTTAATCATTTAACTCGTTTAATATTTTTTATACATATAATAATCATAGTCATCTCAAATCGGCATCGTTATCATCTCCATCATGGTCTCGTATCTTCAGCTTCAGCTACCTCATGTTTCAATATAATAATGCTCAGTAGTCATGTTTAGCTTTATATTTTCATTATAAGAGCGTTGTTATTCATATTTTTATCATCATCGCTTAGAGTTTATAATTATATTTAAAACAACTGATTGCAAAAGAATAAGACTTAGTTGAAAAAAAAAAAAATTAAAAGCAATTTATTTTTACAAATACGTTTTTACGTACCTCTATAAGGATTTGTGCGTATAGGGCCAATTTTAGACATGAGGCGACTAGACGTTTCTGGAAGCTCTTTTTGTACGCCAAATTCGTAGCATTAGTTTACTGTATAATTTTCTCCTTCTTCTGTCCACCTAGTTATCTGTTTTGTCTCTTCATGAAAGTCCTTAAAGTCCGTTTTTAGTTGTCTGAATTTGGTTCAGTTCATTGAGTTTCCTCGGTTTATTTCCGTCTTCTCATTATCCTTTCTGATTTTTTTGAATTATTTATCCAACACCCAGGTAATTAAAGCTATCAAATTTCCTGATTTTTCCGTATTGTGTCTTCAAGTGTTAATTAAAAAAAAGCTTATAGATACTGAAGTCGCGAGAGATTGCCTTTTGCGTATGGATGGGCTGTGAGGAAAGGAAGTGAAAATTTGACAGTGCTGCCAATTTCAACAGTGAGACACTACTCGTACATTTTACTACATACATGTTGTAAGCTGTAGTTATTCCGAGATAATGTTTTCTTCATAAACCTTGTAAGAAATAAATGTGACCTGTAATATTGCCTATAGCTTAATTATATGGACTAGAAATGTTCGATTTACTGTAATTACCAGCTAAAATCTTATTCCATTGGATCAAAATTTTCTACGAATGAATTGGTTTCTTTACTATCGCTATCACCGGCGTCTTCACTATCAGTCTTACTAGTATCTACCTAACCGTTTCCTTTTTTTACCAGGTGTCAACAAAACTGTTGAAAAATAGCTTCTTCGCGTCTTTAATTTCCTTCTTTATTTTTCGAATTGTGGAAAGAGAAACAACACAGTAGGTAGCCACTCGCTCATGGCTTTTGGTAAGAGGCAGAGGAAAGGTTTTTTGTAACTTCACAGCATTTTTTTACACTGCATATTAGATTTCGTTCAGCACTGTGAATATAGTCTTCCCACTTTTTCGAGAAACTAACATTTCTGTTTACGGTAACAAACAGTTATATTTGTACAGTTAACCTACAAAAGGTTCCGCGAAATACTGTATATGCTCTGGGTATAGTATAAGTTGTTATGTTTGTTGTACTGAAAATAAAGCAGTCGCGCATGCGCACTGATGCTTTTCCCCTTTTACTCCTCGATGCAAACAAGGGAAAACTCGTGACTCAAGTAACTATACCTTACCAGAACGTGAAAATACCGCGGGACTGTTTAGATGTTCGTTATATTGTATTTAGTTTTCTCGAAGGAAATTTGTAGTCCTGCTTTTTCTTTTAACATGTTGATTTGTCCTATTGTGGTTTCCGTGTTCCTAGAAACAATTGATAGGTCGTCTGCAAAAGTAAGACAATTAACCTTTGTATTACCACTCTTTGATGCTCCAATGCGTACTTGGTTTAACTATCCTTTATTGGTAAGTTCTACAGAGTGATTTTTTAGTCCTGTAACCAATTTTTAACGTCTGGTAATTTTTTTCTAAGAAAGGGAAATTTGTTTTGTGACACGAAGTTGGTAGCCCTACTCAACCGGTATAGATACGACAGTGTGAGTTGAATTTCCTTGAGATGTGTAAAATTTTGTGCCGTTTCCAATCGTGTTACAAATATAATGTCTTTTACCCTCTAGGATAAAAGACCCGTTGTTCTAACATCGGGTTTTCATTCTTAAACAATATTTTGCTACGAAATCGTACGCGAGTGTAAAAGAAACATTTCAAATTAAATTTGTTGGTGTTCTTCTACCAGAAAAAGTGTCAATTTCGAGGTTAAAAAACCGATTTCGAGAGACAGGTAGTGTTTACGACAGAAAACGTAGTGGTCGACCAACTCTCTTGACAGATGACGTTTTAAAGAATGTGAAAACAGTAGGCCTACCTGTCTCTCAAAATCGGTTTGTTAGCTTAGAAATTGACATTTTTTCCTGGTAAAGAAACATCGACAATTTTAATTTGAAATTATTCTTTTACACTTGCGTACGATTTCGTAGCAAAATATTGTTCAAGAATGAAAACCCGTTGTTCTAGAGTAAAAGACATTCTGTTCATAACACGACCCGAAACGGCACAAAATTTTACTTAGCTCAAGGATAATCAACTCACACTCCCGTATCTAACCGTTTGAGTAGGGCTACCAACTACGTGTCACAAAACAAAATTTCCCTTTCTTAGAAAAAATTTACCGGACATTAACAATTGATTAACAGGACTAAAAATTCACTCGGTATTTCCCATTCCTGAATAACTTTCTCCAGCACAGTTAAAAAGAACCGGTGAGAGTCCACCACCCTGCCTAACGCCTTTTTTGTTTCAAGTTCTTCGAAGATCTGAAAAATTTTACTTCTGATTGTGGCTGTGTTATTGTTTGCTTAAATGATAGCGTTGTTTTGATATCCACTACAAAGTCTTCTAAAACATTCAGTAGTGTTTCTTGGCCAGTTGTCAAGAGTAATAAGCTCTCTTCTAGTAATAATAAGCTCTCTTCAAATTAACAAAACCTATCATTAGACATCTTGAAATATAACTTTTCAAAACTCGTGTTAGGTACCATATCTGTTCTGTGCAGGATCTCCTTTCCTGAACCCGGCTTGATATTCTGATCTACCTGTTCTTCTAGTCTAGTCAAAAGTGCTCTGAAGAGTACTTTGTATGTTCAGGTGAAAAGGAAATTCCGTGGTATAATTGCTTATATCCGTTTTTTCATTTTTATGGAGTGGATGTATCAATGCCGTTTTCCATTCACAGAGAATCTTCTCAGTTTCCCAGATCTTTTTCATTTATTTTCTAAATGCTTTGGATTGTTACTTCTTCACCATTTTTCACATTTCTACAAAGATTGAGTCTTCTCCGGCAGCTTTGTTATTTTTAAGTTTGTGCGATTGATGTCTGTATGTGTGTGCGTGTGTGTGTGAACCAAATATCTCGAGAATGGAATATCGTACGCAGTTAAAACTTTGAAATTAAGTTAGGTACCACTATGAGACACGACAAGAACATTTTCATCAAAATCGGTCGACCGGAAGTAGTCGTTTTATTCGTGCGATTTTTCCACTTATTTGCAGTTTTCTCAAAAACAGCCCTACAGTTTTAAAAAACCTTATTAAGTAAACTTTTAGTGCTTAGAATATAGGCAAGGCTTAAAAGGTAAGCGCCATGTTTGCTGAAATTCTAAAAGGCTGTGCTCTCGTGGTAACAAAGAGTATTTTTAAGATTGCGGCCTTGATACTACGCGTTTTAGGGCAAGCTAATATATAACTGAAGTTATAGAGAATTAAAAAACCGACAACTTTTAATTCAAGCGGTTTTTTCGACAACGATTAGTTTAGTGTCAATTAGTGATTTTCTTTGCCCATAACAGACAGGCGAAGTGCACTCAACCTGTTAAGTTTCTTTGCTATAAAAAAATAGTTCTGTTTCTTATCACATGGTCAGTCACTTAAATGATTGATTCATTTAAAAACAGAAGAGATGAAGGTGTAAAACACACTAATCAGAGTCATCTCTTCTGAAAGTAATGAATTGCATCACTATACAGCCATACCCAGTGGTGAATGAAGTGAAGGTGTCATTAGCAGGTTGGAAAATATGTGCTTTTCAGAGGGCTTTTCAACTCAGAGAAGAAGGCATGGTAAACAACATCACTCTTTTTTTCTTAGTGAACCTCTAGAGGTTCAAAACAGCCTTTCGGCTGATGACCTAAACAACAGTGATTCTGCTCATCAAAATCGGTAGAAATAGAGAATTTTTTAAGTTGCGGCCTTAGTATGCAGTTTACTACAAACGTGTATAATTAAAAAAGAAATAAAAAATCGAAAACTTTTATTTCAAGTTTTTTTTTCTACAGAGCCAGTATACTGTCATTCACTCACGATTACAGTTAGGTTGTTTCTCATTTTACATTGTTTACTAATGAATAAACATACGTTATAATTTTCATTATTTCCATTGGCTAAAGAAAGATTGTGTGTTTCACATTGATTTTTCAAATTACAACGTACTACGTTAACCGTTTGTATCCGTTCATTGAATGGTTATGCAATCGGCATGACACAGTTGTCACACCTAGACGGAAGATTACGTGTAGGAAACCGGCTATTATAGGTTATACCGCATTACGAGATTTCTCAGAAATTCCTTTAAATCTCCAACGATCTTAAATCAGAGATACCAAAAAATGAAGTCGCTAAAATTCATAGGTATTTGAAGAAATTAGAATTTCAAACGTGAAAAATTGCATGAATAAACTAGTACTTACGATTGACCGATTTTCATGAAAATGTTAGTTTCGGGTCCCCTACTGGTGTCTAACTTATGTTTTGTTTCAATATTGTACGATATTTCGTTCTTCACAATTATTTTGTTCACACACGGATCTATCACTAAAAAAAAACACGTATTTTGAATTCGGGGGCCTGAAAACTTGCATTTCCGGTGAAAGCTTGATTTCTAAAAATCTTCATTAAAACAATACTTTCAGGACTACAACCTTTCCTTAGAAAAATACTAAATTCATAATGAACAAAACAACAGCTCCACGTCACTTGAAGACACAAGGAAAAATCTGGCGTGAAATAATCGCAAGACTTTCTCTTGTCAATGCAAATAACGAACAATATAACCGAATATTAGTAATAAACAAAAAAACTAACCTGAAAAACATAACCTAATTTTAATCATGAGTGAAAGACGCAAAATGAAAATCTACCTCAGTTTGGCTTAAAAATACGGAAAATCATTCTTTCACGCTAAACTAGGCTCTGTAGTGAAAAATGCTCTAAATATAAGTTAAAGATCTTTTTTAATTTCCTATAAATTTGATTAATAGGCCTACACTTTAGTCGTAAAATGCATACTTAGGCTGAAATCTTAAAAAATCCAGTTTTTTACACTTTTCATGAAAGAAACCGAAAATCACTAATTACCGCTAAACTAAACGTTATACAAAAAAATGTTTGGAATAAAAGTTGTAGGTTTTTAAATTCTCTACAACTTTTATAATATATATTTTTGCGCTAAAATGCATATTAATGCCGCAATCTTAAAAAAAACATTTTTTTCTACAAGGTCACAGCCTCCCCAAGAATTTCAGCAGACATGGCACCTACCCTATCTTATAGAGCATAAAAAATGTAGTAAATGAGGCGATTTTAAACAAATCGTAGGAGCCGTTTTTGAGAAAATCGCAAAAAATTGAAAAATTACAAGAATAAACTACTATTTCCGGTTGACCGATATTGATGACAATGTTCGTGTCGGGTTCTCTAGTAGTAAATCAAACTAGTTTGATTTTACCAGCTTATAAGCTCACATTTCAGTTCAGTTTCCGTTCTATTGTGTACATTAATTTTTCAATCATGGATTCCGACACTCAATCACTAGTATCAGCTGAATATTTTTTTTTTTTTTTTAATATCTAATGTGCCTTAACAAGTTTTTTTCTAACTTAATTGATCTAAGTCTCATATGTAATTTAAGAATGTTTTAACTAGTAGTTCTTAGTTTATGTTTGATATATTCTAATACACTGTTTGTTTTTTTTGTTTTATTTTTACTTTTGAGACCTCATAGGATCACTCTAGTTACACTGTTTATAATACATACAAATTGATTACACATACATACAATACATACAATTGATTGATACACATTGATACAACACTTCAAATATATACAAGTAACTATGAACTAACTTAGTATTGTCCATTACAACAGTTCAAATGGTTTCACACGAGAAAGCCTCCTATTCAGATCTGTGTTGTCTAGTAGCTGTATAGTGTTGGCATTCGCATGGTGAAGAAGTCTGTCTTCATGACCCCTGGCAAATTTTCAAATCGTGTATGGAATCCACTCCCCAAGTTCTGGTGCAGGTCATCGCTCCTAACATAACAGGAAGCGTTGACAATGCTTCTGAGAACTTTGTTCTGGAATCTTTGTATGAATAATTGGTTTGATGCTTTTGTACTTCCACAGAGCTGAATTCCATATGTCATACGGGTTTCAATATTTGCTTGTATATTAGAAGTTTGTTATAAGTAGATAATGCCAATTTCCTACCTAGTAACCAGTAAAGTTTCTTGAATTTGAGTTCTTTTCTTTTTTACACGTTCTTTCCAGCAAAGTTTTACATCAAGGGTCATGCCAAGATATTTTGCCATGTTTGAGTACGGAATTTTTTTTTTTTATATCTAAATAGGTAGTTTATAGCTGTTATTATTTGTGAAATTTATATAAACAGACTTTGATTCATTTAATTTTATTTTCCATTTTTTGTCTATATTTGCACTTCATTTACAGCATCTTGAAGCTTTATAGTGGATTCTTCTTCAGTTGTACCATCAGCTAAAACACACGTATCATCCGCAAAAGTTGCCACTGTCCTGTCAGTAAATATAGGGATATCACTTGTGTACAAGAGATACAAAAGTGGTCAAATTAACACTACCTTGTGATATGCCACCTTTTATGGGTTTTAGCCCTGAATACACATTCTTTTGTCTAACTCTAAAATAACGGTCTGTGATGTAAGATTCAAGTATTTTACAGTAGACCATGGGGAGTAGTTTTCTCATTTTGTGAACAGCTGTCATATAAACGTACCATTTTGCAGGATGTGTTGAAGCATTTTAAGGACAGAAAATTATCAATTATCATGGTGCTGAGAGGAATGAAGTCTCCAAAGAATTACAAACTAATGACTGTGAGTATATCATAACAAAAAGCTAACTGAAATAACTGAAAAATAATTCAGTAAACTTTAGTACTTATTTAAAAATAGTTGTCAGTTAAAATAGTTCTAAAAAATTCATTAACACAGGGGAACTTTCACTTAAAAGTAGTAACTTCACAAACCGAGACAAAACAGGAGGCATGACTGGCTTTCTGTATGGCCATGGTACCAGCCCAGCTCATTGCTGTCCCACTGCTAGAACCTGCTTGAACTACTACCTTGCTCTAACCTGCTTGCTGTCTGGCCACGACCTTAGAATGACCGAGAAGTCTGGTCTAAGAGAAGCCTTAGACTAGCCCTTGAAATCTGAGAGAAACATCCTCTGCAAGATAATCAAAAAGATGAATGATGATGTTATATGAAAATCAACCTCTGTAGGACTTCAAAAAAACTTTAAATAAACGTTGTAGAGTTTTTAATTTACCAGAAATTTAATTATATATAATTTTATTGTAAAATGCATACTAAGGCCATAATCTTCAAACATATAGACCAGCCGCATTTATGTGTCTGCCAGTCACCTGGTCGTGTTCGGTAAACTGCATAAATGCAGCTGCCGCACTGAACATGTTAAAAAATTACCGTTTATAACTGATTTTCACTTGGAATTCTATAATTGGGATTAACTATAATTTTTTAAACAGAATCAGCTTGTAATAATGAAAAATCTTGTTATTTATCAAAACACTTCACACTAGAAATCATTGGTTTAGTCCTTCATGTAATCTTTATTAAATTTGATCCGTATTGCGAAGCATTACAGAAATTATGGTGAGTGAGTTCTGTTGTCTAGCAGTGTTTTCCTCCTCCACTAAGCCACATTTGTTTTTTGCTAGGAAAATTATTGAAAAATTTCCATACTCAGATTCTTTTACATTTTGTCTGTTATAAACTGAAATGTTTTGATAGGAATGAAAATATGATACAACTGAAAGAAAACGTGATTATTTTCCAGATCAATACCTTATACCTTATTCCATTTAACTTTGGAACTGAAGTAAGCAAATCATACTATGGTCATAACATGGTTGGAAAAATGAGATTTGTGTCACCCATTTTAAATCGCACAGTCAGGCTTCGGAGACAAATCATGTTTTATCAACATATGAGGGTAGTTTTGTTTCAAATTCTGATTGGCCATAAGTAAAAGATTAATGAATAGAAAAAATGTTTTATATTAAAAGTTACATATACTTATGACTTTTTTTCAACATATACACCTTGACGACAGAGGCATTTGTTCTATGTGAAGAAAAGTTTCCCAATACCCTCTTCATAAAAAGTTCCCACCAACAAATTTAAATGAGTCTTGAAGTTCCTATTAGTTTGAAAGCCACTTTTTCAGTTTAGGGAAAAGACGGATGTCACTCTGTCCTAGGCCAGGACTGTACCGCAGGTGATAGAAAATCTCCCATTGAAATAGCTTTAGGAGTTGTTGCATTGCACCAGCAATGTGATAGCGGGTGTTTTTATGGACCAGAACAATTCCAGAAGTCACCACATCTCTTTTTACTTCCTCTTGCCAATATGAATGTATAGGATGAAAATTATTGTTTTCATGTAGTTTTTTCGAAATTGAGTTTTCACCGAATCTACACGTTTTCAGACCCCCTGAACCCAAAAACCATGTTTTTAGCAATTGGTCTGTGTGTGTGTGTGTAAACAAAATATCTCAAGAACGGAACATCGTATGAAGTTGAAACTTGAACCTTAAGTTAGGTACCACTATAGGACCCAACTTGAACATTTTCATCAAAATCTGTCAACAGGAAAAAGTAGTTTATTCGTGTCATTTTTCACTTTTTTACGATTTTCTCAAATGGCTCGTATAATTTTTATAAAAATCGCTTCATTTACATTTTTTATGCTCTACAAAATAGGGTAAGCATCATGTCTGCTAAAATTCTTGGAGAGGCTGTTCTCTTGTAGAAAAAAATGTTTTTTTTTTCAAGATTGCAGCCTTAATATGGATTTTAGGGCAAAAGTGTATACAATCAAAGTTGTAGAATATTTAAAAATCTACAACTTTTATTTCAAACATTTCTTTGTATACCGATTAGTTTAGCAGGAATAAATGATTTTCTGTTTTTAATGAAAATCTAAAAGATAGATTTTTTAAGATTTCGGGCTTAGTATGCATTTTACAACGAAAGTGTGTTAATCAAATTCATAGGAAATTTAAAGATTAACAACTTTTATTTAAGTATTTTTCTCTACAGAGCCTAGTTTAGTGTCAAAGAGTAGTTTTCTATATTATTAAGCCAAACTAAGGTTGGTTTTCATTTTGCATCATTCACTCATGATTAAAATAAGGATATGTTTTTTTTAAGTTAGTTTTTTGTTTATTACTTTCTCTTGCCTATATGAATATATAGGAAGGAAAGTATTGTTTTCATGTCCATTTTTCGAAATCGAGTTTTCACCGGATCTATACGTTTTCAGACCTCCTGAACCCAAAAAACATGTTTTTAGCGATTGGTCTGTGTGTGTGTGTGTGTGTGTGTGTGTGTCTGTGTGAACAGAATATCTCAAGAACGGAACATCGTACGAACTTCAAACTTGAAACTTAAGTTACATACCACTACCAGACCCGACACGAACATTTTCATCAAAATCGGTCAACCGGAAGTGGTAGTTTATTCGTGTAATTTCTCACTTTTTTGCGATTTTCTCAAAAAGTGTCCTACGATTTTTTTAAAAATCGCCTGGTTTATTCAATTTTTTATTCTCTACGAGATAGGATAGGCGCCATGTTTGCTGATATTCTGCGTGAGGCTGTTTTTACGTAAAAACCTTTTCTTTTTAAGATTGCGGCTTTAATATGCATTTTAGCGCAAAATGTTATGTAATAAAAGTTGTAGAGAATTTAAAATTCTACAACTTTTATTTCTAACATTTTTTTGTATAACGCTTAGTTTAGCGGTAATTAGCAATTTTCTGTTTTTTTCTCACGAAAACGTGTGAAAAATCAATTTTTTTAAGATTTCGGCCTTAGAATGCATTTTACGACAAAAGTGTATAATCAAATTAATAGGAAATTAAAAGATCTACAACTTTTATTTAAAGCATTTTTTTGTACAGTGCCTAGTTTAGCGTGAATGGGCGATTTTCCGTATTTTTAAGCCAAACTGAGGTCTATTTTAATTTTGCGTATTTCAATAATGTTTTTTGAGGTTACTTTTTTGTTTATTTCTAATGTTTTATTACTAATGTTAGGTTTATTGTTAATTATTTGCATTGGCAAGAGAAAGTTGTGTGAGTGTTTCACACCAGATTTTTTTGAAGTTTTATTACTAATGTTAGGTTATATTGTTTATTATTTGCACTGGCAAAAGAAAGGTGTATGAGTGAACGACTACTGCTTCAATTATCAACGTGTTTATGTCAAAAAGTAGCCAACACTATATACAACTTTTAGTAGTAAAACATTTTTTCTATATTCACTCGTCTTTTATTGATGGCCTGTCTGGAGGATGAAAAAAAGACCCTCGATTTATGTTTACGAGGTGTGGCTATTAAATAACGAGACTGACGTTGTAAAAAGTTTAATTTTAATTTCATACATAATTACTTATAGTCACCTTCAATACACACTCCTTCTCTATCCCAACAATGCTCCATGCGAATTTTCCATTGTTGGAAACAGTGCTGGAAGTCATCTTCTGTCAGCTCCATCAGGATACATGCTGCTTGCTCTTTTACAGTTTCCACGACTCAAATCTAGTCCCTTTTAATGCAGATTTCACCTTAGGGAACAGGTAGAAGTCACGTAGTGCAAGATCTGGTGAATAAGGTGGATGTTCTAACATTGAGATGCTGTACTTGGCTAGGAACCTCTTGACAGATAACGCGGAATGAGCTGGCGCATTGTCTTGGTGGATAACCCATGATTTGTCCTTCCACATTTTCGGGCGTTTTTTCCTTACGCTTTGACGTAGTTTAGAAAGTACCTCAAGGTAGTAATACTGATTAATTGTTTGACCTTCAGGAACCTTCAGAAAGTACCTTCTTGACCTTCAGAAAGTACACAATCCCATGGATATAAAAAAAAAAACAATCATCATTGCTTTAAATTTTGACCTGCTCATTCGAGCTTTTTTGGCTCTCAGAGAAGTTCGGCTCTTTCAGTGCATGGATTGGCGCTTCGTTTCCGGATCATAAGTAAAAAACCACGTTTCATCACATGTTAATATCATTTCCAAAAAATTTGGGTCATTTTCAATCGTGTACAAAGTGTCAGTACAAACATTTTTGAGCGGCACGTGTCCTGAAGGAGCTGACAGAAGATGACTTCCAGCACTGTTTCCAACACTGGAAAATTCGCATAGAGCGTTGTAGGGGTAGAGAAGGAGTGTATATTGAAGGTGACAATAAGTGATTATGTATAAAATAAAAATAAATTTTTTTACGTCAGTCTCGTTATTTAATAGCCACACCTCGTATATACGTATTATGTATTTTGCACAGTAATATGCTACGTCACGGTTTTTGTGGGTAGTTCAGTGCTTCATCAATAGTTAGATGTGATTTCAATTAAATGCAATTTTTCTCTTACCTTTGGGATCACTCGCGCTAAGCATTTTCTGAAATTAGAATATGGATTTAGGCAATACGAAGTTGAGCGATTATTTTTAACAGCTCCAAAGATAAATATAATCATCTATAGAGAGCTGTAATTAAGCACTTTATTAAGGGTTAAACAGAAAAATTAAGCATTTGGATGGTACAGGGGAAGAAGGAGGAATGTCAAAAAATAAATAAAAATTTGTTAATAACACTGTCAGGTAGCTGATATTAGGAACTATAAAATGCAGTATTCATAATGGTCAATAAGGAGAATAGTCATAAAACAAACAGTAACAGAGATTTTCCATACAGGCAAAGAAAAAGGAATGTCCATGCGTCAGAGGCTAACCAGGGGGATAGTCATAGTTGTCACACACGATAAGTACCCTTGTTTGTTTTTATTCCCTCCTATTTTCTATTTACTTAATATTACAAAAACACATGGCTTATATTCTGAAAAATGCAAAAATATCCCTGTATCATATATGAAACCTATACGACAACATTTTCCATTGAATTTAACATTTCATTTGGGTACCCAAAAATGGATATATTGTACATACTGTAGTGTTGTTGTTTAGGTGGTTTACCTTTGCCTTCCTCACCGAGTACAAAAGTAGCCTTCGTTTATCAGCATCTACTTCGCACCTTGCAAATGACACCTTCGCTTCCTTAACTACCGGGTCTGGCTGTATAATGAAGTTCATACTTTCAGAGGTGATAATTCTGACTAGTGTCTTTTACACCTCTACCTCTTCTTTTCTTAAATAATTCAGTCATATAATTGGCTGACCATGTGATAAGAAACAGAATTACTTTTTGTAGCCCTGGAACTGTAACTGTAGTATAAAGGTGTAAATAGAATAAAAATCTTGTTTATGAAAAGTGAAGTTACCTATTTTATCAACACAAATATCTACCTCTACCATTAGTTAATCAAGAAAGTGGATGCAGCAGACATTCCTCCTTCTGGTCCTGTAAGTGAGGTACTTAGGGTTAATTTTTTTAATTTACAAAAAAGTGATTAGTATAATAACATTGATTCGTTGACAATATGTTAAGAACACAATGATTTCTATTGTTCAGATCTTAAAATGTGTTTGTTAAATTGATATCCTCCTTCTTCCCCTGTTTCGTTTATTTGTATTTAGACTTTTTTACTTTCTCTTGCCCTACATGAATATTTATATGGAAGGAAAGTATTGCTTTTATGTTGATTTTTCCTAATCAAGTTTTTACCGGAAATACACGTTTTTAGGCCCCCAGAACTCATAAAATATATTTTTACTGATTGTTCTGTGCGTGAAAAAAATATCTCAAGAATGGAACACCGTACAAAGTTTAAACTAAAGTTAGGTACCAATAAGGGACCTGACATAAACATTTTCATCAATATCGATCAACTGGAAGAAGCAGTTTCTTCAAGCAATATTTCACTGTTTTGCAATTTTCTCAAATACAGTTCCTTTGATTTTTTTATTTTATATCATCTTATTTACTTAAAAATTTTTTTTTAATTCTTGAGGAAGCTGTGCTCTTATGACAAAAATTTTTTTTATGACTGTGGCCTTAGTATGAATTTTAGCACACAAGTAGTATATAACTAAAGTTGTAGAAATTTAAAAACAACATACAACTTTTATTTCAAACATTTTTTTCTACAACGCTTAGTTTAGTGTCATTCAGTAGCCTACTTTTCTGTGTTTTGCCCATCAAAATTGGTAAAAACAATATTGCAGCCTTAGTGTCCATTTTACGACAAAAGTGAACAAAATCAGTTATAGAAAATAAAAAATTCTATAACTTTTACTTGAAGCACTTTTTTCTATAGAACTTAGTTTAGCAACAATTAGTGATTTTCCGTATTTTTAAGTTCTTCAGAGGTTGATTTTTATTTTGCGTTATTGTCATAGTTTCTGTAAAGAAATGTCAGAAATCTTCTAACATTATCTGAGAATGACAAAGTAAATAAAAACGACCATGGAATATTTGTGACTGATAAACTGATATGTAGGCTATATCTTTCAGAAAAATTTAAAAAATTAGTTGACATTTCCTGGAAGTTAATAACTGATAAATTTTTGGTAAGATAATATGATTCACATGAACAGGAAAGGAAGTAACTTTTTATAATTTTACAAAAAAAAAGTATTAAAACACTTACACGACTTTCTCTTGCTAATCTGAATAATAAAACATATAACCTACGTTTGTTTAACCATTAGTAAACAATGTAAAATGAAAACCTAATTTTAACACGTTCAGTGCGGCAGCCAGTCTATATGTTTTATTATCTGTTTTCCTACATTCAGGCAGGGTGAATAGTATTTCTACTATTGAGCAGTTCTAGAAAAAGGTTCATTCTATGACAGTATGAGATCAGTCCTTGAACAGAGACATCAGAGTTTTTGATGGAATTTTAAAAACTGATACATTTACAACTCAGTTTGAAGTGTTCCATGCAATTTTATTTGTTTACTATTTAAAATTGAAAAAACTGTTTAAAATTTCTAGTATACATATATTTCATAACTACATATTATATTGATTATATTATTTTATCTACATTCAGATAATCGCTTAAGAAAACTTAAGCATTTACATGATTTTTCTGTTTTCTAGTCAAAGTAATAATTTAATAAAAATCTGGGGTGAAACACTAACACAACTTTCTCTTGCCAATGCAAATAATGAACAATATAACCTAACATTAGTAAAAAAATATCAGATACAAACAAAACAACTAACCTCAAAAACCATAACTTTATTTTAATCATGAGTGAATGATACAAAATGAAAACCAACCTTAGTTTAGCTAAATAATATGGAAAATCAATCTCTCATGCTAAACTAGGTTTTGTAGAGAAAAATGCTTAAAATAAAAGTTTTAGATCATTTAATTTCCTATAAATTTGATTATATATCTACACTTGTCGTAAAATGAATACCAAGGCTGAAATCTTTAAAACAATCCATGTTTTACAGATGTTCATAAAAAAAATAGTAAATCACTAATTACCCCTAAACTAAGCGTTATACAAAGAAATGTTGTAGGTTGTTAAATTTTCTACATTTTTGATTATATACACGTTTCCCCTAAATGCATATTAAGGCAGCTATCTTAAAAAAGTTTTTTTTTCTACAAGACCTCAGCCTTCCCAAGAATTTCAGCAGACAAGGCGCCTACCCTATCAAGTAGAACATAAAAATGTAGTAAATGAGACAATTTTTTAAAAAAATTGTTAGGGCAATTTTTAAGAAATTGTACAAATAAACTACTATTTCTGGTTGATCGATTTTGATGAAAATGTTTGTGTCGGGTCCTCTAGTAGCAGTACCTAAATAATTAAGTTTAAAGCAACTTTGTACAATGTTCTGTTTTTTTCTTGAGATATTTTCACACCCACAGACTAATCACTAAAAACATGTTTTTGGGTTCAGGGGGTCTGAAAATGTGTTATCCGAAGAAAACTCGATTTCAAAAAATTGACATGAAAACAATACTTTCCTTTCTATAACACATAACAGGCAAGAGAAAGTGAAAATTGAATTTATGGCATTACTTGCACTACAATTACTAAATTATACAAAATTAATATAGTTAATAATTATTAAGTATGGCAAAAATAATAAAACTTTTTGTATACAAATTTAATGGCGTCAAGCCTGTTTACCATTGAAGTATTGCTCTGTCACGGCAAATGTCTTTGCATCTACCGGGCTGCATTGAACGAATCACGAATGAATGATAAATGAAAAATCAACCTTTGTTCGACTTAAAAATATGGAAATAACTGATCACTAAACTAAGCTTTAGAGAAAAAAAATCTTTGGAATAAAAGTTGTAGATTTTTTTTATTTCTTATAACTTTGATTGTAATACTTTTAATGCCTGTTCCCAATCTTTGTGCAGCTGAGAGGTATGCATTACGTCACTACTACTGTGAAAGATTGCGTTAGTAGTAGTAAAATTTTGCTTGTACTATGTTTGTAGTAGTCAGGAGTACTATCCAAACTAAATATATTCTGTGTCGCCACCTACAGCGAATAGTCAAAACAACACCCACATATGTCACAGCACTAGGCAGCCTACTGCCTAGCGAAGAGCAATGAGATGATTAGTACAGTATTATGACGTAGCAGTAGTCTGGTACTTCGTCTGTCCCTTTCATCCAGCAGCTGAACAAGGCTTAGATTCGTACAATATTGAAAAATGCATACTAAGGTGGCAATATTCAAAAATCACTAATCGACACTAAACTAATCGTTGAAGAAAAAAAAGCTTGAAATAAATGTTGAAGGCTTTTTAATTTCCTACACGTTTAATTACATACACTTTTGCCCTAAAATGCATACTGAGGGGCAATCTTAAAAGAAAAACATTACCACAAGAATACAGCTTCCAAGAATTTTGGCAGACATGGTCCTTAACCTTTCTTGTAATGAATAAAAAATGTAGTAGAGGTGATTTTTAAAAAAAATACGGGCAGTTTTTGAGAAAATTGCATGAATAAACTACTACTTCAGGTTGATTAATTTTGATGAAAATGTTCATGTCAGGTCCTGTAGTGGAACCTTGATACTGTTTTTACTTGTACGCCGGTCCGTAGTTCATATTTTGCCCACTGTGGCGCTGTGATGGGGTTGCTGCTGCCAATAGAATGCGCCAGCGGTCATACCTCTCACAGCGCATGTACCAAGTGGCAACATATAGTGTCTACGCACTGGCGATGCAAAAGTTGAGAAGGTGACAGTATTGATGTTCTCTGTGTGCGAGAATCGATACGGGGATTTGAGATCTCAACATTGAGTATTTCTTTCCGTCATCTGACCCTCCATTCCCTACCCCTCGCTTTACCGGCGACTGCTCCCCTTCGGAGGCAGTGGTAAAAGGTGCACGCTGCGTCGGCGACTCGCTCCTATTAGATTAGGCAGCGGTACAGATGACCCCGATTCACTTCACCGGTGACTGCTCCTCTTCGGAGGCAGCGGTAAAAGGTGTTCGCTGCGTCGGCGGCTGCTCCTAATCTTTTAGGCAGCGGCGAAGACGACCTCCCTTCCTCTCCCCCTTTAATGTTTTCATTATTTTGAACTACGCCGCCAGAGGCCCGGCCGGTCCTATGAGTTCTACGGCTGCGCTACTAGAAGCCGGTGGCGACAACCTAAGTTCCAAGTTACAACTCCACTCTTAAGATAGTTTGTTCACACAAACCAATTGCTACAAACATGCATTTCAAGTTCGGGGACCTGAAAACGTGTATTTCTGGTGAAAACTCAATTTCAGAAAATTACATGAAATAATACTTTCCTTCACTATATATTTATACAAGGGAAAAGAAGTTTTCCCACAAACCTACTTTACTTTTCTATTCAGTTGTCGCGCTTCTAAGCAACATTCACCCTTACTTTACAAATAAGTTTTGAAATCCAATATTCTTAAGCCACTATTGTTCTTTAAAAAAAGAGTCGCAGCTAAACTAAATTTTATTTCCTCACTTAAAACAAAGTACAATAGACCCTCGTTATAATGGACTAAATGGGGGACGCCACAGTCCAATATCATGTAAAACCTTTATATCGAAATACAGCCAGGAAAAACAGCAATTTTATGTTGTAGCTGTTGATTTTTACTGTAATCAAAATCGTAGAAGTTTTAAACATTTTAAAATCAATATAAAAAAAACATTAAAATATATTTTACTTACTACAGTTATAAACAGCAGAAGTAAGGGGAAAAACTTGTATTAGCAACGGTATTTAGATTAGATGTCATGAAATGGGTGAAATAATCAAACCCATGTAGATTAAGGCCACTTGTCCACTTGAGAGAAAATACTGTCGAGAGTACTCTCGAGAGTAGACTCGCAAATGTATACGGGCCTGAGAGCTACTCTCCGAGAGAAGCAGGTGCAGCTGTCGACAGTTCATTTCTCGCAAGTGTAAATGCTCGTTTCTAGTCTCGAGAGTTACTCTCCACTCTTCCGTCAGTGTTGGAAAAGCTGAGAGCTTGTGTCGACAGTTCATTACATTTATTTGTCTATTTTAAAATATTTTTATTACTTTTTATAGTCTTTTTTTAATATTTTAATTTCTTTTTTAAATCTTCTTTTAAATTTTAATCTTTTTTTAAATTTCAATATTTCAAATCTTTTATAATCTCTTCAAAATGAACTCACGAGAGTGGAAAGACAATGAAATTCTTCAACTTATTAATTTATATGAAGAAAATTAATTTTTGTGGAACATAAAACACAATTTGTACCGGAATTTGCATCCTCCAGCCACAACTCATTTACGAGTGCTGAACAAGCTCCCAAGGAATTTCGTCGATTTATCCAGTGTTTTATCCAACACTCCTTTCTTTTTACCTTTCGTTTTTTAATGATTTTGTACGCTATTAGAAAAGCTAGGGCCTGACGTGAATCCATTTTTATCAAATTAAAAACACGCACGTTTGATGACACTCAGCAGACTGCTTGTTGTGTTGACTCTCGGGTCTCAAGACTATCAAGTGGACACGGAATTCTCGTACTGTCGACAGTTCAGTCACTGTCAACTGTTGGAGAGCTCTCTCGACAGCGCAACTACTCTCAAATGGAAAAGCACCCTGAGAGCACTGTCGAGAGTTTCTCTCGACAGTTTCTCTCAAATGGACACTAGGCCTAACCCTAGAACTGGCAGTTACATTTTTCCATGGTGGCAAGCTATTTTTTGTGCTTTATGTAAGCATCATTTCAAAATTTAAAAAAAATATATATTACCTTCTTCTAATATGCTTATATTACACATCATTTAGTTCAGCAAATTGTGGACAATATTATTACGTCACTGAACAAATAATATTGCCTTACTTAAGTTTTTCTACGCAAAGAAAACAAAAAAATGAAGATATTTGGGAAAACATTTTTTGAACTTTACCCATAATATCTCTACGTTATTTTTATTACAATAAAAACTGATACATACAAAATATGCATAATTCTATTCTGTTTTTATTCATGTATTTGGTTTGTAATGTTTACCCATAAATAAATAAAATATTAACAATAGATACACTAAATTAGTTTAGTGAGATACACAGACATTCCAGATTATAACCCGTGAAAACAAATCGAATCAGTTTTCAACTCCTGATAAACTTCACAATAAAAAAATATGTGTTTATAAATAACACATAACCTTTTAAAACTATTCATGAACACTCACTTGATACATAAATTAAACACGAAAAACATAAATGAAACTAAATAAAAACTTACAAAGCAAACAAATACAAAAACAACTCCCAACAAACTTCATATTAAAAATACTAAAATCACAAAACTATTCATATAAATGGCGATGTTCACATTTACTTAATAAATAAACTGAACGCAAAAAACGTAAATGAAACTTACAAAACAAAAGTAATGCAACAAAACACGAATAATGAGTGATGAATACAAATATGAATAATGAGTTACATGAATAAAATCACAACAAACCCGGACGGTAAATGAAGATTGTTTTCTACCTGCTTTTTTGCCTACATAAAATATTATGGGAAATAGCAGACATACATTTGAAAGAAAAGAATCTAAGCTACTGATTGATATCCTTATCGAGGGTAATACAACATCATAAATATACCACCGTATCGATTACGTAACTGTCGTTTTTCCGACACCGCCATTTAAGAATGGAAGCTAACTGTCGCAAAATCAACAGCTGCCAGTTCTAGAATTAAGAAAAGTTACTACAGTATGAGCCCTCTTAACCAGCCACCAAGGGACTGGACTCCAGGACGGATAACGATTTGGCTGGTTAAACCGAACTAAGTACTATACATACATTATTTATCTACAATACAGGAATGATATTTGGTAAGACTATGATAATATGTACTTACCCCAAAAACGTTCTACAACAATAATGAAGTTCTTTTTATACTTAATTTACACATCAAGCTACATTTACATTTTTACACATGTGTTAGGCTACGTTATTTATCTCTGATAAAAGCATCTGAGATTTTTTACATTTGAAACTAAAATAGAAAATACAATCATATCAGTATAAAAGGAAAACTACTTTAATTACTAATACGAAGATTGAAATGATCAGATTAAATTTTTTTAATGTGTGCCGGACGGTTGCTTTCTAATGAGTTCCTTAAACTGCCTAAAATGTTCATAAAAGTGTTGGATGTTGAAAAATCTACATACAAAATTATTGTATCGATGGCGTCACATATGCTAGAAAGTTTGGGTTTCTGTTCACAATTATTGTACTATTGTTGAGGGCTTTTTCTAATTTCAAGTCAGTTATAGTGAGGACTTACTGTATTATGAAGGGACAACATATTCTATACCCAGACTACAAACAACTTCAAAAAAGAGTTGGGAAATCTACTATCAAGAATTACTACAAGAGATAAAAAAAACCATTTATTTTCCTTTTGCTTTGAATACACTCAAACAGTAATAACCAAACTTATTGATACATTACAGAAACAACATATATTTTATTGTCAAAAAAATTAACCCTAACATTTTTTTAAATTACCAGCAAATAAAAAAAATACAAGACTACAGAATAGATTTAACGATAATCATAGGCGTAACCAATGTTTTTTTAAAATATAATTGTTAAAAATTAAAAAATACTTACACAATAAAATACATTTGAATCGAATTAAAATGTTAAAACATAAAATTATTTCTCATTAGTCAAATTGATCATGAATGTAAATGAATTGTAATCAGTAGTAATGTGTCAATAACAATATTTTTTAATTCTCAACTGATTCCGATGCAACAAATCAAAAAAATTGATTCTCTTATCAGATACCAAAAAAAATGTATAAAAATAAAAATAAAAGTTAGCTTCTTTTAATAACCCCGTGGCTATGAAGCTAAAGGTATGATTTGAGTATACTATTACTCAATAAATGTATGTAAAAAAAATTGTAGTTTATAATTGACCCAGTCTTTGTAATTCTATAATTGGGATTAATCATAACTTTTTAAACAGAATCAGTCTGAAATCATAAAAAATCTTGTTATTTACCAAAAGACTTCTCACTAGAAATCATTGGTTTTGTCCTCCATGTAATCTTTAATAAACCTGATCCATATTATAAAGCATTACAGAAATATGGTGAGTGAATTCTGTTGAATAACGCTGTCTAACAGCGTTATTATTCTCCACTAAGCCACATTTGTTATTTACTAGGAAAACTTATTGAAAAATTGAAGATGAAAATTTTCCATACTCCCCAGTTTATTTTAGATTTCTATCAGTTGAAAACTAAAATTTTATGATAAGAATGAAATATGATATAACTAGAAGAAAACATGATTATTTTCCTATAACACTTTCACTGCTGAACAGGACAGGCAGCAATTGCATGCAGTCATTCTTCATCAAATGCTAACTGCGCACATGTGTGTAGAAAAATAAGGCCAACTATTTATATAACCGTTTTCTCCATCAGCACAGGGGTAAAAATTTTTCGACTGTTCAGCAATGGAAGTGTAAAAGAATTTGAGGCTGATACAAAAACTTGTTACATAGGATAACAAATTATAATACAAATCTGCATGGTGACTACCAGTCATGTAAAAAGAAGTGTACATAGCAGCATAGTGACTGAAACTTTTAGCCTCTCTCGTCAGCCGATTGACATTTTAGTCGGCTTAAACTACATTTTAAACGATCCCACTATCCTACGTTATCTGAGCCACAGATTACAGTACAGCACTACCTGGTTTATCTGGCATAATCTGAATTGGAAACAAATTTTTTTATTAATAAATAATAAACAGTGATACCCCACATACAGAATTTGAACAGCACTAAAATTTATATATATTATACTGTGTAACCTGCAGCCCGACTCCGCAAAAGTTGAAATTATGATGGTGAAACAACTATGTCGATTTTACTGCCTTTAAATGCTATACAGGGTCTGTGCTAAAAATGCTAGTAAATTTTTTATAATTTACTGAATATAAATTTATGATCTCTTTAGAATTTTTCATAGGCCTCAATGGGGACCTCTTGTAGACAGGCCACTGAACCTTCTTTTACCTTCACCAGCCTCCCGTTGTGATGTCCTTCCAAAGGTCTTTTTATCTTGAGGGAAAAAATTTCAAAGTCAAAATTTCAGGCTCGGTTTTGTAGTGTTCGAGCAATTCCTGGCATAACTGGTGTGTTCCTTCATGTCATCGATGAGAACTTTCAGCGCTATCGTCATGTCATGTGGTAACAACTTATTAGGGTACGCTATATTCTTTGGCTAACATCCTGACAAAATTGTTTTGTTGACCACTGTCCAAAAATGTTCACACTTTTTGGAACGTACTATCAGTTTTTGTCATTGAGGGTTGCCTCATCATAGTCGACAGTCTTTCGATGCTCCGAAAGCCTCATACCACTCGAAAGTTCGGTTCTATGACACTGCATCTTCCCTACAAACTTTTAGCATATCCACACCATTTTTACCTGGTTTAATGCAAAATTTGTAAAACACTGCTCTAAATTTTGTGCCATAATGTTTTTACGAGATTATAGTGACACACTTTGTGGTAAAGATGATCTTCACTCAACAACTGTCTGCAGGTAAATGTAGACAGCGGCATTCCCTACATAAGACCCCCCCCCTTCACACACAAGGAGCCGCTCAAGCATAAGTGACTGGCAGAGGAAATTCATTACTAGAACTTTTAGGACAGACCCTGTACAAAAGTAAAGCAAAGAAAATAAAATTATTTATTCGTAAAGAAAAATGG
Organism: Catonia carolina; assembly: GCA_035578175.1. Lineage (NCBI taxonomy): Eukaryota > Metazoa > Arthropoda > Insecta > Hemiptera > Achilidae > Catonia > Catonia carolina. The sequence goes on along the minus strand of JAQMRL010000007.1, from coordinate 6,526,973 downwards.
AATACGCGTAAATATTTGTATATTTTAACGTGTTTCCATACTTCATATTTTCCTATTACAATTAAGTTTTTATTGATTATTATTTCTAGTTTATCAAAATTTTATTTTTCTGGTCCTAAATAGTTTAGATAAACAAGGTAGAGGTAAACATATTTTAATAAGTTTCCACACAAAGAAGTATGAATAAAACAAGTATTACATTTTGTTTTTATAGATGATTATACCCGGTTTATCCAGATTTTTATTTTTCCGGTCCAAAATACTTCAGATAAACTAGGTAGAATACATTAAAAATTATTGATACAAAAATTAATGTAATAGCCAAACAAGGATTACAAAAACTACGAACAAGAATAAACTATATAGTTTTTTATATTCAATGATATTTTTACCATATTCACTCTCGAATAGCTAACGTTTAATAACTAAATGAAACAAAACTTAGGTCAATGAGATAATAATACAATTAAAGTAATTTCCTTAAATTATAGATGATTATAATAACTGTAAAGTTCTCCTCCATCTCCTTCTTCTTCCATTTGGATGACAAAAGCGATTGAAAATGTTGAATATGATAAATTTAACTGTTAACAGACCTTGATGAAGCTTGCCTCCTTAGAAGTACGTATATTTTTTCCTTAATCCATTCTTTATTGTATGGTGCATATGTGTTTGTGCTCTTTTGGTACCTGTAATGGTAAAAAAGTGTATTGTTAAAATCTTTACCATGAAACTAGTGTGACATGTAAACCATCACAGTTTATTAATTAGATATTTTTATTAACAAGTTCCTCTTGTTTTTTAAATTTATTTTTCTGTGGTCGTTAATTTTGGTATTGGTCTTGTAATTTATATATTTTTAGTTTGTTTCAATGTTTGATTTCCTGTTAGTTCTTGTATTTAATTCTATTCGTTTCAAATTATTTGTTTAAAATGTAATTCGTTTGATTACTAGATTTTGAAATTCTGTAATAATAACAATTACTATTTTATAGAACCGTAGTTCTGAATTATATACAGAGTTTCAATATGTGGTCAATTAATTTAGTTTCGATTAGATTTTATTTCCTTTTGTTGTGTAATATTTTGTACTCCATCAGAGAATTTTATATTTATTTCGGTACTAGGTTACTTATATAGATCATGCATATAGATCCGTGGCAGTGACCTTTTTCCTGCTATATTCTCATGGTTACCTTGTAACACGAGTTGAAATTTTGAATTTGACTGGTTCTTCTCTTTGTCTTGGTTTCTGGGGGGAGCGATGGGTTTTTGACCTCAAGACACACTTGTCTAGTTAGCCCACATTTGTGTGACATCTGCTGATAAAGATGGTCTATTTGTGTGGAGATGATCGAAGTTTATGGGGAGATGCTGAGTTAATTATCATTGAGCAGGTTCTTAATAGTAATCATGTTTAACAGAAAATAATATTTTTGCTCAACTATAATTTAAATATAAAAATATATTCTGAAATGCTCACCGAAAATTGTGATAAGTTCTTTTGAATTTCTTGTTTTGAATGATCTAAGTTAACCTTTTGAGGACTATGCACGTATGTTTATGGTTATGGTCCAAAAAACTACAAACGTACTGGTACATTTGCTTCATTTTTTATACTTAAGGGTGCGCTCTACCTCTACCGCGCCACTCAATGTAAAGGTTTAGATGATTACAACCAACTCGGTTGTTATGCAAGTAATAATTAAAGTTTAACGTGCCTTTTAAAGCTTAAAATATGCTCAATTTACCAGTACCATTTTTTTGTATGAGCATTAAGTTTAAGCTTTAAAAAATTAAAGTAAATCTCTTAAAGTTGTTAAGTTTTCTAAAATTATTTGTAAAGATAGGAAGGTATTTGTCGCAAATTAATCTATCAGTAAAAAGAATATCTCTTTTAGATTCTAAATATACAAACTTTAACGTGTTTACTTATTTATCAGCGGCTATGTATTGCAATCTAAAAAACCTTTACAAGCACAAATTTTTCAGCCGTTCGATAGCGTTCCGAGCTGACAGTTACGGAACTACTTACACATAATGCTTTCTGTCACCAAGGTCATTTCCCCTTAACGTGTTTTCATTTCTAGATCATACAGAGTTGCCGGGTAGTGTAATAGGTTTCATGTAGACTGTTCATTAGTATGTTTTGACAGAATTAAAATTAATCACTCTCCCAACCCAAACAAAGATTAATTTCAATTTATTATGAAAACGATAATATTGTTCGTATAGAAAAAATATACGGTTGGCCTACAGATTGTTATTTCTGTGTTTAGTTGTTATTGTTCGGATAGCAAAATTCTTTAATTTTTAAATACTTCTCTCTTGCCCTTTTTTACTCCCCGTTTTACTCTCTTGCCCTGTTTGAATATATAGGGAAGGAGAGTATCGTTTTTATGTCGATTTTCCGAAAACTATATTTAACCGAATGTATAAGTTTTCAAGCCCCCTGAACCCAAAAATCAGTTTTCAGCGATTGTTCTCTGTGTGTGTGTGTGTGTGTGTGTGTGTGTGTGTGTGTGTGTGTGGGCGCGCGTGTATAAACAAAATATTGCAAGAACGGAATAACTTACAAAGTTGAAACTTTGATCTTAAATTAGGTACCACTAGAGGATCCAACGCAAACATTTTCATGAAAATCGGTCAACCGGAAGTAATAGTTTATTTGTGCAATTTTTCACTATTTTGCAATTTTCTCAACAACTGTTCCTACGAAATTTTTGAAGTGAAAACTTCTCTGTTGGGTGAATATAGCTGTTTTGAATGGGTAAAATCTTACAACTATCTGAAGCTTTATGTGCAGTTTGTAATCTAACTTACAGTATATGCAAGATTAGCTCAGTGGTTCAATGCTCGCCTGCCACGCGGGTGGCTTGTGATCGAAACTCTGTCGGTTTAGGTTATTTTTTAACATATGTAACTGAGATATAATTTACATTGTACCTTTTTTTGTTGAGATTAGTTATATTTATTTTACAAAACGCTTAAATTTTTAACAAAATTAAGTGAAGAGATAACACTTCCGTTTAAGCGATCACTACATAAAATATAATAATATGTATCAAGTTTATTTCTATTCTGTTAAAGTTATATTAGTTACAATTTTGCTCTGATTGGACTCTTCATTGTCCGTATTCTATGAATGAAACAATGGATTTATGAAAACTGAAATATCTTGTTATAACATAAATGAACTTCAGAATCAAATTTATTTAAATATCTAGAAAAAGCTCCGTCAAGCATTGTTCCGTATTTCGTTGTGATTTAATTTAAATCATTTAACATAATTAACATGAATTTTTATTTTAAAAAATCTACTAAAGCCTTTGATTTTTTTCGAAAAACCACATTCTTCACTCAAAATATTGTTATGTATTAGGTACCAACGTAATTAAATAACGAAAGTTTGACAATACCTGTTGAACATTTGTCTTAATCCTTTTTCTTGTTATGGGTTATAAAGTAACAAATTCGGGTTTCCCCATTAAGGAGTTGAATAAAAAAAGAGACAAGATAGGCAAAAACCTTCACTTAGTTACGATTTTAGACAGCATAAATCTACCACGACGGCTGAGGACGCGTGTTACAATTATAAACTCATACAAGTTTTCACTTCTATCGGGTGGTCACAAGCACATGGATTTTTTTTTAATCGCCTTGTTGACTACATTTTATATAGGTACTCTACAAAAAAGTGTAAGCCCCATATTTGCTGAAATTCTTGGGTAGGCTACCCATACGTGAGGTGTGGGTAGTGCGTTAGCCTACTAAGCGGAGGTCCCGGGTTTGATTCCCGGCTAGGGTCTGAAGATTATTACGTGCCAAAACCCATCATAACAGTTTTTTAACCCACCGTAGTCGCTAATGATCAAGCTGTTGATGCGACTTTAAACTAACAAAAACTGAAAACAACCAAATTTTAATCATGAATGAATAATGCAAAATGAAAACCAACCTCAGTTTGGCTTAATACTACGGAAAATTACTGTTTTACGCTAAACTAGGCTCTGTACAGAAAAAAATGCTTGAAATAAAAGTTGTAAAGTCAATTTGTAGGTTTGTGGTTTTGTAGTTTTTTAATTTTCTATAAATTTGATTATAGCCACTTTTGTTGTACATTTTTGTAATACTAAGGCTAAAATCGTAAAATATTCAATTTTTTTACAGATCTTTATAGAAAAATAAACAGAAAATCACTTATTACCAAAAGTACAAAACTAGGGATTATACAAAAAAAATCAAAGAAAAGTTGTAGGTTTTAAATGTTGTACACCTTTGATTATATGCACTTTTGCCATAGTATGCACATTAAGTTCGCAATCTTAAATTTTAGTTTAGCGGCACTTACTGATTTTCTGGTTTTTTCATCAAAATTGATTGCGGCCTTATTAGCCTGTACATTTTATAAGAAAAAAGTATGTAATAAAAGTTATAGGAAATTAAAAACCTACAACTTTTATTATACGCATTTTACTCTACAGAAGTCGATTTTCATTTTGCGCCATTCCCTCATTAAAATTAGGTTGATTTCATTTTACTTTGTTCAGTCATGATTAAACAAAGGTTATATTGTTCCTTATTTACATTGACAGGAAAAGTCGTGTGAGTGTTTCACACAGATTTTTTATTTAATTTTGTAATATATGCCGCTGGCTTTAGAAATAGATTAGATCAGTAGATAGATTAGATCACATTGTATACAACCTGCATTTAAACAGAGCATTTAAACACAGATTTAAACAACCTGCATTACGGATTGAAAAAAATTCTTGTTACGTTTCTCGATATATCCTACAACGTCGAATTATACGTAGGCTAATTCTCGAAATAAACACAAATAAGAGGATGTTACTACTTTATTAATCTCAGATCTGTAACACAAAATCTTTACATAGGTAACATAAAAACGTTTATTTTGCAGAATACTTTTCTTAGTAAATTATAAACTGATCTTTGTTTAGTTTCGTGGAACAGTGCAGGCGCCGACTGTTTGCTACGGGCTCGCCTTTATGATACCTCTCATGGTAGATTTTTCCCATTAGCTAGTGTTCACCGCGTGGCAATTCCTTGCTACTTTGACAGGTGCAAATTACTGTGTTGGGTGGTTGTTGTTGAATTTATTTGTATTTGAACTAATATGCCGGGTGATCAACGGAAAAGGGACTAACAGTAGGCATACAGCTAATCGAAATAGTCGCAAACGACAATTTAAAAAATTATTTTATCAGGTACAAGGGCAACTACATGTGACCAGAAGAAAGTATTGCCTCTTTGTTGGATGGACCCCGATTGATATTTTGATTAAGAAGATAAATCGAGATGACTTATACTGGGAGAAGAAAATGATTCAGCCTCTGAAATCCTTTTGATGAAATGTGTTCTTCCAGAGCTGATCGACCCTCGAATCCCACGACGATTTCCTGTAAGAGAGAGCGAGCGAGAGAGAGAGAGAGTCTCTTTCATATATTCACTTTTCCCGGCACAGAAATCAAATTTCCAGTAAATCACTGATCATAAAAATTTAATATTACATAGGTAATAAAATGGTAAATTTGTCGTGCAATATGATTGTTGACGAACTAAAATTATTTAAATATTAGATAGCTTCGTAGAAGCCGAATCTATAATAGAGTTAGCTTACAAAAATTATATTATCACCTTTATAATGCTTGTATTTTTTTAATAATTACAAGTACTTTCGCGGTGCGCACCGCTTCATCAGGTTAAAAATCTGGTGTAAAACACACAACTTTCTCTTGTCAATGCAAATAATTAACAATAAACCTAAGATCAGTAATAAAACATTACAAATGAACAAAAAACTAACCTCAATAAACATAACCTAATTTTAATCATGAGTGAAAGACGCAAAATGAAAATCAACCTGTTTGGCTTAAAAAATACGGAAAATCACTCTTTCACGCTAAACTAGGCTCTGTAGTGAAAAATTTTATAAATAAAAGTTGTAGATCTTTTAATTTTCTATAAATTTTATTATATAGGCCTACACTTTGTCATAAAATGCATACTAAGGCCAAAGTCATACAAAAAAATCGATTTTCCACACGTTTTCGTGAGAAAAAAACGAAAAATTGCTAATTACCACTAAACTAAGCGTTATACAAAAAAATGATTGAAATTATGATGTAAAGTTTTGGGCTAAAATGCATATTAAAGCCGCAATCTTAAAAATACTATTTTTTTACGTGAAAACAGCCTAACAAAGAATTTCAGCAAACATTGAGCCTACCCTATCGTGTAGAGCATAACAAATTTAGTAAACCAGGCAATTTTTAAAAAAAATTGTAGGACCAGTTTTTGAGAAAATCGCAAAAAAGTGATAAATTACACGAATAAACTACTATTTCCGGTCAACCGATTTTGATGAAAATGTTCGTGTCGGGTCCGGTAGTGGTATGTAACTTAAGTTTCAAGTTTCAAGTTTGTACGATATTCCGTTCTTGAGATATTCTGTTCACACACACACACACACACGCGCGCGCACACACACACACACACACAAACACAGATCAATCGCTAAAAACGTGTTTTTGGGGTTCAGGGGGTCTGAAAACTTGTAGATCCGGTGACAACTCGAGTTCGAAAAATCGACATGAAAACAATACTTTCCTTCCTATATTCATATAGGCAAGAGAAAGTAAAAATATGTTTCATTAAATAAAACTTACCGGATTGTTCTAGAGGTAAAGTCGCCGCCGCGAGTCAGCTGTTTAACTGCTGATTTTCGGAGACGAAGGTTCCTGGTTCATATCCTAGTAAAGGTAGTTCCTTTTACACGGATTCATGAATACTAGACAGTGGTTATCGGTGTAATCTGATGGTTGGGTTTAATTACCTACACTCTCTCAGGAATGATCGGTTTGGATCTGTACAAGATGTACTACATCTTACTTATACGTCATATAATTTTCATCTCATTGAGTGATCGGGTTGCTTATTGGAAAAAACACTGTATTATTAGATTTTTGTTTAACATATTTTATAAGATTGTAGATATTCTTAAAATCATTTTTAAAAGGACCTAGATATTATCCTGATGTAAAAATTATCACAATCTTCTAAAATCACATTTTGATATTATAAACACCTGCTTCTTCATATAAACTAAATTTACTATTTATATATTACTAGCGTCCCCCGTCACGGCTTCGCCCGCGCAAAGGTTATTGGTTACAAAATATCTTATGTTAAAAATAGTATAAGAGGCTTTTAATTTAGGTTTTCAATTTTGACTGTTATTTCAAGAAAAATTTCATGTTTAACAATAGTATAAAACTCGAGTTATTGTCTTTTATCTCATGACTTATATACAATAGAAAAAATATTATAATCCCATATCTTCATCAATAGCATGCACGAATTAGACAGTCCAACCTCCCGCAGTGCGTTGAACAAAACCTGTCAAACATGTTCAAACCTGTTGAATACCTGTCAAACATCTGTTTTTATTTTCTGGCTTTTTTCTATTATATTCAACTTATCTATAGATCCGATATAATCTCTGTGTATTTCTTATGGGAGACGTCGTTTTTTTGCGATTTCTCCCGTTAAAATCAAAATGTTGGGAAACCCTTTCTTAGTGCTCCTCTACATAACATAACAAAGGTTCCCTGCAAATTTCAAGTCTGTACCTATTATAGTTTCGGCTGTGCGTTGATTATGAATCAGTCAGTCAGTCAAGTCAGTCAGGACTTCTTCTTTTATAAGTATTATGCTAATTACAACAATTCTGGAATTATTTCTGATTAAAATATTAATCCAGTTTAGGTCAAAAAATTAAACACTATGTACAGTACAACATCCGGAGTGACAAAAGTAAAACATAGATTAAAATCGTTGCTAACGTCAATTCAACTTCTGGGAAAATAGCTATAGATTATAAATGCGATTAAGAATAAAATGCGAGTTTTAACATCCGCTGTAGGCCAAATCACTATCATTAAATAATTGATTTAAGTTAACAAAATTCGTTCTTAGAAGAACAGTGAGTAACGACTAAAGCACAGTAGTACGATAGTTTGTTCTAAGAAGAACGGTTTTAAATAAAACGGTTTTTTTGACGCTATCACAGTGACTGTCAAATAGGCCTACCGTCTGAAAGTGTGCAACGACAAGTACTGGTGAGCTAAGGAATATGCCTATGGAAGGGGTAAATGTGTGTTGGAGAACCAGCCGTAAGCGTAGCGCTTCGCGTTGATTCCTTATCCTCGCATCAGTGGGGGGGAATTTTTGCTATTTCTGCCCTTTAAAATCAAAATTTTGCAAAATCCTTTCTTAGTGCGTGCTTACACAACATAAGAAAGCTAACTTCCAAATTTCAAGTCTGTAACTATTATAGTTTCGGCTGTGCGTTGATTATGAATCAGTCAGTCAGTCAGTCAGGACTTCTTCTTTTATAAGTATAGATTAGCTGTATTTAGTTTTACTATGTTAGCGGTAATGTCATTTACTACATAATGCTATGTAAAAATTACCTAATGTATATGTAGGCAGCAGTGCAATTTACTATTTTTGCGGTATTTAGTTTTGTTTCATTTATGATTGTAGGTCTACTAGGTTTTTAAATGTAAGTTTCAGTTTATAGATTGTAATCGCTGTGTCTATTTTTGATAATATGTACGTGTACCATTTTTTGTTAAATGGTAAATATTTATTGTCTTATAGGTATTAAATGTGGAATGATTATTGTTTTTAATTTGTTTAATTAATGTTTGTTATTTGGAGAGGTATTGATTTATGTTGTTAGTAAACAAGCTGGTTTTAAATTATGGTAAAATGATTTTGTAAATTATTGTAGAGCTAAAAATAAGAAAAAAGTTCATATAAACATAATGTCCGCAAACGCTTCATTTGCGAGTTACAGCTAACGAAAAATTTCGCCCTGATTTCAGTTCCTCTGGTGAAAAACAGTTGTACTGAATTTTTTGGGGGCTAATTTTTGCATCAAATATGGTGGATATAGCCTATATGGAAAATATCACAACCTACATTAAAGTTCAATAGTTCTAGTAGGGGCAACATGCGAAGGACAAGTTTGTATGAAATCTCATTACGACGTTTTACATCTGAAGGAATGGAGAGACTACGCTGTGTGCTGTGGCTAATGAAACAAAAATTACAAGTTGTGTTAAACAAAAGTGATCCATTGAATTTTTTAACTTTTTCATGTTATGAGTATATAGATAGCATTTTACATAGTTACTTTATTTTGATATCAGCATAATTATTTTTTGTGTGTAATTCGTGTGCGTGTATAATAATAACAAGAAATTGTGTTTATTGGATTCGAAGTAAAATTAAAACAATTTTTAGGCTATAATGTACTCGTATATAGTATAAACTTCAGTTCAAAAACACATCTCGGCATGTTTCCAGCCGTCTGCCGTCTTCAGTGTATATAAATACGGTACATGTAAATATACGTGAAATAAACACACATTTCAAAGTAAAACACGCATGTCAATGTAACAATGAAATAAGTACAAATCAGCATTACAATTTTACCTATGCAATTACTGCTACATTTTAGAGTTTTAATAGGAATTATTTTATACAAAAATCATAAAAAAATTTATTTATTTAAACATTCATTAACAAATACCCTTCGGTTGACTACCCGTCGATTAACAGAGGGCTTACTGTAATCAATGTTAACCAGTATAAAATCATTAAATTAGTTATTAGTGATTTAATCATTATTAAATTGTGTTTGTTCGTTTATTAAATTATCATTATTGTTCTTTATCTCAATTTTCTCCAAAGTTTGAATTTTGTATTTGTTGTTTTTTGTTTCCAAAACAGTTAGTGTGTTACTATAGAAAATGTATGGTTATTTATTTGAATGTTTTCTGCATTATTAGATTTTTGTTTACCATATTTTATAAGCTTTTAAATGTTCTTGAAATAATTTTTAAAAGGACCTAGATATCAACCTGATGTAAAAGTTATTACAATCTTCTGAATCACATTTGATCTTATAAACACCTGCTTTTTCATAAAAACTAAATTTACTTTTTAGCGGTAGTGTAATTTACTATATTAGAGGTATTTAGTTTTGTTTCATTTATTATCATACTAAGTTTTTAATTGTAAGCTTTAGTTGATGTATTCTAATCGCCGAGTGTGTTCTTGATATGTAAAATGGTAAATACTTATTGTCTTCAATAAGTTGTAATGTGGAATGATTATTGTTTTCAAATCCACTCACAAAAAGTACCACTAAAAATTGTTACAGTCGTCTTAGCAGCATTCAAGTAAAATGTTTATTTTTACAATAGGCTATATCTTTCCAGCTTTCGAGTAGTTTTTTCTAGAAAACGAGCGCGTTAAACTTTTTTAAGTGAACTGAAATTTTTAAGAGAAGTAAACAAAAAGCGGTATCTGTAGGCCTACATAAAAAGTATTAAGTTACAGAAATATTTTTGTAATTAGGAAGAGTATTTTGTTACGCTTGCTAATAAAATGTCACAACATTTAGTTGAACTTAAAATAACAAAGAAATAAAATAATTTCTAAAGGAAATAAAATAAAAATTAAAGGAGGCCTAGGTTAAAAATTAGATTTCTTTAAATTAAACGTGTCTTCGTTTTTAAATTCTTAAGAACCAAATTGAATACATGAAAGTTCATTGAATTTTAAAATATAATAATTATTAAAACTTAAATTCTGTACAGATACTAATATTAATTTGTAAATGAAAGTAAGAGTTCCGTTTGATTTTGTATTATTTATGAGAGTAGAATATTTAATATTTTTATTATGAGTTTTTAAGAACCTGTAACCAAATTTTACCTAACAATATAAGTTGTAATACAAATATTTTTAAGTAATAATTTAGTAGTAGAGTAAGTAGTCTTAGAATACGGCAATCTAGTTTTATTTCATATGGTTGGCATCATTCGATCATACTTGCTTATGTTAATGCTGACAGTAAGGCAATGTTAATGTTATAGTCAGCCTTTTGGCAACACTGTACCACAGATGCTCGCATGCATAACAGCACACGTTGATCTACAGCTCCCTACTACTGCCTTTAAATGCCCCCACTTTTACCTACACAATACTGAGATTATTAGAGCGCACCTAGCGGTAGCAACTGAAATCGCTCGGCGATTTTCTCGTACTTCTGAGGCGCACCCTTAACATGTAAAATACAAGTTCTAAACAAATGTATTATTATATAGGCTTTGTTGAACTCGATGGAAAAAGCATAACCTTGCTAATGAGTTCAGAAAATTTGTATTATTGTGCTACCTTCTTGCCCCCATTTGTTTAATAATATAGAATATTTCTTTCTTTGGGAAAATAAATATTTTACAATAATATAAATCTTGTATTATGTATATATTTGTTTTTATTTTAAATGTTTTGTTTAATTGTTTATTTTATGAAAATACGAGTGGAAATGGTTGGCTAGTAGTAAGCATCTCCGGGATGAAGAAATATTACAGCAGCTCTACGAAACATATTTAGTTCCAGGGATGGAGAGTTGAGAAAAAATAGGTGAATAATAAATACAGGAAGAAGAAATAAATGAAAAATCTAAAAAGTACTCAGATTGTGAGCTAGGTTCTATGTTAAAAAACAAAGTCCTCAAAAGGTTAATGCATAGTGGCATAGATATTTGACAAACATATTGAAGGTGTAGCTTTCAGAGAAGAAGTTTTGGTATAGTAGTTTGCTTTTAATAGGTTTCGTTGAATGTTGGAAAATAAAATATGTAAGGTTTTAGAGAGGTGTGATTCTATTTTACATAATAAATTTATACAATAAATTTCACTAATCTTTTTTAAGCTGCCTTAATTTCTATTATTCACTTACATGTGTTTCAGTGGATCCGCAATCATCAGAGTATATAATATCTTTGAAACTAAAATTTATTTTTTTAAATCTATAGAAGACGTTACATCTTCAGTCATTTGTATAAAACTGATTTAAAATTAAGTTCCTCTAATTTATCCCTTTTTATATTTATTACAGATAGCAGCAGCAGCAGTCAATATCACTTCACCATTCTTAAATTTGATTTGTTCATTTAAAATGTCCTGCTTTTGCTCTTTTAAATGTTTATATATAAGGAACATTTCATATTTTTCAATCTTATTTTTATTTTCTTTATTACACTGCTCTATTATATTGAAATATTTAACTATTTTACTAAATTTATGTTTTTCCTCTTTTAGTATGATTGGTATTATATCCAACATTGGCAATATATCTAACTATACCAATCATATAAAAGAGGAAAAACATAAATTTGGTAAAATAGACAAACATTTCAATATAATAGAACAATGTAATAAAGAAAATAAAAATAAGATTGAAAAATATGAGATGTTCCATATTTGTAAAAATTTAAAAAAGCAAAAGCTGGACATTTTAATTGAACAAATCAAATTTAAGAATTATGAAGTGATATTGACTGCTGCTGCTATCTGTAGTAAATACGAGAAGGGATAACTTTGAGGAACTTAATTTTAAATCAGTTTTATACAAATGACTGAAGATGTAACATAATCTATAGATTTTAAAAAACAAATTGTTAGTTTCAAAGATATTCTATACTCTGATGATGGTGAATCCACCGAAACATGTGTAAGTGAACAATTTAAAATTAAGGCAGCTTAATTTAGTGGTTTCTATAAAAATGTAATAAGTGAATTCAAGTTCATAATTACATTTTCTCAGTATTAATTAAATTAGTTTTCAAAAATTTTGTATTTTCTGGAATTATCCTAAGATAAAAAAACAATTATTTATTTTGATTCAGATATTGTAAAATGTTCATGTAATAATTTTTTATATTATCTATATTGTCGATTATAAAAATTGTTTTAAAATTTTGTTAAAGAAGTCGTATGTAGTTTGATGTAAAATTAATTTTTTTGTTCTATGTATTTTATAGAAAAAATAAAGAAAAGTCTAAACGTTGAAACCTAGAAAAATTGCTAAGTTAAAATGCAAAAAAGAGATAAGTCAAAATGCAGAAAAGTAGTATTGTAATTATATGAGATGAAATGGAATTAAATGTTGAAAGTAGAGATAATATAGTGTGATGACAAATGTTATTAGTACTTAAAATGTTTTGGTATGGTATTTCTTTAACTTTAATTTTCAATTTTGCCAGGTATGATAGCAACTTGGCCAATCTGCACTGACCCTCATCGGTGAAACGCCTTAATTTAATTGATGAACTTTTTATTGTTAATATTCATAAAGAAAAATAATGTAAAATAATTAATTGGATCCAATATTTGCAATTTAATTATTAGTTTATTGTTGTGTACTTTTCAGGTTTAAATGCAAAAATATTACTGTAGTAAAGTAATTTTAAAATTTTTGAGCAATTATTAAATTTTTTCAGCATTAAAATAAGGTTCTATTTTTTCATCAACCCTGCATCCAACATAAGGTAAATAATAACCCTTTTATATTTTCCTGAGGTAACATGTTTTTTTTTTTGGTAAATGAAGTTTTTGATTTAAATGAATAATAAAATTTTCTTAAAGAATTTATTCTCAATCAATGTAATATTTTTTTGAAGTAATTTTAACAGGTTATATTTTAAAATTTTATTAGAAGTTTTTTCTCAAATATTGAAACAAATTAAAAATACTTGTTATACTAGTTATATGAGAAAATTTTTTTTCAACCTTAGATAGATGAACCATAAAACAGAAGAGTAAGGGCTCGTACACATGAGGTGACTAACGCCATGTTAGTCGCGCGATTACAAAAACAGATGTGCATACACATTTAAGCGTAAAATATGTGATGATGTGACAAGATGTAACTGACAAAAAAAATACAAACAATATCAGCCTGCACATAAAGAGTCAGTCGCAGACGTTGATTTGAGCCCATAAGATGGATCTGAAAAACAATAAAATATTCAACCCTATTGAAAGTAAAGCAACGTTAGAACACACAAAAAATTAGTTTCCCAAGAATGTTCTGCAATAAACCGCTTCACAGAATATTCATTTTCTTTTGCTTTATGTCTGACTGTTCAGCAATTTCTGCTAATGCAGACGGAGGATAATGATGATAATGAAAATGAATGATGAAAAAATGCCAGACGTGACCAGGAATGGAACGGCCAGAATAACTTATTCAAAAAACCTTTTTTTCATGAAAATAATAATACCTAATATTTTTTATATTTTTGTTTACAAATATACATTTTTACTTTCTCTTGCCTATATACAGAAAAGAAAATATTGTTTTCATGCCAATTTTTTTAAATAAAGTTTTCACCGTTTATACACGTTTTCAGACCCTTTGAACCAAAAGAAACACGTTCTTAGTGATTGGTCTGTGTGTGTGAGAAAATATCTCAAGAGCGGAACATTGTAAAAAGTTGAAATTTGAAACTTAAGTTAGGTACCAGACTCGACATGAACATTTGCTTCAAAATTGGACTACCAGAAGTAGTAGTTAATTCATGTAATTTTTCCTCTTTTTGCAATTTTCTCAAAAACAGCTCATACAGTGTTTCTACAAATCACTTTATTTACTAAATTTTTTATGCTCTACAAGATAGATGTCTGCTGAAATTCTTGGAAAAGCTGTGCTCTTGTAGGAAAAAATGTTTTTTAAGATTGTTGCCTTAATATGCATTTTAGGGCAAAAAAGTATAATGAAAATAGTAGCAAATTTTAAAACCTACAACTTTTATTCTAAACATTTCTTTGTATAATGCTTAGTTTAGTGGTAATAAGTGATTTTCTGTTTTTTTTCCATGAAATTCTGTAAAAAATTGATTTTTTAAGATTTCAGCCTTAGTATGGATTTAACGACAAAAATAGTAATAATCAAATTTATAGGAAATTAAAAGATTTACAACTTTTTTTTTGAGTATTTTTCTCTACAGAGCCTAGTTCAGGGTCAAAGAGTGATTTTCTGCATTATTAAGCCAAACAGTTTGGTTTTCATTTTGCATCATTCTGTCACGATTGAAATTAGATTATGTTTTTGAGGTCAGTTTTTTAGTTTTTTTTCTAATGCGTTACTACTAATGTTAGTTCATATTGTTCATTATTCGCATTGGCAAGACAAAGTTATGAGTGTTTCATACCAGATTTTTTTGTTGTCATGGTATTAGGTTTATATTTATTTTTTCATTGTTCAGATTTATTGTAGCTTAGCGATATATATAAAACTGTCACAAATTATTCATTTAACTGCTTTTCATGACTGTATTAGGATTCCCTGTGACATTATGTTATAAAGGTTAATATTTTATTCCATTATAAACGTTAATTAACGAAAGAACTTTACTTGTAAACCAGCATTTGTGTTCTCTTTTACAAGTAAAGTTCGTTTGTATTGAAATAACCCGATCTTGAAACGAAACTAGAATAAACGTCAAAATATAATTCAGTTTTAATTCATATATACATTTTTTTTTCTTTATATTTACATCTTTATATTTACATTTTTTAAGATTTCAGCCTTAGTATGCATTTAACAACAAAAATAGTAATAATCAAATTTAAAGGAAATTAAAAGATCTAAAACTTTTGTTTTAAGTATTTTTCTCTACAAAGCCTAATTCAGGGTCAAAGAGTGATTTTCTGCATTATTAGCCAAACAGGTTGGTTTTCATTTTGCATCATTCTGTCACGATTGAAATTAGATTATGTTTTTCTGAGGTGTTTTTTTTTTCTAATGTGTTATTACTAATGTTAATTCATATTGTTCATTATTTGCATTGGCAAGACAGTTGTGAGTGTTTCACACCAGATTTTTTGTTGTCATGGTATTAGGTTTACATTTATTTTTTCATTGTAGCTTAGCAATATATATAAAACTGTCACAAATTATTCCCTGTGACATTATGTTATAAAGGTTAATATTTTATTCTGTTGTAAATGGGCATATTTCTTTTTATTTAAACGTTAATTAACGAAAGAACTTTACTTGTAAACCAGCATTTTGTATTCTTCTTTACAAGTAAAGTTCATTTGTATTGAAATAGCTTGATCTTGAAACGAAACTACAACAAATGTCAAAATATAATTCAGTTTTAATTCATAATTTCTTTTTATTTAGATGCTAATTAACAAAAGATCTATGTATGTAAAATGAGTTCAATTTACATATAAAGATCTTTTGCACTGAATTGACTCTATCTTGAAACGGAACCAGAATAAACATCAAAATATTATACATATATATACATACTTTTAATTAATGAATTGTATAGGGAAAGTTTATATAATTAAAGTTGTTGAAAATTTAAAAACCTACAATTTTTATTCCAACATTTCTTTGTATAACGCTTAGTTTAGCGGTAATTTGTGATTTTGTGTTTTTTCTTTCATGAAAATCTGTAAAAAAATTGATTGTTTAAGATTTCGGCCTTAGTATGCATTTTTTGAGAAAAGTGTATACAATCAAATTTAAAGGAAATTAAAACATCTACTTTTATTTTAAGCATTTTTCACTACAGAGCGTCAAATAATGATGTTTTGTATTATTATGCCTAACTAACGTTGGTTTTCATTTTGCATGATTCACTCTTAATTCGATTAAAATTATGTTATGTTTCAGTTTTTTTGTTTATTTAAAGCTGCATCAACAGTTTGATCATTAGCGACATCACTGCTGTGGACTTGGTAGATTCGTAAAGACTGGCGATTCACAATTTCAAGATTAGCATTGGAATTTTTGACGGATTTTTAATTGTTCTGTTACCTAACAGAGTTTTTCAGTGGCAAGCGCTTTCCCACAGATGAGGAGGTGAAAGAAGTAGTTAAAGACTGGTTATCCTCACAGGCAGCAGATGACTATGACTCATGCATACTAAAGCTTGTAGAATGTTATGACAAATGTTTTAACTATAAAAAATTTGGTATGAGACACTCACGAGACTATCTTGCCAATGTAAATAATGAACAATTTAATCTATGTTTAATCATGAAAGAATGACAAAATGAAAATCAAACTCTGTTCAACGTAAAAATACGGAAAATCAGTAATTGTCTCTAAACTAGGCTCTGTAGAGAAAAATGCTTGTTGTAGTAGGTTTTTTAACTTTTCATAATTTTGATTATATACACTTGTAAAATGCACACTAAGACCGTAACCAAAAACAATTCAATTGGTTTATCAATTTTGATGAGCAAAATACACAACATCACAAATTGACACTAAACTAGGTCTATAAAAGAAAATGCACGAGATAAAAGTTGTAACTTTTTCTTTATTTCCAATAACTTTATACATTTTTGTCATAAAATGCATACTAATGACGCAATCTTAAAATGTCCCATTTATTACAAATTTTCACGAAAAAAAACTACAACAGAAAATAACTAATTGCCGCTAAACTAAGCAAAAAATGTTTAAAAAAAATATTGTAGGTTTTTTTAATGTTCTACAATTTTATTTATGTAAACTTTGACCCTAAAATGCATAGAAAGTCCACAACATTAAAAAAACCTTGCCACGAAAGCACTCCATTGTTACCGCCTCTCCAAGAATTTCAGTAGACACAGCACTTATCTTGTAGAAAATAATAAATGTAGTTAATGAGGTGATAAAAAAAACAAATTTTAGCAGCCATTTTTGAGAAAATAGCACACAAATGTAAAATTCCATGAATAACTACTTCGTCCTGTGGACCGATTTTGATGAAAATGCCCATGTTGGATACCCTAGTACCTAACCCTAGTGGTACCTAACCGTTCCAAGTTTCAACATTGTATGATAATTTGCTACCGAGATATTTTGTTCACACACAGACCAATTGGTAAAATCATGTGTTTTTGGGTTCAGGGGGTCAGAAAACATGTATACCCAGTGAAAACTCTATTTAATTGAATTGACATGAAAACGATACTTTCCTTCCTATATATTCATACAGGGAAGAGAAAGTAAACAAGTATATTTGTAAATGAAAATATAAAAAATATTAGTATGTATTATTATTTTCATGAAAAAAGGTTATTTTAAAAAATTGAATAATTTATCCTGGCTGGTCTATTGGCGTAGTGGTTAGCGCGACTGGCTTCTATGCCGGGGTCCCGGGTTCGATTATTGGTGTCTGCCATTTTTTCATCACTCTTTTTCATTATCATCATTATCCGCCGTCTGCATAAGCAGAAGTTGCAGAACAGTCAGACGTAAAACAAAAGAACAAAATATATTCTGTGTCATGGCAGTTTACTGAAGAGCATTCTTGGGAAACTAATTTTTTGTGTGTTCACAACATTGCTTTACTTTCAATAGAGTCGAATATTTTGTTGTTTTAGCAGATCCATCTTATGAGCACAAATCAACGACTGCGACTGACTCTTTATGTGCAGGCTGATATTGTTTACATTTTTTTTGTTAGTTACATCTTCTACGTCTAAAGCTATTGTCTGGTGAACTAAAAAGGAGTGTTGCCAACCCTTAAGTACTAATATACCATAAAACAGGGTGGTGAATAAAACAAATTTTTATAAAAAATTGATTATATTGAATATGTACTATGTCATTAATATAAATAAAATAAATTTTCTTGTTTAACACGTTTACTGCGGCCCGGGTGAAGCGAGGTTATTCGCTGTGACTGAACCGTCGCCTGCCACATTTATATGTTCCCTGCACACAGAAAGCGCACAAGTCCGCGGCGCTTTATATCCTCATATTCTCTCTACAATTACAATTTCTTGTGTGTATTTTCTTTCAATACTTTTATTTTATATTTATACGTATATGTTTATGTATTTTAATATAGATAAATGTATTTGTTTGCAGTTTTAAAAATACATACATAAAAGTATAAATACAAAACAAATGTAAAAGTCTGAATGTACTTTGCTTAAATCACGTAAACCTAAAATTAAAAACTTATAGGAATAATAGGATAAAAATATTTCATTATGGCACTCTTAGCTGAATAACTTCGGTGTGGCCAAAGATTTTTGAAAAGTTGAAAGTAAGTGTTATTACGGTACAGACGGCAGACAGATATCGGTACCTGTGACAGGTTTATGATTTTCTCTTGTTTTCAATAATATTTTATTACCCTTTCTGTTCCCACGGCAGTAAGTCTTTCCGTGGACAAGTAAAAATGCAGTTCCAAAAATAGGGTCACCTAAGAAAAGAATTAGCCTACTAGTATACTATTATAAGTAAATGACCCTGCCACTTTGTGTGACTGTGCATGCCTCGTAGGCTCCTAAAATTATAAGTACTAATAAAATATTTCTATAACCAATTTTTAAATGAGGCAAACATTAAAAAAAAAAAAAATAATATAAACTAGTTTCTTTAAAAAAAGTTAACTTTAGGTCTGTATGTACGAAAAAAAGTAGGCCTACTTAAATTTAAAGCATTTAGTTATTACATTCATATACACATATTTATTTATTTAGTAGCATTTTTGCCACACTTAATATTTACTAGGTATAGTAAATGTTGCGTAATTGTAACAAAAGTAATGTAATGAAATAACATTTTATAGCATTATTACTACGACTAGAAAAAGAAAATTCATGCAAAAAAATTCATGCCACATAAATGTGGCGCCCACACTGAACGTGTTAAACATAAGTAGTATGAAAAATAAAAAGGTACCAGGTATATTAAGGGAAGGGGGTCAATTGAACCCACAAGGTACTTTGTTTACTTTTTGTATGTAAAAACTATATTTTTGTGGTTCATAGAGCAATGAATGAAGAACAAATACATTTTTTTAAGAATTTTTGAACGATCAGGGTCGAAGATATTAAAACAAATACAAAAGAATGGGTTCAAGGAACCCCTTCTTGGTTGTTCTAGGGTTAATGCAAAGAATAATATCAATACATACAAACATCACTGCTTGCACTCAAACACAGTTTTTGCACATAAATCAGTAAATTGGTTACTTTAATATTGTAACTTTATTTATCAAAATATGAACATAACTAGAGAACAATGAAATACACATCAGGAGAGATAAGACGATGGACAAGTTGCGCTCATATAACGGAGTAGTGGCAAGAGACATTTGGTGGTTTTGTGAACGCAGTTTTATCATAATGAATCAATACAACTCAAAATGTTTAATGTTGTTTCCCGTTTATAAATAACAATCTGTAAAAACATGTTTTGGGTTCAGAGGGCCTGAAAATGTGTATCTGCAGAGAAAATTTGACATCGAAAAATCAACATGAAAACAATACTTTCTTTTCCTATACAGTTATATAGGGCAAGAAAAAGTACAAGGAAACCAGAAGCAATGCTTAAAACTTAGAAAGAAAGTTCTGGAGTGGTTTGCTATCCTTCTTCCTGTCATGAGTTAGGCCTTTCAAACTGTTCCGACACCCCAGAACTCTCTCAAGAACCACATTTCCACTACCTGGATATCTGACGTTCATTTTTCCTCCCAAATACCCAGGACTCACTACCATACAGCAATACTGGAACAGCCAGTCTTGTAAAACTTCAACTGGGTTTCTTTTTAAACTTTTTAACCCAGTGACCGTGCTATTGTCCTACATATATACAGAAATTATTTAGTTTAATTGATCATGTCTGCATTTCTAGGGTAAATCACAACCCATGTATTTCATAAAATGCTGTACCTGCTCCATCAAGGCACCCACTGATAATTCCCTAAAATGGATTTTCCCTTAGAAAGCTATCAATTCTGTCTTTGCAGTGGATATATCAAAGTTATACTCTTGAAACACTGTACTCAGATTATAAACCCCTTTCTGCAGTTCATCTTCAGACTCTGATATCAGAACCTGAACGTCTGCAAATAATAGCACATTTAAGCAGTTCTCTTTCACTACGTCAATGCCATTGGAACTAACTGTTTGCCATCCCATGTTACACAAATACGATAATAGGTAGTATTATTATTAAGTACTCACACAAGGCAAGAAAGATCTGTCAAATGGTCGATAAAGTCAAATAATTGGCTGATATCGTAAGTAATAGCTGGTGTATTTGGATTTAACCTCTTCAGATGTTCTTCATAGATCTTACACACTCCTATAAAAACCAACAAAACAAAGTATTAATTTTGTTATTACAACATGTCAACATGAAGAAGTAATCACGTTGAGGACAATTTTGAAAAGAAGGGTGCAGAATAATGGAAACACTGATGATTTTGATGAGAAATCTCTAATTAATGCTTAACACATTGAGCGCCATACATGCATAAGTGTTGTCCAGCAGTACCTGATCTGCTGTGACCACCATGTGTGCGTCCCACACAGTATTATTTTTCTGGCATCCTTACAACATTCGTACTTCAACTTTGCTTTATGTATTTTAGTGGCATGTGAATTGAAGTACAGTGAACATGTATTGTTACGTGGTTTCAGATTTTGTTTACCTAAGTGCGTATGATGGCTGATGAAGATATCAGTGGCCTGTCCCAACAAAATGGGATATGATTGATGAATAAAGTATTGTCGGACGACAAATTAAGGAGAATATTAGAAGATTGCAATGGCGGTGATGAGTCTGATGGGGATAGTTATACACATTATTGTTGGGAGGAGAGTGATGATGAATCAGTTCATGCTGGATAATGACAATATTAAAGATCTGAGTAACAAAAAAAATTTTTAATTTGGTTAGTGAAGTCCTGAAAATGCTAAAGTTCAAGAAAACAGTAATCTTTTTAAAAAAAAAGAATGATCTACACACAAACATCCTGAAATGCCGGCTGTATGAGCTGACGGTCCGCTGGACTTAATATTATCTTTTCCAACGATCCCAGCATACATGTAGATACACCAAACGAACATAAGCCAATCAATTTTTTAAATTTATTTACTGATGACACATTTTATAAAATTATTTTACAAGAAACAAATCTTTTTGCTGATAATTTGAAAACAAACATTTTATTACATAAACCAAAAATGACACTTAAATTGTAAATATTATTATGGAAAAAACTAACAAAAAACAATTTGAAAGTGTTTTTGGGCCTAGTTTTTCACATGGGATAAATAAAATTTACTATTTATAGGGTACTCCTTTATTATAATCAAAATTAGTAATTAATTTCTCTGATAAACACAAAACAAATAAAACATTCATTGTTAACAAGTCAAACACCTTCTACCACTACACTAGGCTAAAATTTTAATAGAAAAAGCACATATGTATAGTGTAAAGCTTATACATTTTTAAACCATATTCAGTGCCATTCCTG
This sequence comes from Catonia carolina, assembly GCA_035578175.1. Taxonomy (NCBI): domain Eukaryota; kingdom Metazoa; phylum Arthropoda; class Insecta; order Hemiptera; family Achilidae; genus Catonia; species Catonia carolina. Next base: position 6,504,793 of record JAQMRL010000007.1, on the reverse strand, counting down.
CTTACTGCTGTCAAAGCAATCTCATATAAATACAATTTATATAAAGAAGATTGTTTCACAAGATAGCGTCAAAAGGTAATAATTCCTCTTTTGTCAGTTTTACCAAGGATCTTTTGTAATATAACTTACAGTTTTGTCGAATACTAGATTAGTACAATACATGTTTGATTAATACACCAACAATAGATCAGCAATGAAACTGAAAAGGCATGCGCTATTTGTGCGTAAAGAACAAACAAAGCGGATGCCACATGTGTGTCCATCGGCCCCTAAGTCGGATAATTCATTTACAGGGCCACTGACACGACGAATGCTTCTTTAATATTTTTGCAGTTAAATTACAAAATATAATCACTAAAAAGGATAAATATTATTTTTAAATATAAATTAACCGAATTATTAAAACAAAATATATTGGCATTTCAAGGTTTTCTAACCATTTCTAGCTGGGACTCAACATGTTAACCACAGTATGTCCAAACTGTATTGGTGCATCAATTCTAATAGCTATATGAGTACAGGGTGTTTCCTAATACCACAGACTGTTTAAACACTTTATCCTTCTAATCAAGAAAATTAAATATACAATTTACTCATTTTCTGTCATGTTGTTTGTGAGTTATCTTGTACATGTAGGCAAGGGACAAAGAGAGGTATGAACACAACTCTGTAGCTACAAGCATCAATTCGGATTGGACAAACTATATATACTTAAGTGTCGTAAAAAATATTTGAAACAAGTTATGAATTTCTAAACTTTTTACAACTTTAATTTACACTTTTGGCCTAAAATGCACATTACCGGCACGATCTTAAAAAACATTTTTGACCACAAGCGCACAGGCCCCCCCCCCCAAGATTTTCAACAGACATGGCGTTTACCCTATTTGTGGTGCTAAAATTTTTTGTAAATGACGATTTGATAAAATTGCAAAAAGTGAAAAACTGCTCGAATAAACTAGTTACTTTCAGAAGACCAACTTTGATGAAAATGTTCATGTTAGGTAGTGATAGGAATAAAGCTATTCTTGGATAACATGTCACTGAAAATAACAGCCTGCTCAAACAAGATTCTATAATCTGTTATTAAAATAATACTGTTATTGTCCAGCCAATAATTTGTTTCCTTACGTTATCTTTCCACGCTGTAAGTGTGGTATCATTGCCAATTCCTGCACAAGCTTACTTGCCTATATGTAGTTTTTAGTGATGGGAAATAAAAGTTACTTTTTATAACGTGTTACTGAAAATAACAGCCTACTTGATAACACGATTCTATAACCTGTTATTAAAATAACACTGTTATCGTCAAGCCTAAAATACAATGCAGTAATAGGTAATATCATGACACGTGGAAAAAAGTAAATTAAATTATTCACTAACAAGTAGATTTTCTATACAGAGGTTTATTGGTAAAGAAAATGGTAGTCAAAACAGACCGTTCGGCAGCGACATCATGACTTGCTGGACGGTTTGTTTTGAGTATTGACTTGCTTAAATCCTGCTGACACCTTTATGGATGCATAGCTACTGACTTCTCGGCTCAGTGTACAATGTGTAGTACCTACAGTGCCTTGTGGTGTGTCCGTGAAAGATTCAGTGTGTCTCGCCACCCATGTGTTAGTGAAAAATTGCGTTTGGTGTGCCATGTTTGGATTTGGTTACAGGAAATCAAGCTGTTTGTCTTACCTTTGTGTCCGTGAGATTTGCCACCTTGTGTTTGTATTAACAGTATTATAACGTAGTTAAACTGAAAAGTGGTGTTATCAAACGAAAAGGTTATTGATAAAAGTAATTTTCAGGCTACGGGCAAATTCAGCAAATGTACACAGAGGGCAGCCATTTCTTTGTGTTCAATAGTTGTACGTGTTATTTAGTTCTGCAAAATAATTGCAGCCGTTCAAGATTCAACCAATGTAAAGATCAGGTAATTAGCTCCATGGTCTTTATTATTCAGTTTTTTTATCATTAAATTACAATATTACTTAACTCTCATGTAATTATGTGCCCACTAACTGCAAGCTTGAAATATCCCTTGTTTCATACCTAACCTAATATTCATTGTAACGTGTCTGTTCCTAAGCTCTGTAGACTCTGGACATTAGTATAGCTACGGAGTTGAGCGATTGTCTACAGAGCTGTTTGGAGCTTAGAAATATAATTAAACGAATAAATATAAAATTGGGTATTTTCTGTTAAACAACCCCCAGCCTTTAAAAAATCTGTCTAACCTAATAATCAGTAACGAAGGCATAGTAAACCACCTCGCTCTTCTTTTTACTTAGTACTGCCACTGGAGGTTCAAACCAGCCTTTTAGTTGATGACCCAAACAACAACCAACCTAATACTGTAATGGTAAACAGACAAGACTCCAAATCAATGGAAATAATTAAAATTATTTAAACCTTTGTTTTAACTTGGCCTAGAGCAGTTTACAAATCTAACAAAAAATAATTGTTAATGGTGGTTTTAATTTGTTTAGTATTGTTATATTTATAAATAAAATGGCGAGGACAAAGGCAATAGATGACATGAAAAGCAGGCGCAAAAAAAAACACTGAACACCATGAGAAAAGAATAAGAGAAATTAAAAGCTAATCCAGAACTATATGAGGCTGCCAAGATAAAAGTGAGACACAGATGGTGTACACAAAAATATGATTGAAAAGTTGTGGGCATATCTGAATTAAGGGAAGGGAAAGAAGAAAAACAAAGACATGGCATATGTGGGAGAAAACACACAGTAATAAGTGTAAAAATTTGATACAAATTGAGAATTTTGTTAAGGAGAAATCACCACCTAGCAGCCCAAATAAAAATGTCCAACACATTCTTTCTACTAATAGAGTAGAGTGGAAAAAAGACTGCTAGAAGAAACAGGGAGAGTGCTCAAAAAAAGATGAAAACAGTATGAAGAAAAAATTAATCAGCAAACAATAAATAAACTTTTTTTATTTAACCCTTTCAGTGCCACGCCTTGTCGTGGAGAACTGGTGAAAAATGCCAGGTCAAAAGCAGGCTAATGACACTAATATTAAAAGCCAAAATTCAATGCAATCTACCGGTGTATACAGAAGTTATAGACATTAATGTAACAGTTTAATGACATCTGATGTGACCGGGTCGGCACTTTTCAGAAGACCCTCACATCCAAAAAAATTGGACCCTGGTGGCACTCGAAGGGTTAATAGGCCTAGATATAATTAGATAAGATTGGTTATTTCTACTTAATTTCATTTTTTCTATTAAAATTTCACCATTCTGCAGTTTATGACTAACATTCAGCTCCATGGACGTTCAAAAAATTTAAAATTTTTTAAAAAATTTTAAATTGATAAAAATATGCATTTTAAAGTTTACCCATAGATCGACAATCACCCATAACTTCATTTAATTATAACAGTCAGACAAGCATAATTCGTACATCAGTTTATTAATGGCTTTGAATCACGGTGTTATAAAGTAAAAGCTAACAGTGTGTTATTTAAAATAACAGGGTATTTTTAATAACCTGTTAATCACGTTAACTGGCTCAATCCAGTAACCCTGTTATTAATTCTGATGTTAACAAGCTCAATCACTGATGTTAGATCCCTTAGTGATACCTAACTTATGTTTCAGGTTTCAATTTTGTACAATATATCCTGTTCTTTAGATATTTTGTTCACACACACACACACACACACACAATTGCTCATGTATTTTCAGTGAAAACCTGATTTTGAAAAACCGAAAACAATACTTTCCTTCCCTACACATTCATATAGGGCGAGAGTAAATATAATCCAGTAAAAAAATTAAGTAGGCCTATTACTTTGCTAATTCACTCTTACAAATTAAAAGAGTTTTAATAAAAAAGTGGTTTGGTTAATTTAAAATTTTAAACACTGTTTTAAAATATATAACTGAATACATACCTTCCATACAATCATTCACAGATTCATAATCTGAATAAGTTCTGGTTTCAGGTTTACAACCAGGTTGTATTAACAGAATTGTATGACTCTGAAAAAATACACAGGTTTAAGTGTACACATAAACAAAAGAGTTACTATTCTTGCATGCACTCACTATGAACTTAGGTTAGGAATGTAGTTTTAAATTTATGTATCAATAGCTTAATAGAATGTTACATAGGTAATGAATGTACCTATGTAACAAGTATATCAAGTGGTGTGTATACCAAGCTATTACAACTTAAACTAAAAATTAAATACGTCACGTGTTTATTTTTCAATACGAAAATTGGTTCAATATAAATACAAAACCACAAGTGAAACCTCACGTAGGTAAATTCTATATTTTTTCTACGTACGCCCAGACTTTCAAGTTTATTTATTGTTAAACAGATTTCCCCAAACAAAATAAAATAATCATCGATAATTCTACCTTGTAACCCCTAAAAATTCTTTTCTAACTATGCTATAATTCATTCTAATCACGAGAAAAACCCGAGGGCTATTCGTTATCTGTTGTAAAACAAAAGCAATGCGTATTTCTTCACTTTACTTCAGTGAAGTAATAAACCGGTGATAATACACCCAACTTAAGCCTTTAATACCCCGTAGTCAACTAACTGTTCAAAAAAATTTGGCTAAAAAACTTTTAAAATATTGATATGAACACACTACACAAATCAGATACCTGAAACAAAATTAAATTCCGCTTTACGTAAACTACCAATACCACAGAATAGTGTTATCAAGTTCATTACCAGAATAGATATAAATATATATGTATAATTATTTAACTTACCATATTTCTTAAGTAGTATATTAATGCAATAACAGATATATTCTAAACAACTACAAGCTTCCCCTAGTAACACACTATGGCCGCCAACGCCAATTCTATGGGTTTTGTTCTTCCGTCAAAGCCTTCTAGAAATGCATCATTTCTACACCGAACTTCTAATATAATTTATGATACATAGGGTTTAAAAAAATCCTTTGTCAGTTTATTTAAAAGAGAATCATAACAACAAATTAAAGAGTTACATGAATATATTGTATTAATTACATAAATTACGAGAATTAATAATATCTAATATTGTACAACCAATACAAGAAGTATGTCAACTCATCTACAAATCCGATTTGCTTATTACACTATACATCTTGTATACTTATAAAGTTTGAGCAGAATAAAGTACTACCAAAATTTCAATTTTGAACTATACTACGGAATTAATTTTCACCATTTCAGTAAATACTTTTTACAACCGTTTGTGTTTTTCTTTCTCTTTGTTTTATTTTTTGATGGAACAGTTTTTGAAAATTGTGTTTGCCTATTGACCTTATCATATTGTTATTAATTTAATAACTTTTCAGAAGGAAAATAGTGGAAAACAAAAAAATTAGTCTACGAGTAAAAAGAATTAGGGAATATTTTAAAAATAAAATTGGCCTAACCTTGTGCTATACACTATTAAGTGTGACGTCATCGTCATGGATAGCATAGGGAAATAGCATTTGTTAGCTGTATGACTGCTAAAGAGCGGTACTCTTAACACAGTGATAATATTAGACGCACGACTTTCAAACATGTTTATGCATAAGGAGGATTGTGATGCTCTGCGTTCTTAACAAATTAACTGTTATTTATAATTTTGTAAATAAATAATTGTTATAAAGTTAAAGGTCATTTGTTTATTAATTATTATATCCAGATCGTAAAAGAGCCTAGGCTCTGGTGTTACAATATAAACATAGTGAATATAATCAGTAATATACTCAGTTCAACTTGATAATCAATTTTGTTTATTTTTATAATAAAAAATGATCTGTAAAACGAACTCTTGACCTAAAATGTTTCCCCATTCAAGTGATTTTCAGGGTTTCTTTTTTTTGATACAGGTTGATATTACTTTTTAATGCTCTGTAAGCTTGGTAATTAATGTATGTTCTTTTTTGTTCAGATGAGTAGGGTATTGCTCAAAACATTTTGTGTTGTGTCCAGCAACATACTACCTAATCACTTTTTTCTTATGTTGTGAATATTGTTTATAATATTATTTGTTCTCAATCTGTTAGTTCCAGGGCTACAAAAAATAGTACTACTTCTTATCATTTTATGGTCAGCCAATTAAATGACTGAATCATTTAAGAACAGAAGAGGTAGAGGTGTAAAAGATATAAGTCACCAGTTATCTTCTTTAAAAGTAATGAATTTCATTATGCAGCCAGATCTTGTAGAGCTTTTCTGAGCTAGCATGCTGATAAACAAACTTCTCCACTCTATGAGGAAGGTAATGGTAAACCATCTCACTCCTTGTTTTACTTAGTAAAACCTCTAAAGGTTCAAACCAGCCTCAGCTGATAACCTAAACAACAACATATTGTGATTGTGGAAATTTAGATTTTATGTACATGGATGTATTTTGTTCAACACTTTCAGTACAAAGCACATGTATGCACAGTTTGCACTGTGCTGCTATTCCTAATTCTATCTTTTGCTATGTTCTGTTCATAAGAGAGATAGGTTCACTCCTGTGTCCCTCTTATGTGAAACATATTTTTACTTTCACTTCCCTATATGAATATAAAGGAAGGAAAGTATTGTTTTTATGTTGATTTTTCAAAATCAAGTTTTCACCGGATGTACACGTTTTCAGACCCCCTCAACCCAATAAACATGTATTTAGGGATTGGTCTGTGTGATCAAAATATCTCAAAAATAGAACATCTTATGAAGTTGAAACTTAAAATTTATGTTAGGTACCACTAGAGGACCTGACACAAACATTTTTATCAAAATCGGTCAACCAAAAGTAGTATTTTCTTCGTAAATGTTTTTACTTTTTTGCGATTTTCTTAAAAACGGCTCCTACATTTTTTAAAAAAATTACCTCATTTACTACATTTTGTATGCTCTACAAGATAAGGTCAGCGCTATGTCTGCTGAAATTCTTGGGAAGGCTGTTCTTTTATACAAAAAAATGTATTTTATTAAGATTGCAGCCTTAATATGCATTTTAGGGCAAAAGAGTATAATTAAAGTAGCAGCAAATTTAAAAACCTACAACTTTTATTTCAAACATATCTTTGTGTAACGCTTAGTTTAGCGGTAATTGCTGATTTTCGGTTTCTTTCAAAATATGTGTACAAAATGGATTTCTTAAGATTTCGGCCGTAGTATGCATTTTATGACAAAAGTGTATATTATAATCAAATTTATAGGAAATTAAAAAATCTACAACTTTAATTGGTAGTATTTTCTTCTACAGAGCCTAGTTTAGCGTGAAAAAGTGTTTTCCGTAATATTAAGCCGAACTAAGGTTGATTTTAATTTTGCATCATTCACTCATGATTAAAATTAGGTCATGTTTTATAAGGTTAGGTTTTTCGTTTCTCTCTAATGTTTTATTACTAATGTTAGGTTATATTGTTCATTATTTGTAATGCAAGAGGAAGTTGTTTGAGTGTTTTACGCCAAATTTTTTAAAAATTTCTATTAGTTTATGCATTTACTTTTTCCCTGTGCAACTCCAGTCATTTTTTAGAATTTTAAATTGTTCAAAATATTTTGATTACCTAGTGTAATCTATATATTAAAAACGCAAAATCCCTTCCAATGTATTTTAAATTGGAATTCTATTAACTCCTAAACAGAGAGTTCTACTGAACAGATTTTTAAATGGTTTAAGGGGAAGAAATAATTTTTCCACATTTTTTTTCATTTTATGAAACTAGATTCTGAGTGTTTTGATACGTTCTTTATGGTGGTAGTGCAATTTTTACAAATGTAAACATTATATTATAATTGTATGAAGATGTGGGGCTGAAACCTGAAAAGAACATGCTTCATGCAATGGAACGACTGGATTCAGAACAAAAAGAAGGCGCTAAAAGAAAAAGTCTGAATTTGAAAAACAAATACGGGAGAAGAGGAGTTAAAAAGAAAAAAACTTGAAGATTTAGTTCTTCAAGAAGAGGAGGATCCAGACCAACCATCTTAGAGCGCTGGATGTTATTAAAAAAGTATAAGTTTTACTACATTTACAGTCAGTTTGCGGAAAATCATGATTTTTGAAAGTTTATGCAAGTTTTCTCAGGAACGGATAAAGATATCAGTTTGAAATTTACAGATCACATTCTACTCATTGTGGGCTAGTTCTGCACACAAGATTATTTAAGAATTATACATTGGAAATATCTTACAATTTTTTTTCATTATATTTTCACTCTGAATTATTTGAACTTTAATAAAAATTAATAAACAATTTTTAATACTTTATTCAAAAATAAGCTCCCGTGCGGAACTAAATAAAAGTCTGAAGTTTAAATTTTTAAAAATAATAAGGTTCTAATTTTTACAGTTTTTGTGAAAAGTTGCAAAAACTTAACATGTAGTTATATAAGCAGTTACAGTCGCCTTAAAAGAGTAATCTTTCCCAATTTGCCCAAAAGTTCTAAACTTGACATTCATGCTAATATGAGCTTCATTTTACGAAATGAAAAGATTAAATTTTGTTCACAATGTAATGTAATGCTGTTCTCCCATATTTACCCCCTCCATAGACATATTCCATAAGCATACAGGATATGTGCACCTTTGTTCTCATCACACAACACACTCAGTCTGTAGACATTGTGTTAACATTCTTTTATTTAAAATTTTAGTTTAAAACCTTTCTTTTTAGAACAAAACTATCGTACAATGTGCTTTAGTCATTACTCACCATTTTTCTAAGAACGGTTAAGTTTGTTGTTAACTTTAATCATTTTATTTAATGATAGAAATTCTATTTCATGTAATAAATTTGTACAATAAATTTCACTACCCTTTTCTAAGCTGCTTAAATTTTTTCCATTTATTACTTACACATGTTTCGGTGGATTCACTATCATCAGAGAATATAATTTCTTTGATACTAAAAGTATGTATTTTTAAAATCTATGGAAGATGTAACATCTTCTGTAGATATTATATACTCTGATGATAGTGCTTCCACTAAAACTCGTGTAAGTAATAAAATAGAAAAAAATCAAGGGAGCTTAAAAAAGGTTAATGAAATTGATTGTATTAGGTAATTTTATTTTTATTGCCCATAGCAGACAGGTGGAGTGTCAAATTATTTACACTCAATCTGTTTGTTGCAGGGCTGAAATAAATAGTTCTGTTTCTTATCACATGGTAAGCCAATTAAATGACTGAATCATTTAAGAACAGAAGAGGTAGAGGTGTAAAGACACAAATCAGAGTTATCTCCTCTGAAAGTAATGAATTTCATTACACAGCCAGACCCTGTGGTGAATAGTGAAGGTGTCTGCAGAGGGAAAAATATGTGCTTTTCAGTGGGCCTGGCATGCTGACAACCATACTTTTTTACTCAGTGAGGAAGGCAATTGTAAACCACCTCACTCCTCGTTTTACTTAGTAAAACCTCTACAGGTTCAAACCAGCCTTTCGGCTGAAGACCTAAACAGCACAAAGTTATTGGTGTTATTTAGTATGCGGTCTACCGTGATATTTTTAGTGAAGTTTGTATTTTGTTGATGTGGCAGCACTGTCTACTAGCACTTTTCGCATTTTTACAATAAAACGATAATTTTTAAAGAAAAAAAGGATAAAATAAAGACAATAAAAACAATACTTCACAAGGAAAGGATAATAATACGATAATTTGCAATTATTAATAATATAAAAAGGATATTAAAAATTATAGTTAGGTACACATAGTTTACATTTATGTACGGTATTTCAGATAGTTTTATGTAAAGTCTGTTTACACACAATACATACTACCAATATAGTTAAAAAATCTGGTGTGAAACACTCACACAACTTTCTCTTGCCAATGCAAATAATTACAGATACAATGTAACATTAGTAATAAACAAAAAACTATCCTCGATAAACATAATCTAATTTTAATCATGAGTGAAAGACGCACAATGAAAATCAACCTCAGTTCAGCTTAAAATACGGAAAATCACTCTTTCACCCTAAACTAGGCTTAGTAGAGAAAAATGCTTTATATAAAAGTTGTAGATCTTTTAATTTTTTATAAAGGAATTCGATTTATACACTTTTGTCATAAAATGCATACTAAGGCCCAAATCTTAAAAAAATCAATTTTTCACACGTTTTCGTGAGAGAAAAACAGATAATTGTTAATTACTGCTAAACTAAGCGTTATACAAAAAAATGTTTAAAATAAAAAATGTAGGTTTTTAAATTCTCTTCAACTTTTATTATATAAATTTTTACGCTAAATTGCATATTAAAACCGTAATCTTAAAAAAGCAACGTTTTTACGTAAAAACACCATCACCAAGAATTTTCAGCAAATATGGCGCCTACCCTATCTTGTAGAGAATAAAAAATTTAGTAAACCAGGCGATTTAAAAAAAAATCGTAGGACTAGTTTTTAAGAAAGTCGCAAGAAAGTGAAAAATGACACGAATAAACTAATACTTTCGGTTGACCGATTTTGATAAAAATGTTCGTGTCGGGTCCGGTTGTGGTATGTAACTTACCTTTCAAGTTTCAAGTTCGTACGATGTTCCGTTCTCGAGATAAATTTTGTATACACACACACACACACACACACACACACACACACACACACACAGACCAATCGCTAAAAATATGTTTTTTGGGTTCAGGGGGTCTAAAAACGTGTAGATCAGGTGAAAAATCAACATGAAAACAATACTTTCCTTCCTATATGTGTATTCATATAGGAAAGAGAAAGTAATAAATAAAATGCAAATTGTGTGATGATTCTTTTTATTAATAATGATCAGTGATTCCTTGAATTAATGAGTTATAAATCATTCTTTGAACAATAGTTGAATAATAATTATTGTAAACGTAGAAATGCAAATACAAAATAATATAGTTGATAAAATAAAAATTAGGACGTTGATCCCTCGAATGCTGATGTTTGAATGGTGATTGTTAGAATTTATTTTATTTTTTGGCTAGTTAAAAGTTATTAAAATTTTAAATTTAAATCAGCTGGAACGTAAATATTTAAATCATCTGTTACGAAAATATTTATAAAACTCTAATCATTGAAAGTACGGCTGGACGTAACATAGGGTTATATGAAGATAAATAGCTTAAAACTTAACGATATAGCCAGCAATCGCAGGGCAAGTAAATAGAAAAAGGCTGTGTCTCTGGCGCTCGAAAAAGTTGTACGAACAGCTGTTCGGTTGTGACGTCACTGCTCTATCAAAACTGAGGTTACGCACACATACTTTCTCGGCTTCTCATCTTACAATATGCCTAATGATAAAGAATAAATGTCTATATTACTTTCTCTTGCCTATATGAATATATAGGAAGGAAAGTATTGTTTTCATGTCGATTTTTCGAAATCGAGTTTTCACCGGATCTACTCTACACGTTTTCAGACCCCCTGAACCCAAAAAACATGTTTTTAGCGATTGGTCTGTGTGTGTGTGTGTGTGTGTGTGTGTGCGGGCGCGCGTGTGTGTGTGTACAAAATATCTCAAGAACGGAACATCGTACGAACTTGAAACTTAAGTTACATACCACTACCGGGCCCGACACGAACATTTTCATCAAAATCGGTCAACCGGAAGTAGTAGTTTATTCGTGTAATTTTTCACTTTTTTCGATTTTCTCAAAAACTGGTCCAACGATTTTTTTTTAAAATCGCCTTATTTATTACTATTTTTTTATGCTCTACAAGATAGGGTAGGCGCCATGTTTGCTGAAATTCTCGATGAGGCTGTTTTCACGTAAAGAAATTGTTTTTTTAAGATTACGGCTTTAATATGTAATATAGCGCAAAAATTTATATAATAAAAAATGTAGAGAATTTAATATCCTACAACTTTAATTATTAACATTTTTTGTATAACGCTTAGTTTAGCGGTAATTAGCGATTTTCTGTTTTTTCTCACGAAAACGTGAAAAATCGATTTTTTAAAGATTTCGGCCATCATATGCATTTTACGACAAAAGTTTGTTTACCGGTAATCAAATTTATAGATAATTAAAAGATCTACAACTTTTATTTGCAGCATTTTTCTCTACAGAGCCTAGTTTAGTGTGAAAGAGTGATTTTCCGTATTTTTAAACCAAACTGAGGTCGATTTTCATTTTGCGTCTTTCACTCATGATTAAAGTAAGGTTATGTATTTTGAGTTTAGTTTTTTGTTTATTACTAATGTTAGGTTATATTGGTCATTATTTTCATTGGCAAGAGAAAGTTGTGTGAGTGTTTCACACCAGATTGTTTTGTTATTATTAGCAATGTCCGTAATATTATTTATAAAACAGTAGATAGCAGTAATGCATAAATAATACGACATTCAAAAAACAATATGTGACAAAAACATTTTCGGTTGCGTAAAATACTTAGTTTTATTCTAAAGATGAATATTATCTACAAAGTAATTGCAAACTAAATAAATAAATAGAACTATAATAAAAATCTGGTGTGAAACACTCACACAACTTTATCTTGCCAATGCAAATAATGACCAATATAACCTAACATTAATAATAAACCATTAGAAATAAACAAAAACCTAACCTCGAAAAATTAACCTTTTTTTAATCATGATTGAAAGACACAAAAGGAAAATCAACCTCAGTTTGGCTTGAAAATACGGAAAATCACTCCTTCACACTAAACTAGGCTCTGTAGAGAAAAATGCTTTAAATAAAGGTTGTAGATCTTTTAATTTCCTATAAATTTTATTATATACTCATTTGTCGTTAAATGCATACTAAGGCCGAAATCTTAAAAAAAAATCGATTTTTCACACGTTTTCGTGAGAAAAAACAGAAAATCGCTAATTACCGCTAAACTAAGCGTTATACAAAAAATGTTAATAATTAAAGTTGTAGGATATTAAATTCTCTACATTTTTTATTATATAAATTTTTGCGCTATATTACATATTAAAGCCGTAATCTTAAAAAACAATTTCTTTACGTGAAAACAGCCTCATCGAGAATTTCAGCAAACATGGCGCCTACCCTATCTTGTAGAGCATAAAAAAATTAGTAATAAATAAGGTGATTTAAAAAAAAAATCGTAGGACCAGTTTTTGAGAAAATCGCAAAATTGTGAAAAATTACACGAATAAACTGCTACTTCCGGTTGACCGATTTTAATGAAAATGTTCGTGTCGGGTCCGGTAGTGGTATGCAACTTAAGTTTTAAGTTTGAAGTTCGTACAATGTTCCGTTCTTGAGATATTCTGTTCACACACACAGATCAATTGCTAAAAACATGTTTTTTTGGGTTCAGGGGGTCTGAAAACGTGTAGATCCAGTGAAAACTCGATTTCGAAAAATCGACATGAAAACAATAATTTCCTTCCTATATATGCATATAGGCAAGAGAAAGTAAAAAGCAAGAAATAGATCAGGTTCTTCTTTTCTCATAATTTTTCATGATATATGTTTAAGTTATATGATATAGCTGTAGTTAAGACATAACCTTAATGTAAAATATGTGAATCTTTATGCGCGAAAAGTGCTAGTGGATAGTGTTACCGTATCAACAAATACAAACTTCACTAAACATAAAGCGGTAGGCCACATACTACAGTGGAACCAATTTATTATATAAAATAGAATTGATTTCAAGCTGCAGGATGCATTTATTTTTAACGATAGAAGTTTGAAACCCAAGAACACTGTGCGAATTTATTCACACAGATCCACTATGCTAGTTTATTTTTATTGCTACATTTTTTACAAGATTAAATTTACAAAACAGTTTTAAATTAATCTACTACAGTTGTAAGATTATTCTTAAAAAGTGTTATAAATAGAATACCATTAAAGTACCTATGTGGCTGGCTCATTGGTGTAGTGGTCAGTGTAATTGGCTTCTATTCTGAGGTCCCAGGTTTGATCCCCAGTCAGGTTTGGCATTTTTTCATCTTTATAAAATCATCACGCACTCTGATATGTG